>CM029012.1:147063389-147663389 GCA_016801055.1 Panax notoginseng | reverse complement strand
TTGTTGTGAACTCCCAGAGAGCAAGGAACCCGAATGAGGTCATCACGGGTAAGCTTATTATAAACTCTAAAGAAGTTTATACTTTATTTGATACCGGTTCAACCCATTCTTTTATTTCTCCTACTTGCGCTCATCGATTAAATTTGATTTCGGAGAAATTAGACTTTGACTTATCTGTGGAAATTCCGTTGGGAGAAACCTTCATTACCTCCACTGTTTATAAGTCTTGTTTGGTTCAAGTTGGTACCCACACATTACCTATCGATCTGATTTCATTAAAAATACTTGCATTTGACGTGATTCTAGGGATTGATTGGTTAACTACTCATTATGCAAAAATTGATTGTTTTCGTAAGGTTGTTAGTTTTCATATTCCTAATCGACCTATTATGCGAATTCAAGCAACCAAACCATTAAAATCAATCGATGTCATCTCAAGCCATAAAACTATTCGTTTATTAAAAAACGGATGTCAAGCTTTCTTAGCTCATGTCACAGATCTAAACAAAAATACGTCAGTTTTGAATGATATTTCTATTGTTAATAAATTCCCTGACGTATTCCCTGAAGAACTTCCTGGCCTACCCCCAGAGCGTGAAATTGAATTTTGTATCGATCTTGAACCCGGTACAAAACCCATTTCCAAAGCCCCATATCGAATGGCTCCTATTGAACTTCAGGAGTTAAAGATCCAACTGCAGGAATTGTTAGACATTGGCTTTATTCGTCCTAGTACTTCTCCTTGGGGAGCTCCTGTTCTATTCGTGAAGAAGAAAGATGGAAGTATGCGACTTTATATTGATTATCGGGAGTTGAATCATGTCACCATCAAAAACAGGTACCCATTGCCACGTATTGATGACCTGTTTGACCAGTTGCAAGGAGCACAATTCTTTTCAAAGATCGATCTTCGTTCTGGATATCATCAGCTGAAGGTTAGAACTGAGGATATTCCAAAGACGGCTTTTAGAACTCGGTACGGGCATTATGAATTCCTAGTCATGTCCTTTGGATTGACTAATGCTCCTGCTGCCTTCATGGATATGATGAACCGGGTATTCAAGGAATATTTGGATCACTTTGTGGTCGTCTTTATTGATGACATCCTTATTTATTCCAAAAGCCGTGAAGATCATGAGCAACACTTGAGGCTGGTACTCCAAAAGCTTCGTGAATACAAGCTTTATGCCAAGTTGAAGAAATGCGAGTTCTGGCTGGAGGAGGTAGCATTCCTTGGGCACGTAGTATCAAGTCGTAGAATATCGGTTGACCCGGCAAAGATTGAAGCTATTCAAAGCTGGGAGCAACCTAAATCAGTGACCGAGGTACGTAGCTTTCTTGGTTTAGCTGGTTATTATCGGAGATTCGTGGAAGGATTTTCTCGAATCGCTACTCCATTAACTCAGCTGACTCGGAAAGATACAAAGTTTGGTTGGAGCGAAAAATGTGAGCAGAGTTTTCAAGAACTCAAGAGGAGACTCATTTCAGCACCTGTTCTAACAATACCATCTGGCTCGGAGGGATTTGTCATCTACAGTGATGCTTCGAGCAAAGGGTTGGGATGCGTTCTCATGCAACATGGAAAAGTCATAGCCTATGCATCAAGACAACTCAAAGAATATGAGAGGAATTATCCTACTCATGATCTAGAGTTGGCAGCTGTTGTCTTTGCACTTAAAATTTGGAGGCATTACTTGTATAGGGAGAAAGTGGAGATCTTTACGGATCATAAAAGCCTCAAATATTTCTTCACTCAAAAGGAACTCAACATGCGACAACGACGTTAGCTTGAACTGTTGAAAGATTATGATCATACCATTCAATACCATCCTGGAAAAGCGAACGTGGTAGCTGACGCATTGAGTAGAAGATCATATGCGGGTACAAGTGCAATATTAACAACGCAAAGGCCCATTTTGTGTGACTTGCAAAGGATGGAGATAGAGTTGAAGACTCCAGGGACCCATGTGATGATGGCGAATATACGAGTAGAACCGACTTTAATCGATAAAGTTAAAGCTGCCCAAGCTACAGACCTGGAGCTGATGCGTATGAGGAAGAAAGTGCAAGAAGGTGCTATGCAGGAAGCAAGAATCGATGAAGAAGGAATACTTCGAGTCAACTCCAGACTTTGTGTTCCTAACGACCCTGATTTAAAGTATGAAATCATGATGGAGGAGCACAACACACCGTTTGCAATCCATCCTGGGAGTACCAAAATGTATCATGATCTTCGTCATACATTTTGGTGGAGCAATATGAAGAGAGAGATAGCGTTGTTTATCTCAAGGTGTCTAACTTGTCAACGAGTCAAAGCGGAGCATCAAGTACCAAAAGGTCCATTGCAACCACTTGAAATTCCAGAATGGAAGTGGGAGCACATTACCATGGATTTCGTTACCGGTCTTCCTAGGGTTTCTCAAGGTATTGATGCGATTTGGGTCATTGTTGATAGATTGACCAAGTCTGCTCATTTCTTACCGATACGAGAAACTTATACACTTGAACGTCTTGCTCGTATGTACATAAACGAGATTGTAAGACTGCATGGTATGCCAGTATCCATAATTTCTGATCGAGATCCAAGATTCACTTCACGATTTTGGGTTAGTTTACAAAAAGCTATGGGCATGGAGTTACGATTTAGTTCAGCATATCATCCTCAGACGGACGGACAATCAGAGAGGACTATTCAAACTCTTGAAGATCTATTAAGACTCTGTGTCTTTGACTTCAAGGGAAGTTGGGACAAGTTCTTACCATTGGTGGAGTTTTCCTACAACAACAGTTATCAAGCAAGTATTGGCATGGCTCCATTCGAAGCATTGTATGGAAGAAAATGTCGTTCTCCAGTATGCTGGGATGAGGTGGGTGAAGCAACGTTGTTGGGACCGGAGTTGGTACGTATGACTACAGAAAAGATTCAAACGATCCGACAACGTATAAAAACCTCACAAGATCGACAAAAGAGTTATGCTGATCTTCATCGAAAGGACGTGGAATTTGATGTAGGAGATCATGTGTTCTTACGTGTTGCTCCATGGAAAGGAGTTACGAGATTTGGAAAGAGAGGAAAGCTAAATCCTCGATTCATCGGTCCATTTTTAATCCTCGATCGAGTAGGAACTGTGGCTTATAGACTCGCTTTACTGCCAAGTATGTCTCGTGTTCATAACGTTTTCCACATATCCATGTTACGCAAATATGTGGAAGACCCGAACCACATTATTGAGTTAGAACCGGACGAAATAGCGGAGGATTTGACGTATGAAGAAGTTCCTGTTCAAATCTTGGATAAGAAGGAACATATTCTACGCTCCAAGGTTATACCTCAAGTCAAAGTTTTGTGGAGAAACCACGATGTTGAGGAAATAACTTGGGAGTTAGAATCAGAAATGAAATCAAGGTATCCTTACCTCTTCGACATACCAGGTACGTACCCTAATTTCGAGGGCGAAATTTCATAAGAAGGGGAGGTTGTAAGACCCCAATTTTTATAAATAAAGATGAATTTTCTATAAATATCATTTTTGAATATTATGGAGTTAATTTGATATAATGTTATAGTTGTGGGTAATATTTATAAATTTTTCAAAGTAAGCAAGTTGTTATAAAATATTCGTTTGGTCGGAGAATATTCTTTTTGTCGGGGAATATTCGTACGACGGCACAATCATTGGTGGACCCCACAACGGAATTATTGTCGGATTGAGAAAACGACAGAATTATCTTTCTATAAAAGTAACGGCTGAGGTGTTACCGTTAAAACCGTTAAAACTGTTGAACTACTCGGTAGTAAAAGTACAGTAATACGCGTGGTTGCATAGTAGCACACGGTATTGATTATTGATGCTTACGTGAGAAGTCACTCAGCTATACTCAATTATTGCTACAGTAATTGCTGCATCATATCTCTTAAATTATTGTCATAGTATCATCTGTATAATATGTTATATTATTAAATCAATAATTGAGACGTTGTGGTAAGTTTGGTTATTTTATGGGGGGGCCATATGTCATCATCTAAGAGTCTCTTCGTCAATAGTAATTACCGTCGTCAATAGTAATTACCGTCGTCAATAGTATTTACCTTGGTCAATAGTAATTACCTTCGTCAATAGTATTTACCTTGGTCAATAGTAATTACCTTCGTCAATAGTATTTACCTTGGTCAATAGTAATTACCTTCGTCAATAGTATTTACCTTGGTCAATAGTAATTACTTTCGTCAATAGTAGTTGTCCCTTCAATATTACCAAGAGTCATTTGACCCTTCGTTAAGACCAAGAGTCATTTGACCCTTCGTTAAGACCAAGAGCCACCCTCAGTTTTTCTATAAATAGAGGCCTAGGGCTTCATTATTTTTCACGAATTCATTCAAGCTATAGAGAGAGAAAGTATAGAGAGAATAAGAGAGAGAGAATAAAAGTATTCTGCTACATCACTTTTCCAATATCCAGTTCTTTTAAGGTAGGGAATATTATTTCTTTTATATTCATGAAGAGTTGGTATATATTTGTATCAAAGCTCACAACATATATGTTGTTGTATTTTACACGACAATTGTGATAATGAAGTTGTAGTTATTTTATGTACCATGTATTTGGCGACTCAGAATAGATTGGGTGGAATGGACCTATTTTCGGGGAGTTACAAAGATCGTATGCGGTTATGAGTGCGATATTGTCGAACACAAAGACTCATTCCGTATAAATTATAAATGATGGAGATAGAGTTAAAGACTTTAGGGACCCACGTGATGATGTCGAATATACGATTAGAACTGACTTTAACCGATAAAGTTAAAGCTGCTCAAGCCACAAATCCAGAGCTGATACGTATAAAGAAGAAAGTACAAGAATGTGTTATTCCAGAATTAAGAGTCGACGAAGAGAAGAAATCTCAACCCTCGATTTGTTGGTCCATTTGAAATTCTCGATCGAGTAGGAACTGTGGTTTATAGACTCATTTTACCGCCAAGTATGCCGCCTATTCATAATGTTTATCACGTATCTGTGCTTCGTAAATATGTGAAAGACCCGAACTACATTATTGAGTTAGAACCAGACGAGATAGCTGAAGACTTAACATACGAGGAGGTACCTGACAAGATTTTGGGTAGGAAAGAGCATGTCCTACGCACCAAGGTTATACCACAAGTTAAGGTTTTGTGGAGGAACCATGCTATTAAGGAAATGACTTGGGAGTTGGAAACGGAAATAAAAGCGAGGTACCCTCACCTTTTCGAAATACCAGGTACGTACGTCAATTTCGAAGATGAAATTTCATAAGGGGGGAGGTTGTAAGACCCCAACTTTTTATAAATGAAATTGAATTTTCTCTATTTATTATTTTGAAATAGTAAGGGTTGATTTGATTAATGTGGTTAGTTATGGGTAAAATGAGTAAATATTTTAAATAAGCAAGTGGTTATAAAATATTCATTTTTGTCGGTGAATATTCGTTTGGTCGTGAAATATTCTTGCTGTCGGGGAATATTCGTACGACGGCGCAGCCTTGTGTGGGCCCCATAACGGAAAAAGATTGAATGAAAGAAACGACAAGTACTAGTTTTTTATAAATAACGGTGTAGTTGTTACCGTTAATACTGTTGGAATACCCGTTGGTTAAAACACAGTAATACGCGGTGGTGAACAGTAGCACACGGTATTGCACCAATTATTGATTCTTACATAAGAAGGCACTACTCAATAATTATTACAGTAATTACTGTTTAATATTTTATTTTATTGATTCAATAATTGCTGCGTTGATATTTTATATTATTGTTGTTTCAATAATTGTCACTGCACAGTATTTTCTATTATCAGATCAATAATTCATATTATTTTAATAATATTATTAGACAACATTATTGGTAATGTCTAGAAAGTTCTGTCTAAGGAGATGTTTGATCACCTAATTGCGCGCCAGTAAGGAGGAATCCTTATTGGAAAGCCCCCTCTTTCCTAGGAACGGCCTGGTTGTCAGTATTGTGATTCTGTAATAATATTTATGAATAATTAATTATTGATTTATATGATAAGAAAAATATTTACTTATGTGGATATAAATGGAGGAATTTTTTTAGAAAAGTGACAATTGTTGAAAATTGATATTTTAACTTTTCTGATAAAGTAATTCATTTAATATATTTTTATATTATAATAATATAATAATGGTAATATTTTTACAATGAATGTGTGATATATGAATAAATAAGGAGGAAGAGTATTTTTATTACAAAAAATATTTAACACATGTTTTGTGTGTTGATGGACCCAATTTTTGACTGAAATTTGATTATAGCCTGTAAAATCGTCCGTATGTTGATTTCGGTCAATTTCTGTTTGGAATTTAGAAAAACTTAAACTTACAAAGTTGTAGAAAATTGAATTTCGTATGGAATGGACACAAGATTCGAATTTTTCTGAGAAAAAGACTATTTATTATGAATTATTGAAGTTCCGGAATAATTGATTTTTGGAGTTTTAAATGATTTTAATAAGAAAAATGTTTTTGTGACTTTTGGTGAGGTGTGTGGCTGATGTTGGACCAAAGATGTGTGCGTAGGAAATTTAAAATAATATGTTAATATTTTATTAAATTTTTTGCTTTGGTGTTCTAAGCATTTTCCTATACATAGGGTGCTTAGGTTAGAATTGAAAATTACACCATAAACTAAAGTTTTCTATATTATCGAGCGTATTCTTGTGAGTATTTTCATACTTTGAGTATTGTTGTACGGTGCAAGTTCCTTCAGCACTATATCCAGTATTCCAGTCAGAAGTGTTGTCTTTTTGAGGTAAGGGATGTTATTTTTTTTAAATGATATTAATTTTTTTAATATCATTATGCTGGAATATTTGTAGGATTTTTCTTGTGAAATTCTTGTCTTTTTGTGTCGGGGTTACTATTCACGTATACGACACTATTCACGTATATGACACTATTCACAAATACGGCACTATTCACAGAAAAATAAAATTTTCTCCTCTTTGTCCCATATGTCTATTTTTGTTACTAGCTTTGATTGTATCCATGTTTTGATCTTTATTCTTGAATTTTACTCCACTATGGTATATTATAGGTTGTTTTTGAACATGAATAAACCGAAGTACGAATCCCTAATATTTATTCTTTTGTCTCACTGGATTCGTTTTCTTTAAAATATTTTCCATCATCTTTGGTCCTAAATGATGATATTACTGAATATCTTTGGCATGTAGTGCAAAGATGGATGATTAACTGATGAATATCTTTGGCCCGTAGTGCAAAGATGAACAAGTGTTTAGATGAACATGACCAACTAGGGATACAAATGAATATCTTTGGCCTGTAGTGCAAAGATAAATATTTGATTCAAGATGTATATTGATTGATGTTACAGGGATAAAATATTAATGATTGACTTTTAAATCTTAGAAGATAGTAGAATTCATTCTCTACTTAAATCTTCTAATGAATTATTATTTTCGCTAACATACCCGTGATAATTTTATTTAGGTTCTTCGTTGTGACGCCCCCAAAATAGGTTCATTCCACCCAACCCATTCTGAGTCGTCAAATACATGGTACAGAAAATAACTACAACTTTATTACAACAATTGTAGTGCAAAATACAACAACACATATGCTGTGAGTTTGGATACAAATATATACCAAATGTGACTCATGTTCCAACCGTGGACATCACCTCACAATAATACCTTACATAAAGGTATAGTCAAAAACTGTTTTAGAAATTAGAATCTTTGGGAAGTGCTCAAGAAAACCTTCGTACATGGGAGGCCACGCGTCTAGGTTATGATAGATATCATATGGCCACAGAATTATCCTTGGTTGACCCAATAGACCCCAAAGAAAAACGAGAAGATTACTATCATATTCTTCCCAATGGTGAGTCTTCTCTTGACTTATCATTATCTCCACTGTCTCTAATTGAGAATTATACTTCAAACAAACACCAAGATTATATAGGTAGTGCCCATAGATATACTCAGCAAGTGGATGAGCACAACCCTGTCTTATGATGACACGAGGTTGTATGTCATTAGACATCTTGTATGATAGTGACAAAACACCCTTCCAACGTTGGGTTCGCCTCACCCTATTTTCTTCACCAAATATAACTACTAAATGATGACCACCGTTTTATTCCCTTGTTACCCCCGCTCGACCCAGCTACACTCTTATTACCTGAAAGGAATTGTGAAGCAAAAGGGTGAGCACAACTAGCTCAGTAAAGAATATCATGACTAAAGATAATTCAATTATCAATAGCCTTCATCAACAATAAATCAGAGATTTAGAACATATGGTAAATGATAAAAATTTCAACCATAGTTGCAGCGGAACGAGCAATCCATTAGAAGAGTCAAATAGACTATAAAGTCTATTATCTTCTCCATGTTAAAAATCCACCAACAATATTTTATCCATGTAACATCACTCAACAGTTCCTTTCCACAATCATATGAATAACTCATAATCATAATTGTGACTATAAATTTTTCTTAGCACCCAGGACGAAGAATATTTTCATCACCTGTCTTTACCTGAAACATCAAAGATCATGGTTATACCAAATCACAGTTCCTGTTTATAATCATACTAACAAATCCATCTTTGCACTACGGGCCAAAGATATTCATCAACAAACCATCTTTGTACTACGGACCAAAGATATTCAACAACAGTTCATCTTTGCACTACAGGCCAAAGATATTCATCAACAGGCCATCTTTGCACTACATGCCAAAGATATTCATCAACAATTCATATTTGCACTACAGGCCAAATATATTCATATCTCAAAGAAATATATAATCATTTTAGAATTTATATAAACAATAATTATAACCATGTTGATCAATTCACCTTTGCACTTAAGCTTAAGATATTCAATTATAAATTCAATGGTCATGATCATACCAGTCACAATTCAACTTTGCACTACAGGCCAAAGAGAACCCTAGTCATGATCATACCAATAATCTACCCATCTTTACACTCCAGTGAAAGAGAATTTCAACATCAGGGTTATAAAAATGTTATATATGATGATAAAAATAATATGATCAACATATAGTTTTAATCTCAAGAGTAATATTCGTAACTCATGAATAGTAACCCCGACACAAAAGATAGAAATTCTACAATAAAATTCATACCAATATTTCGGTATAATGATATTGAAAAAATAACATTACTTAAATTTATAAACAATTTATTTTAATTGTTTACACTTTACTAATTAATGCATTTAATCATCATAAAATGCCAACTCTTACAATTTCATCATCAATAACCAAAACCCTCATCAAAAATCTGCATATACCTCATATAGGATTCTCAAGCCATAAAATCCTATTTTCCAATTTTCTTTCTTCACAAAACATATTTAATTCATTTACTCATAACTAGACCATTTTCATGAAAAATACCAAATCAGTTCCAAAAATATTTCTTTTCTGGAATTTAGCATAATATAGTCCCATAGTGAACATATATTTTTCTCAGAATTTTTAAAAGTCATTTACTATTTTTCATATGGCCAAAATAGCCGAATATTTAGACATTTATCAAAAATTATACTTTTGTCCAAAAATTCTAAAATTTACAGAGTATACTTCTATCATACACATGTACTCCCAATAAAAATTTCATCAATTTTGGAGTTAACCACAAGGAATTATAAGCGGTTACTTTTAAAATAGTCTTTTCCCGTAAAATTCATAACTCTTAATCTATACATCCAAAAATCACCATTTTTGGACACAATCAATAAAACTCATCAAAATATCATTTCAAAATTTTCCAAAATTTTTGAAGATCAGAAAAATTACGAAACTGAAAATCATAACAACCCTTAAAATCCCTTAATATCCCTTACTATCCCTTACCTCAAAAGAGCAGTACTTCTGACTGGATATCGGATATGATGCTGAAGGAAACTTGCACTGATGAATAGAAACTCACCAAGTATCTAAAAACTCACAAAATATGCTTCATAATATAGAGAGAGAAAGAGAGAAAGCTTATGTTTCTGGTGTGATTTTCAATTCTAACTTAGCCCTCTATTTATAGGAAAATTTTGGTAGGTTTGACCTGCAACCTGATGGCTTTACCTGCTACTATTCCCACCCACCACATTTGAAATATAATTCAGCACATTTCTTCACCAACCACAAGTGGGGCCCACCAATTCTAGAATTTTCCACCAAAATGATAAACTCCGAAAATTCAACAATTTCTGAACCAGTCATCTCGTAAAATTCATAATAAATCATACGTTCATTTTTAACGGTTCAAAATTTATGGGCATATACTCAACTTATATATGTATAACATATCCAAAAATTACCACGATCCAACGGTCGGATTAAAAATTATAACCCCCGCAAAATATCTCAAAAACCCTGATTTTTAATACCTCCATTCCGACAAAAATACGGATAAAAATCTCAACATTAACTCCTTCATTTTTTAACCACAAAAATATATCCCTCATTTATATCCACATAAAATAAATATTTTCTTATCATATGAATCAATAATTAATTATTCACAAATAATATTACAGAATCACATTTATGACAACCAGGCCGTTCCCAGGAAAGAGGGGGCTTTCCAATAAGAATTTCTCCTTACTGGCGCGCAATTAGATGACCAAACCTCTCCTTAGACAGAACTTTCTAGACATTGCCAATAATGCTATCTAATAATACTATTCAAATAATATGAATTATTGATCTGATAAAGAAAAATACTGTGCAGCAACAATTATTGAAACAACAATAATATAAAATATCAACGCAACAATTATTGAATCAATAAAATAAAATATTGAACAGTAACTACTGTAACAATTATTGAGTAGTGCCTTCTTACGTAAGAATCAATAATTTCAAAAATACTATGCAATACCGTGTGCTACTGTGCAATAACGCGTATTACTGTATTTTAACCACCAGGTATTCCAACAGTGTTAACGGTAACAACTACGCCGTTATTTGTAAAAACTCAAATTTGTCGTTTTCTTCACCCGACAGTTATTCTGTTATAGGGCCCACAAATAGCTGCGCCGTCGTACGAATATTCCCCGACAGAAAGAATATTCCACGACCAAACGAATATTCCCCGACAACAATAATTATTTTATAACCACTTGTTTATTTTGAACAATTTTCACATTTCACCCATAACTTTAATTTTTTTATCAATTTAACCATTTACTAAATTGTAATTATAAGAAAAATTGAATACTTTTATTTCATAAAATTCGGGGTCTTACAATCTCCCCTCCTTATGAAATTTCGTCCCCGAAATTTACGTACCTGGTATTTCAAAGAGTTGAGAATACCTTACTTTCATTTCAGATTCCATCTTTCCTGTCATCATGATTTCTCCATTGCTCATCTCCTGTATTTCAGATATCATTCTAGAATACAGCTTCAAAACAAGGGTTAATTGAACAAATTAACATATCACATAATATCCCGATATTATGACTGACCAACAAATAAGCTTAGGTAGGACACACTAGCGAAGGATTTACTCATCTCTCCCCTCCTAGTTATATTCCCCGATCTCCGCCAGAGATCATATCCCTAAGCTCTGATACCACCTGTGACTCTCATGGTGCTTCAACCACAGCACCTCACAGTGGTACCTATCAGTTTGCCACCGCAGAACGGCGTCCCCTACGGAGAGTCTGGCTTCGGTGCATCCCCCATCAACAGGAAGTCACCAGCGAGAGGCTCGGGGCTCTTTACTTATAGCTCTGATACCAACTGTGACGCCCCCAAAATAGGTTCATTCCACCCAACCCATTCTGAGTCGTCAAATACATGGTACAGAAAATAACTACAACTTTATTACAACAATTGTAGTGCAAAATACAACAACACATATGCTGTGAGTTTGGATACAAATATATACCAAATGTGACTCATGTTCCAACCGTGGACATCACCTCACAATAACACCTTACATAAAGGTATAGTCAAAAACTGTTTTAGAAATTAGAATCTTTGGGAAGTGCTCAAGAAAACCTTCGTACATGGGAGGCCACGCGTCTAGGTTATGATAGATATCATATGGCCACAGAATTATCCTTGGTTGACCCAATAGACCCCAAAGAAAAACGAGAAGATTACTATCATATTCTTCCCAATGGTGAGTCTTCTCTTGACTTATCATTATCTCCACTGTCTCTAATTGAGAATTATACTTCAAACAAACACCAAGATTATATAGGTAGTGCCCATAGATATACTCAGCAAGTGGATGAGCACAACCCTGTCTTATGATGACACGAGGTTGTATGTCATTAGACATCTTGTATGATAGTGACAAAACACCCTTCCAACGTTGGGTTCGCCTCACCCTATTTTCTTCACCAAATATAACTACTAAATGATGACCACCGTTCTATTCCCTTGTTACCCCCGCTCGACCCAGCTACACTCTTATTACCTGAAAGGAATTGTGAAGCAAAAGGGTGAGCACAACTAGCTCAGTAAAGAATATCATGACTAAAGATAATTCAATTATCAATAGCCTTCATCAACAATAAATCAGAGATTTAGAACATATGGTAAATGATAAAAATTTCAACCATAGTTGCAGCGGAACGAGCAATCCATTAGAAGAGTCAAATAGACTATAAAGTCTATTATCTTCTCCATGTTAAAAATCCACCAACAATATTTTATCCATGTAACATCACTCAACAGTTCCTTTCCACAATCATATGAATAACTCATAATCATAATTGTGACTATAAATTTTTCTTAGCACCCAGGACGAAGAATATTTTCATCACCTGTCTTTACCTGAAACATCAAAGATCATGGTTATACCAAATCACAGTTCCTGTTTATAATCATACTAACAAATCCATCTTTGCACTACGGGCCAAAGATATTCATCAACAAACCATCTTTGTACTACGGACCAAAGATATTCAACAACAGTTCATCTTTGCACTACAGGCCAAAGATATTCATCAACAGGCCATCTTTGCACTACATGCCAAAGATATTCATCAACAATTCATATTTGCACTACAGGCCAAATATATTCATATCTCAAAGAAATATATAATCATTTTAGAATTTATATAAACAATAATTATAACCATGTTGATCAATTCACCTTTGCACTTAAGCTTAAGATATTCAATTATAAATTCAATGGTCATGATCATACCAGTCACAATTCAACTTTACACTACAGGCCAAAGAGAACCCTAGTCATGATCATACCAATAATCTACCCATCTTTACACTCCAGTGAAAGAGAATTTCAACATCAGGGTTATAAAAATGTTATATATGATGATAAAAATAATATGATCAACATATAATTTTAATCTCAAGAGTAATATTCGTAACTCATGAATAGTAACCCCGACACAAAAGATAGAAATTCTACAATAAAATTCATACCAATATTTCGGTATAATGATATTGAAAGAATAACATTACTTAAATTTATAAACAATTTATTTTAATTGTTTACACTTTACTAATTAATGCATTTAATCATCATAAAATGCCAACTCTTACAATTTCATCATCAATAACCAAAACCCTCATCAAAAATCTGCATATACCTCATATAGGATTCTCAAGCCATAAAATTCTATTTTCCAATTTTCTTTCTTCACAAAACATATTTAATTCATTTACTCATAACTAGACCATTTTCATGAAAAATACCAAATCAGTTCCAAAAATATTTCTTTTCTGGAATTTAGCATAATATAGTCCCATAGTGAACATATATTTTTCTCAGAATTTTTAAAAGTCATTTACTATTTTTCATATGGCCAAAATAGCCGAATATTTAAACATTTATCAAAAATTATACTTTTGTCCAAAAATTCTGAAATTTACAGAGTATACTTCTATCATACACATGTACTCCCAATAAAAATTTCATCAATTTTGGAGTTAACCACAAGGAATTATAAGCGGTTAAAATAGTCTTTTCCCGTAAAATTCATAACTCTTAATCTATACATCCAAAAATCACCATTTTTGGACACAATCAATAAAACTCATCAAAATATCATTTCAAAATTTTCCATAATTTTTGAAGATCAGAAAAATTACGAAACTGAAAATCATAACAACCCTTAAAATCCCTTAATATCCCTTACTATCCCTTACCTCAAAAGAGCAGTACTTCTGACTGGATATCGGATATGATGCTGAAGGAAACTTGCACTGATGAATAGAAACTCACCAAGTATCTAAAAACTCACAAAATATGCTTCATAATATAGAGAGAGAAAGAGAGAAAGCTTATGTTTCTGGTGTGATTTTCAATTCTAACTTAGCCCTCTATTTATAGGAAAATTTTGGTAGGTTTGACCTGCAACCTGATGGCTTTACCTGCTACTATTCCCACCCACCACATTTGAAATATAATTCAGCACATTTCTTCACCAACCACAAGTGGGGCCCACCAATTCTAGAATTTTCCACCAAAATGATAAACTCCGAAAATTCAACAATTTCTGAACCAGTCATCTCGTAAAATTCATAATAAATCATACGTTCATTTTTAACGGTTCAAAATTTATGGGCATATACTCAACTTATATATGTATAACATATCCAAAAATTACCACGATCCAACGGTCGGATTAAAAATTATAACCCCCGCAAAATATCTCAAAAACCCTGATTTTTAATACCTCCATTCCGACAAAAATACGGATAAAAATCTCAACATTAACTCCTTCATTTTTTAACCACAAAAATATATCCCTCATTTATATCCACATAAAATAAATATTTTCTTATCATATGAATCAATAATTAATTATTCACAAATAATATTACAGAATCACATTTATGACAACCAGGCCGTTCCCAGGAAAGAGGGGGCTTTCCAATAAGAATTTCTCCTTACTGGCGCGCAATTAGATGACCAAACCTCTCCTTAGACAGAACTTTCTAGACATTGCCAATAATGCTATCTAATAATACTATTCAAATAATATGAATTATTGATCTGATAAAGAAAAATACTGTGCAGCAACAATTATTGAAACAACAATAATATAAAATATCAACGCAACAATTATTGAATCAATAAAATAAAATATTGAACAGTAACTACTGTAACAATTATTGAGTAGTGCCTTCTTACGTAAGAATCAATAATTTCAAAAATACTATGCAATACCGTGTGCTACTGTGCAATAACGCGTATTACTGTATTTTAACCACCAGGTATTCCAACAGTGTTAACGGTAACAACTACGCCGTTATTTGTAAAAACTCAAATTTGTCGTTTTCTTCACCCGACAGTTATTCTGTTATGGGGCCCACAAATAGCTGCGCCGTCGTACGAATATTCCCCGACAGAAAGAATATTCCACGACCAAACGAATATTCCCCGACAACAATAATTATTTTATAACCACTTGTTTATTTTGAACAATTTTCACATTTCACCCATAACTTTAATTTTTTTATCAATTTAACCATTTACTAAATTGTAATTATAAGAAAAATTGAATACTTTTATTTCATAAAATTCGGGGTCTTACATTCGTCACGAAAAAAAACGCTCTCTCTTAAACTACCAGCTTTGGCTTGTCTGGAACATCCTTTGGCATCACTATCCCTGCTGGACTTGACTTCACCATACGACAAAATCGAGCTAGGTGGCCTTTTCTTCCGCAATTAAAACACGCTTTGGATTGCTGCGTACAGTTTGGACGGATGTGTCCCTCCTGTTCGCATTTGAAACATACGACCGGTGGTCGTTCTTCTTCCTTTGAAACGGGTGCTGGTGCCGACGTCTTCACGTCATTGTTGAACCTTCTCTTCTTAAAATGTTCATTCTTATTGTTTTGGCCATGATTACCACCGAAGTGGTTACCATTTCTGGCATGTTGATTCCCTCCATGCTTATTGTTACCTCTTTGATGACTGTTATAATCGGTATTATCATTTTGTCGGCTGCTCTCTTTTGGTTTGGTTGACTCGTTATCGCGCTCCAATAACTGAGACCTATTAACAACATCTGAATACAAACACAGTTTATGAAAGATAAGATATTGACGTATCTCAGGTTTCAAACCTCTTAGAAACATTCGCGTCATTCTCTCCTCATTATCAACTAAATGGGACGCAAATCGGGACAACTCGGCAAACTTGGCTTCGTACTGCGACACGGTCATGTTGTTTTGCTCCAACTTGATAAATTCCACCTCCTTCATGTGACGAATGCTTTCGGGAAAGTACTTGTCATTGAACAGCTCTTGGACCTTCTCCCAAGACATCTTCAGTGCGTCAGGCTGGGTACGTTTTACAGATTTCCACCAGTAATCTGCCTCTTCACGCAATATAAAGGTGGCAAAGGGAACCTTTTGCTCCTCTGAGCATTCCAAGACATCAAATATCTTGGTGATCTTCTTTACCCATGTCTCTGCCTTAAGTGATTTTGGCTTTTCCAAAAACTCTGGTGGTCCCAATTCCTTGAATTGCTTAGCGGTGACCAACCGTGGGTTGCCATTATTTTTACCTGCATTATGAACAGGAGCCGTCTTCGCCTGATGTTGCATGAATTCTAAACAACTCCTAAATGTACCGTCGTTCATCAATTGATCAGTGTTGTTCTTTACAGGAGGATTATCGTCATCCTGTTGCACATTGTCCTGATTATTGATCTGTAGAGACTCAACGGTCTCCTGTGCTCCATTGCTATTCTCAACATTTTTAGATGCTATTTTCAAATACTGCCACAAAATAAGAGTTAATTAACATATCACATATTATCTCTATACTCTGACCGACCAATTAAAAACTAAATAAACTTAGGTAGGTCATACTAGCGAAGGAATTCCCCGTCTCTCCCCTCCTAGTTCTTATCTCACATCTCAGCCAGGGATTATATCCCTAAGCTTTGATACCAACTGTGACGCCCCGAAAAATAGGTATACATCACCCATCTTGGGTCGCCAGATACATGGTACAGAATACAAATATAAGCTAATTATACAACAATCGTGTAAAATACGACAAAACATATGCTGTGAGTTTTAATACAAATATTGTCATCTAGACAATATCCACACTCAATGGAGTACTCATTACGTTTATTATTACACTATTTTACAGAATAGTGAGGACTACTAATGCACCATCTAGGACCATCGCTCCGTTCCCCGACTAGCCCCAGCTACGTTCTCATTTCCTGAAGAGAACAATAAAAGAAAGGGTGAGCTCAACTAGCCCAGTAAGAAATATTATGGCTAAGATAATGCGTAATAAATTATCGTTAGCCTTCAACAGTGTTAAACTGATACAATATAATAAACATCAAGTTTAACTGTAGCGGAACAAACAATCCATTAGAAGAGTCAAGTAGAGAATAAAATATACTATCTTATATGATTTAAAAGGTTTTTCATCACTTTTATCGCTGAGACTCAGCTCAATAAATAATCCACATCATTAAATCATCCCTGCACTACAGGCCAAGGATATTCTTTAGTATCATGACCACGAATTATCCATACACTACGGGCCAAAGATAATCGTGTTTTCATCAACGGTCCTGATCATGCCATAAAACAATTCATCTTTGCACCCTTGGCCGAAGAGAATCCATAGCCATAATCATACCAAAAACTGTCCATCAATGCATTACGGACAAATGAGGACTTTTTTCACATCATTTGTAACATTACGGTCATGATTATACCGAATAATCCCTGGTCATAATCATACCTAGTCCATCTATGCACTACAGGCCACAGATGACTTTCGATATAATATAAACATGAGGATGATGACAATGACATAATAATTCAATAAAATAAGTTCAAGAATTAATTTATCCAGGAACCAATAACGTCCAAATTGTTAACATGATACTTCTTTCTCGAGTAAAATTCAAGAATGCTCAGAAGAATATTTCCATGAAAAGATACTGGATGAAGCACAAATATCAAGGATATTCCACTAATTTCATGGAGTATAGAAGCCAAAACTTTAACCAATTGAGTATAATAGAATATATGAAACTGCAAATGGATTTTCGCCGCCATGCGGTAATCCACTTAGACATATCATGTCCACAATTTAATAAGGATTGAATACAAAGGATCATTCACCATGCACGTGGTAATCCACATAGACAGGTTATTCTAACAGAATAATAAAGAATGGAATAACAGAAGGATTCACCATGTGTGCGATAGACTGCACAGACAGGTTATTCCTAACAGAATAATAAAGAATAGAACCAGGTCATGCGTAAACGCACAGACAGGATATTCCGACAGAATAATAAAGAACGGAACCAGGTCAGGAGAAATTCGCCCCGACACTATATTCCAACAAAATATTAAAGAATGGAATAACAACATAAATCACCATGCATGCGATAGACCGCACAGACAGGTTATTCCAACATAATAATATTTAATTGAACCAGGTCAGGCGTAGTACGCACCAACAGGATATTCCGACAGAATAATAAAGAACGGAATAATAGAAGAATTTCACCATGTATGCGGTACTTCGCATAAACAGGTTATTCCAACATAATAATAAAGAATGGAATAACAGAAGAATTTCATCAAGTATATGGTAGTACGTGTATATAGGTTATTCCCACAGAATAATAAAGAATAAAATAACAGAAGTTCTCTTCATGAATACAAAAGAAATAATACCCCTTATGGGTACAACAAATAATATCCCTTACGATTACAACAAATAATATCCCTTACCTTTGAAAGAAGAGTATTCCGACTGGTAGGACGAGGATATACTCGAAGAAAACTTGTTCTACGCTCAAAGCTTTCTTAAACTCTAAAGAAATACGCTCAAGATTAGAGAAGAAGAATTCTCTCTATAGTTTCTCTCTCTAGAGTTTCAGTGAATTCGTAAGAAATAATGAAGGAATGAGCTTCTATTTATAGAAGAATGGACTGCATAGTAACTAATTCATGAACTGTCCATATTGATTTACTTT
This sequence comes from Panax notoginseng, assembly GCA_016801055.1. Taxonomy (NCBI): domain Eukaryota; kingdom Viridiplantae; phylum Streptophyta; class Magnoliopsida; order Apiales; family Araliaceae; genus Panax; species Panax notoginseng. The sequence continues at coordinate 147,644,378 of CM029012.1, read as the reverse complement.
TAATCGGACGGTCCATATTTAAAGCAAAATTTTTTAAATAAAATATAATATATTCTATTTATAATCTAATAAAACGAATAACTTTATAAAAGTATTCTGTTTTATATAAAAAGATTTTACTATGCAAAATACTATGCAGGCACTATACAACACTATGCATAATAAAATATAATATATTCTATTTATAGAATAACTTTATAAAAGTATTCTGTTTTATATAAAAAGATTTTACAACGCAAAATACTATGCATAATAGAATATAATATATTCTATTTATAGAATAACTTTATAAAAGTATTCTGTTTTATTACATTAATAATATCAATAAAACAAAGCTGAGTGACTTATCACTTAAACATTAATAATCAATACCGTGTGCTACTATGCAACCACGCGTATTACTGTACTTTTAACACCGAGTGTTTCAACAGTTAACGGTAAAACCTCCGCCGTTATTTTTATAAAATATTTTTGTTGTTTTTTCAATCCGACAATAATTTCGTTGCGAGGTCCACCAATGATTGTGCCGTTATACGAATATTCCCTGATAAAATGAATATTCCCCGACCAATTGAATATAATATGACCACTTGCATACTTTGTAAATTTTATAAATACTACCCACAACTATAATATTATATCAAATCTACACCATAATATTAAAAAAAATTATTTCGAGAAAATTAAATCTTATTCGTAAAATTTGGGGTTTTACAGGGCTGCACTGTCGTACGAATATTCCCCGACAGTAAGAATATTCTACGACCAAACGAATGTTCTCCAACAACAATGAATATTTTATAACCACTTGCGTATTTTGAAAATTTTATATATATCACCCTTAACTTTAAACTTTTATCAATTTAACTATTTACTAAATAGAAAATTTGAATACTTTTATTTCATAAAATTTTAGGGTATTACAATAATAGAATTATAATTCTGATATTATAATTATTGCAAACAAACATTGCTCTATAATCTATCAGTTGAAATATGTATAATATTTTATTTTTTTAGTTACTTATAGTGAAAGATGGAGATGAATACTTACTTGAAAAAGATGCATACGATGAAATGTTAGAGATATAACATATTTATTAAATGTTATTAAATAATAAAATGAGTTATTTATTAAAAACATAATGAAGATAACTATAAAATATTATTCCCTCTCTTCTTCCCTCCCCTCTAATTAGTCATTCATATAACATTAATAATTTTTCTAATTTTCAAGTAACAGTCGGTACCCTTCTAATTTATAATATATAACATTTACTACCTTTAATATGATTGACCAACTAATATTAAAAATTATTTTTAATATAATGTCTAATGTACCCTTCAAGTTATAATATTTAATATGTTTACTAAATATAAATTTGTGTGTTATAATTTTTACTTAACTTGATCTAATCAATTAAATTATAATTTTATGCAATAAATAACATAAAATATCAAAAAATAATAAATATTTATTTTATCAAGAAAATAAAGTTATACACTTTTTGATAATTAAATTTCTAAAAGATTAAAATTTACGTAATGTACATTCAAATATATTTTTTATAATTAAAAGTAAGATTCTAATAAGCATAAAAGTACAAATTTAACGCAAAAAATTATAATTATTTTTCTCAAATATTAAAATTTACATTAAATAAACTTATTCTTACATAATGAATCTTATTATTCATATTAAAAATTATATTAATTATTTTTCTTAAATATTAAACTAAACATAACTTACAGTTAAGCATACTTATTTACAATAAAAATGAGAAATGTTATCACTCAAAAAAGAAAAGAAAAAATACATTAAAAAAATTCTTTTAATAAGATAGAGGTAGTAATAAATATTATTATATTTTTTTTATTCAATATTGTATAAAAACAACATCAATTGTATACTAAATTTTTTAATTAAAATCATAAACATCCCAAATTTTGACATATACTCAAGAAAATTTAACATATAAAAATCATAATATGAATCTAAGAATAAAATAATAATTTTTGTTGTTAAACACCAATAACTAAATTGTCAACATACTCAATCATTATAATTAGAAAACCTCCATTAATAATTTAATTTAAAATTATTAATATTTGTTCACTTATCCAAAAATACGTGTTAATTAAATGAAATTATTTGAACGATATAGTCTTAATTACAAATAAAACTATAATTAAAATGTATTGTATTAAAAAATGATAATTAAACATATATATATATATATATATATATTATTCAGGAATTAAATTTTGATAACATGCAATGGTAAATATATAATTTTTTTATATTTAGTCAACCCTAAAAATTTGGAAGAGTATAAACTGTTACTTAAAAAACTTGAAGAGAAGTAAGTGTTATTATGATTGTTTAGAAAAAGTGTCACTGTATTGTATTTTACTCTTTTTTAAATGGAACTAACAGTCTTGTTCAAAAATAACAAATCAAACTCGGTACTATTTTTTTATACAAGATTAATTAATAATCCAGTCTCATACTCTAATCCATCACACAAATCAAATACAACTAGGGCCAGGGACGTACTGAAATTTGAAGCCCGAATTCACCCAAATATTTGGAAAGGGTTATATACACTTTTCCCCACTGTACTAAGGGTCGGTTTACAAATGCATTATTGAACTGATTTTTTTTTCATTCGACTCATTAAACTGCAATTTTTTTACAAACCGTTATAAATTCTGTTAAATTGTTTGACATTGGACGGAAAAAGTACATAGGCTGTCACGTGAGAGAGAGAAAATTTACACGTCAGACCTTTTTCTTTCTAGCATGCTTAGATGAAAACTTCATAAATTTAATGCTAAATTAATCTAAAATAAAATAAATAAAATAAAATAATGCATTCAAAATAAAAGAAATAAAAATAATTTTTAAAATTTTATTTTAATCATTAATATTTGTACAATTTTAAATAAATTACATATAATTATATTATTTTCTTTTAATTTAAATAACTCATAAATAAATTCAAACTTCATAAATATAACTAAAATTTTGAAAATTAATTATTATTTTTATTTTTGAAAACTAATATAATTATTAAAATCAAATAAATAAATTAAAATAATGCATTCAAAATAAAAGGTACAATAAAAATAATTTTTTAAATTTTATTTTAATCATTAATATTTGTACAATTTTAAATAGATTATATAAATTACATATAATTATATAATTTTCTTTTAAATTAAATAACTCATAAATAAATTCAAACTTCATAAATATAACTAAAATTTTGAAAATAATTTTTATTTTTATTTTTGAAAACTAATAGAATTATTATTTATATTATGAAATTATTAAATAAATATTAAATATTAAATATATTAACAAATAATTAAAACAGAGGATCAAAACAGCCTAATTAAATGGAGAAATTGAGGAGAAAACAGAAGTTCATCAATGGAGAAATCGAGGAGAAAACAGAAGGTCATCTTGGCGAAATCAGTGGAGAAATCGGTGAAAATCAAAAGTTCAGATCTAGATCTGAATAGTCCTAATTAAAAAAAGCCTCTCCCTTTGATCCGTTCTTCTAATCATTCTTCTAAAATCCACTCCTCAAAGCATTGAGTTCATCAATGGCGTTCGGGTAGGAAAGAGAAAAAATATAACGAAAAAATCTGGCAACAAAATACATTAATAAAAATAATTTATGCCACCACCGAAAGCTTCTTTTTCTTCTTCAACCGAACAAAACATCAATGACATACGAAGGTAGTAGTGGATGTGTAATGTGTTTGGCCTTTAATTTCCGATCTGGTTGTGTTCGGTAGTGTGTTCCGATCTGGGTGTTCTGATATGGAGCAGATATTTGTGCATTTAATTTCTGATTTGGGTTGTGCTCGGTAGTGTGTTCCTTTAATTTTGTGTTCTGATTATGGTGAATTGACTTTATTAGTTCTGATCTGGGTGTTTTGAATGATTTTGTTTCTCTTACCTTCATGTGTTTTGATATGATCGGATAATATGTTCTTTAATTTTTTTTCTTTTTGTTTGATTTTAATTTCTTTGTAATTTTGGTAGTAATTTAGTTTTAAATATCATTCACAACTTGTTATAAAATTTAAATTAATTTGTTTTGTAAAATATAATGATTATTTTGGTAGAAATTTATTTTTAAATATTATAATAATAATCTTTTATTTCAAAATATTAGATAATTTTATATTTTTAAAATGAACTAAAATATTTAAAAATTAAAAAAATAATATGAATTCATTAATTTTATATAATTACATTTGTTAAAATTATATATTAATATATTTATTATTATTTTATTTTATTATTATTTCAGTTAATTAATTTAATTATTTTTTATTTTAAAAAAAAGAGAGAGTGCAAGTTTGAAAACTGAAAAAATTAAATTAAAGTTATTTTGTTATTATTATTAAAAAAAATAATCCAAGTGGGTCTTATATTTCCACGTAAGCATGACCATATAGTGCCATGTAGATTTTCTGTTAAGTTTTTAACAGAATAGACGAATTTTAAAATTTTTGTAAAAAAATTATAGTTCAATGAGTTGATCGTAAAAAATTTCAGTTCAATAATATATTTGTAAACTGAGATCGAGTAGAATGGGTAAAAGTGTATTTAACCCTATTTGGAAATTATGTGGGGGAGAAAAAAAGTCTTACTCAGAATATCTTGGACGATTTAATTTAATTCGTATCCTATTCATGTTTTAATTTATGTGAGGTTGACTTTATACTTCTAATCCATTCATTATAACTTGCTATATATTTATTTATATTTTGGAATGACCGAAATATGTTATATAATTAATAGTAATTTTATGGAATTAGTATCCCTCCATTACACATATTATTCTAGAACAAAAAAATTTGTCGCAAATAATTGTGTTGTTGAAAGTATCGCTAAATATAATATTTTTGTTGCTAATGTGTATCGGGAGAAATTGAAGAATAGATGTAATAGAGAGGATCTTAATCCAATTTTATGTGCACCAATTATTAAGTACAAATATAATGATAAAAAGTAGTACGTACGTACGTGAGTCATATCGTTTAAATTATTGATAATGTTTACTAATTTTTTATAAGAGAATTGTTAAATTCACAAAAAAAAATATTATTTCCATAATAAAAGTGTCGTTATAGATCCTATAGCGACGGTTTTCACCGTCGTTATACATCTACAGCGACATTTTTATTGTGTAAACTGTAAACAAGGGCGAAGTCAGAAATTTTTTTCCTCCTGGGCTACCAATTGCCATTTAGATTTTTCAAATAATAACAAACCATTACAGGCCAAACATCCCCCCTAACTTGCTCAAAAACCAACTTTTCCTACTCTTAGAACTTTTATCGAACACCTTGAGGGCGCTGTTTTATAGCCCCTTTCTCTCCCTTGTTTGAATGTTCAATAACCAGTGCACAAGCACACACTAATCAAACTATGCAAACAACACAAATCATGAAATCACACAAACTGAAAAATGAAAAGGATGACAAAAAATTAGTTTTAAGAACTATCATCAGTTTTCTCAGTGTCCAGACAGTGATTAAATGACGAATAATTAGGTTTAGATAGGGAACACATACCTGATCGGAGAATTGATCGTCGGAGACAACTCGCTGAGTCAGTCCTCCCTTGTATAATTCGTGGTTAGGCAACAGTTCCTTAGTGCAGTTGGCACTTGGCAGTCCCAAATTTGGTGGCTAATTGCACCTTCTCTCTCAATCCCCCCTTCTCCTTCAATGCTTGCAATTAATTTAACCCCCTCTGCCCCTGACCCCTCAATTCCGTAATGGTCCTTGCTCGATTGCTCACTTGCTCCTCTTTCTTAGCCCTAGATGTGTTGAGATTACTTGGGCTTTTTTGTTGGCTAAAATATTAGGCTGGACTAAGATATATAAGTAAAAAAATAAAAAATAAAAATTGAACTGGGCTACAGTCCACCCAAGCCCCTACATGGCTCCGCCCCTGTGTGTAAATAACAAAAAGTGTTATGGATTTAACAATTCCCTTTTTGATATTATTCTTTTACTAGTTAATACTATTGGAAAATATATTTGTGAGATCCATCTCTCTTTTTACATTTTAGTATATGCGAATAAAATAAAATAAGTTAATCTGAGACCCTTTTTAATTCCTATGTATCTCATGTATTCACATATATTGCAAACATAATTCAACTGAAATCTTTCGCAATATATAACAAAACTCTTGCTTTAAAAACCGTCAACAAACTATATTTTTTCAACCTCTCCTAATAGTTACTATTATCTAAACAGTTATGTGGTTCTAGCAGCAGCAATGCAAAACCTCCAATGATTTTTATTTTGAAATCTAGTGTTTAATTATTCATTTGTTGCATACTAAGTTAAACTTATACGTCCTTAGTCGCAGAATAAAAATTCTTATTATTATTTTAAGTATTTTTAAAGTCAAATGTCTATTTATATTAAATAATTTATTTTTTATAATAATTTATCTACAATATTTTTAATATTAATTGTCATATTTTTATTCTATATGTATATTAATGGAGTATCACTAGTCATGTGTAAAAAATTATATAATTAAATAAGAATTTAGATATAGACAATTTTGTTATTTAATTTTTTTGCAAATAATCAATCAAAACTTTTATGGTGGAAAAGAGGGAGTAATAAACAGAGTGTATTCAACTTTCAAATAAATAAAAATTGCATTCCTATATGATACATGACAAAGAATAAAGAACAAAAATATATAAAAATTAAAATCTTTATATTTTAAAATAGATGGGCATTTTGTCTTGCATGAATATATATATACATGAGGAATATTAAATCTATGTCCTCGTCAACAATCTAAGTATCTAACCATGGAGTAGATAAATACATTGAAAAACAAAGATCTACTTAAAGTGTAGAATCATTACACATTATTTCCTAATTTTTTCTATTATTTCCTTTTTTATTATTTTTTTATTATTTTTCTTTGAAAGGTTGTCATGGTTGGGGCGATAAAAAGGGAAGAAGATGGATATATTATAGGGCATTGATATTTTCATAAAAAAATTGACATTTTCACATTATTTTTTTCACATAAATAGTGAGTGAGTCACGCCTACATGTAAGAGAGATTCATGTGAAAATATTATTTTAACATGTAAAAATATTAATTTGTTACGTTATATAGATCCAGATCTGCTTGATCTTTAGCTTCCTTTTCTGAAATGAATAACATGACTTCCTTTTGGAAAATAAATAACATGTTGTAATAGATCTCATTGATACAAAAATTTTGATATATTATTTGGAATTAAAACAAGAAAATATAGCTTTTGATTCGTTTAATATATGCGCAGGTCGAGTTTACTGGACTGAAGGTTAAAGATGAACCACTTAAGCATTTACAAGCTTTTTCCTTTTGGTAAAATGGTGTCTGAAAATAAAAGGAATTGTTTTAACGTCTGCCCAATAAATCTAATGGAATGGTCTAATTAATAAATTTTAAAAAGTTCAGTAGTGTGCAGGGACGGATCCAGGAATTTTTTTCAGCCGGGGCAAAGCTTTCATTCATGAAAAGAAAAACATACAAACTACAATTGCCCACGGCGAGTTTTCATTTCGTGAAAACGTTGCACTATGGTTTCGTTATTAACACAAGCAAAAACATCTTTTTCAATATAAACAATCAAGCTATCACTTAACCACTGATCTCCCATTCTATTTCGAAGTGGACTTTTGATGATCAAGGCTCTCTCCACTGAAGCCGTTGCCACCGGTAATACTAAAGCTAATGTAACAAGCTTATAAAGATGATTATATGCTCTATGTTTCCCTGTCTCCACCAATTTTTTTGCAAGATTACCAATTCCTTGTAATTGAGAGAACTCACCACTCCGACGCATATCTCGAACATAAACCGCAAGTTGATCTTCAAGTTCCAAAATGTCTCTCCTAGAGAAGTCTTGAGGATAAAAATTGGCAAACTTAACAAGCTTTTGTTTGTCAAAAGCTTGAAATGAATCATTCGGGCTCAAACATGCCATACAAATAAGTAACTCAGTATTTACCTCATTGAAGCGATGATTCAACTCTTGAAGTACTTTATCAATCACGGCCATGAAATAGTTCACACGATAATGATGGAGGTTTGTTACGACGTGAGCTCTACGTCTTGATCTCCCTCGAGGTACAAATGACGCATCCATTAAAGGAACCATAATATCATATTCCCCACAAAAACTAGAAACTTGATCAAGCAAATCATCAAATCCATTATCCCTGATATGCTGTAGTTCTTCCTTAGAAGTTTGGACTAAATGCATTGCATTGACAAGATCTTGATCTTTCCTTTGTAATGCTTGTGACAAACAATTTGTGACTCCCAAAATAGATCTCATCAAAAATAGAGGGAAGACAAACTCAAAAGTTTGGATATCTTCCAATGACTTATTTGCTTCACCCAAATTATCGATGTAACCATCATCAACAATCAACTCAAGAACTTTCACCACGGATTTGAACATTGAAATGATACTAAGCAAAGTACCATAATGTGATCCCCAACGTGTATCACCGGGTCGCTTAAGACTAGTTTCTTGATTTAAGCCTTTCCCCGTTACAATACAATCATTTTCAAGAGCATCCGAAAGTTCCTTTTGTAATTGATCTCTAAGTGCATCTCGACGCTTACATGATGCTCCAACAATATTGACCACCATATTAACCGATAAGAAAAAAGTGACAATCTCAAGATTTCCTTTTGCCACGGCCACAAGTGCTAATTGAAGTTGATGTGCAAAACAATGAACATAAAATGCACAAGGATGTTCCCTCAAAATAATGCTCTTAAGACCATTGAACTCACATTTCATATTGCTAGCCCCATCATAACCTTGACCGCGTAGCATAGACATGCTCAAGCCTAATGTAGAAAACAATTGATCAACAGCCTTCTTTAGTGACTCCGAAGTGGTGTCACTAACATGTTGGACTCCCATAAACCTTTCAATTACTTGCCCATGGTTATCTACATAACGAAGCACTACCGCCATTTGCTCCTTTATGGAGATATCACGAGATTCATCAACCATTATAGAAAAGAATTTGTTCTTCATATCCTCTGTGATAACTTTAATAGTTTCAACTGCACATGCATTGACAAGATCTTTTTGTATTGAAGGAGCCACTAACTTGCAATTTCCGGGAGCATTTTTCAACACTACTGCCTCAATTTTCTCGGAATGATCAGCAAGAAAGCACAAGAGCTCAAGATAATTTCCTTTGTTGCTTGAATCCAATGATTCATCATTGCCACGAAAAGGAAGACCTTGTCGCAACAAAAATCTAGTGCAATCAATTGATGCATTCAAGCAAGTGCGATACTTGTCACGAGTTTGGTCTGAATGCTTCATCACAGTTGTTCGGAGATGTTGCTCTTGATTCATAAGATCATCACAAGCTTGTCTTGCTTGATTGTGAGGACTACTAACCAATCCAATATGTTCTCTTAGTCTCGTGTCCTTATGCTTCCAATCTTTAAAACCTTGACTGGTAAATGCATCACTCCCATGCTTATAAAATTTTGCCTTAAATAAATAACAATAAATGCAAAATGCGACATCTTTTTCTATGCTATACTCCAACCAATCATACTCATCAAACCACCTCGGGATAAATCGTCTCTTATTGGTTTGTGGGAAATTGTGATCCTTTGGTTGACAAGGTCCCTTTTGTAGATATGCTCTTCGAATTTCATCTCGAAAATTATGATCATAACTTAATATTGGAGGTCGAAGTCCAGGATCCGCAGGAAGATTGGCCAAGATTCCATCTAACTTAGTTCTCTTTGGACTACTCGGATTAATAGGACTACCCGGATTAGTTGAACTACTCGGATTGGTTTCACAACTCGCCCCCTTTGGCCTTTTAGGAAAGTATTTCTCCATAGGACCATATGAATTAACAAATAATTATGAACCTACAAATCCCTATCAATTAATAAATAAATTTAAGTTAATAATCACAAGTCACAATAAACATCATACGAGGAGACTAAAAATAAAAAATCCCTAATTTTTTAACTAATCAAAATTCAAAAATCAAAAATCCCCAAAAAGGCAAAAATCATAAACAACATTACATATTTACATTTGTATAATTGTATGATTCTATCAATTTTAACTAATGACAAATTGACAATTGACAACATGTCAACAAATCAACGGACAACAATAACAAAAAATCCCTAATTTTTTAAAACCCTAAAACAAATATTCAATTAAATATTTAAATTGACAAGTGAGTAGTGACAACCACTTACCGGAGACCGGAGCGGCGCGAGAGACGGCCGGTGAAGCAGCCAGGAGGGGTCCGACCGGCGAGGAGCGGAGGAGGGGAGCTGCCGGCACTTGGGAACAGGGATGGAGTCACGGAGAAATGGTTCAACGAAGGTTGCTGTGATTCACGTTCAGGTTTTATTTTTTTTTTAAAACTGACTAAATGAAACGACGTCGTTTCATTTAGTCAGTTTTAAAAAAAAAATAAAACCGACTAAATGAAACGACGTCGTTTCATTTAGTCAGTTTAAAAAAAAAAAAACCTGAACTCCTTCTTCATCTGCAGTCACCGACGTGGCCAGGCTCCTCCGCTCCTCGCCGACCGCCTCTGCTGCCTCGGTGCCGCCTCTGCTGCCGGGGCATTTCGAGATCTAAGGGGACGGATTTTCGTCGACTGCCTGGGCAGCTGCCCAGGTATGCCAAACCTTGGATCCGTCCATGGTAGTGTGTCAATTGTATTTTTTTAAAAATTTAGTAGGTTATTCCTTAAAAGTGGATAACCCAAATAAAAATAAGCTGATACATATGGACAGTAGGAGAGTTTTATAAAAATATTAATTTTTATTTGTAAAAATAATAATTTTTTTATTTATATTCGATTAATTTTTTTTAAGGGGATGTTTGATAAAAATTGAATAAATCTGAAACTGAATGAGCTGAATCTGAATCTAAATAAAAAAAATTATTTGATAATTGACATGTCTGAAACATCTGAATAACAGATTTTTATTATTTTACCCCTTTAAAAAAATTCAAAAATTTATTGTAAATTTATTTAATATAATAATTAATATTATAAAAATAAAAATAAAAATCATTCATTTAGCAAAATGAATGGTTGAATTGGTGGACCATTTAGCAAAAAATAAACAGGCCCTTACTCGATGTTTGTCCCATCAGATTCAGAGATTAGAATAACCAACTTTTTAACAAATCAGCCCAAACAGACCCTAATCCTCTCACACCAATCACATAACCAGTTTGACCAGCCACGTGGAAAACCTCAACTGAGCTCAACCGCTTCGGATCTCTACCCTCTCTTCCTCCCTCCTCAAGTTTCATCATCTTCCAAAACAAAGACCTGTTACGCTCTCCATTTTCGTTCCTCCTTTCTCTCTCTAAAAACAGCCATGAGCGAATCTGATTCAGTCGAAGCCTCAACATCGTCATCTCCAACAAATCCACCGTCACAGCAATCATCAACGTATATACACACACGAAGAGAGCCATTCGAGCATGGCCTAATTCCAATCCCTAAGCTCATCTTCAACGACGCTGCCCAAACCTTAGCTTCTCTCAAGCTCAAGCTCATTTCTTTATCCTCTGATTCCACTCACCGAGTCAACTCATCCGCCATCGCCGAAACCCTCCACATTTCTGCCGAACAGGCCCGGCTAGTCCTCGATACAATCGCCGCCGTGCTCCACTCTGAATCCGACCCGCTTGTTACGGCGAACCCCTCAGAGGTTGATTCAATTGGGGTTGATGTATATGATCTGATTTTGTTCTTGTATATACAGTCTTATAAGAGGTTGCTTCCGCGTGGGCACAAGGATTCAGCTGCAGTAGCTGATGTGTGGCCGTCCACGTCGGCTTTCGATGGGTTTTTATCTGCCCTGTCTCCGTTGCAGGTGATTTGAACATGTATTGTTGTTTGGTTCATTGTTAATTTTATAATGTGGTTGTGGCCTTGTTCAGTTATCTGCATTGCCATGGGGCTTGTTGTTTTCTATCTACTATCTGCCTGAACTGACATGGGGATGAAAATCTTAAAATTTGCAATGTCCAATTGGCCCCTTCACTGCTTTACAATTGGTGGTGAAGTTCCAGCGTTAAAGAAAAGTTGGATTTTGTTTTTGTTATGTAAGATTAAATTTTAAATGAAGTTTTAATTTTGCTGTTAGTATTTGAGTGGAAATGATGTTTCTTGATTGGTGGCAGTGTCATTTTTTTATGGCTGCACTGGAGCAGCATTTTGCCGAAAAAATTTGGGCAGTTTCATATGTAGTAGTTGATTTGTGGTTTCAATCACACTTAATCACGTAATGCTGTTGAAATGTTAAGTAGCTTTGGGCCTAGTTTTCATCAATCATGGATCGCGGTTCAAAATGGTATGTGAAAAAAAATACTGGAATGAAAACGTCACATTCCATGGTACAGGTAGGTTTTTTGAGTTGTTTTGGTACAAAATATGTTTATCTGAAACGTGGTACGTTAGGATAACTTTAATATAGTTAAATCTGGTTAGGTTAGTGTTGCAACACACATTTTCAAGAGGTTACACCATGTCACTATGTCAGTCCTTATTGGACGCTCATAATGCGCTCACTTGGTGACATTAGTTATATTTTTTAGAGTGTTACATGTTTTGGAACGTTCGTACCAAGACCCAATTTGCTAACATGTTAGCACCTTCTTAATAATATGGGTAAATGAATTCAGTGTATCCATTGACCATATTGTTATATCAACTTAAGTTTGAATTGGTTTTTAAAAAGCACACATATATCTAACTTCTAATTGCTTGTTATGTCAATTAAAGACATTTTTTTCTCAATCATTGGAGTTTTAGGATTTGAATGGTTAATCGTTTGTTTTGACTTCTTGCATTTTATGAGAGGGGTATTCTACTTAGGCCTGATAGATGGTCTTTGTTAAATGTGTTGTCTCTGAAATTTGCAGTAATATTTAATTGTCTTAATATGTAATTGTCCCTTAGTACCTGAATATAATTGGCACTTTCATTGGATTGATTGGATAACTTTGTATTTGTATTTAATATTTATGGCGCATGGATGTGCTTACCATACACTTGATGCTAATTGCAGCTTGTCCGCAGCAACAGCCGCAGGTTTATGCCGTCACAAGCAGATGAAGAGGCTCATCAGTTATCGTATTTACAAAAACACATGGGCAGCATCGTCTCCCTTTTATCCGACTCCGCGGAAGGGGAAGGCGAGGATTCTTTGGTTTGTCAACTTACTGTTTAACTACATAGTTATACGCCTTCTCTGATTTATTATATATATATATATACATATATATATATATATAAAATGAAGATTTGATCTTGTTTAGTCTGATGTGAGAAAAGGCTGATGTTACTAACTAATATGATGTTTGAAAAAAAAAATTATATGATAAGACCACTTGATAAAGCCATTTTATGATTCTATCCGCACTTGTATATTTGATTTAGTTACATGTTTATTTTATTGGTTTGCTTATGTTTAATTATTAGTATTTAATGTTCTCAACCGGGTAGAAATTATTTTATTAGGGTTTTATTTGAATGCGATTGTCAATTGTGGTAGACTAGGTTTTTTGTTTTAAGTATATATGGTATTAGTCAGTTTGTTTATGTCATTTGGGCAATTTGGTCTTTTATACTTTCTTGTTCCATCAGGGTTTTGTTTTCCTTTTGAACATGCATTGTAATCCCCAATGTCAAACAAAAAATTATTATTAGATTTCATAGAATTAAGTTCTTGGTTTGCGATTGAGTAAATTTATATTGGTTTCGATCAAGAAACTCTAGTGGTTTAGGTGTGGAGCCTTAAACATAGCTTTAGTTCTCTTGTTTCATCTTCCATTTTGTTGTCTTGTATTAGTGGGTGTTTGTGATAGTTTATAATCAATTAAATCTACTTAATCGGTAACTTTATTTTAAAACTGCTTATAATTATTTTTTATGGAACGAAGCTCCAAATTGGAACTTCAAATCAAATAATCAAGTTTGACTTAGTATCTATATTATAAAGTGGGAAGCTTTTTTGACAGTTATTTTTGGTGTAACCTTAATTTGAAGCTTTGTCACAATTTTGAGTTGCAACTAACTCCAAAACACTACTTATATTTACCCATATAAACAATTATTTTCCCCTTAAAACTCTTCTAAAATAGTCATTTCCAAACTCAATCACTTGCAAACCTTAATGATTTACCGTAGACTCCCTATTACCCACTGTATTCCTATGACTTACGTTTGTAACTTTTTTTCCTTCCCACATCAACATTCACGCATATACAATTTCTTTTTTTTTTTTTGCCATCGAATTTATGGTCCTTTGATGGGAAGAACTTCTTTCGTGAGAGGTAAAAACAATCGTATACAATGGTGTATCCATTTGCTATTTTTTTTCTTCAACTGACTTGTACACATACTGTTTTTTTGCGGATAATCGAGGTTAGTCAATCATCATAATTTATGTTATCCGCTATTACTCTCACATACATTCAGTTATGCATATTTCAATTGTTTTGATACATTCTTTTAATGTGTGTATAATTTGATTTCAAAATTTAATTATAAAATTATTTTTTGTAACACGCATTGGCATCGCATGCGCACAAATACTAGTATTACTAATCTATCCCAATTTATTTTAATACTTCCACCAATTACTTGTATTTACTTCTCTAAACCTTCATTTTTAGTAATTTACATTTGACATGAGTGATAGTCAAATTTTTTTTTATACCAAACACTTTTTACTAGTTTAAGTGTTTTTTTTACCGAACACATGCTACTTTTTTAAAACAAATATAAGCAAAAATAATAATCAGAATCACTAATCACATTTTTTAAGTAACCCCAAATATACTCTTAGTTGCTATCTTAGCCCAACTTGATTTTGATCACAAAAAGGTGTTCTCCTTGTTGAAACCCTAATTTTGACAACGCCATCACCAGATTTATAATTTCACAAATTATTCATCACCTTTAAGCTATAGTCATTGAAATTCCCTTGCCTCTATTGGATACTACCAACAAGGGGAAAAAAGAGAGAGAGAAGAAGAGGAGTCGCTGCCCTTCGCCAGAGCCATCTACTTGTGCCGGTTTCCACTACCAATGTTTAAGATTCCACCAACTCGTAAAAAAAGAGGAAAGTAGAAGAAGAACTAACAGTAAACACGAAAAAAATTAGGAAAAAAAAAAGAGAAGGGAAGGAAAATAGGACATAGGCACTTTGTAGAACTGCTATATTCGCCCTTAAGAAACCTATATCTAATGGGTGTAATATGATTGTAGTAGAGCGAGAATACATACTTTTTTTATTTACCTATGTTTCCTTCACATGCAATTCGGCTAGAGAAAACGAAGAGGATTGAGGAGGAAGTGACTGACAGCAATAAGATTGTTCTTCTAATGATTGGATTGTCGTCCTCACACGTGACTTGAGCGATGAGGTGGAGGACGGGATGAACTGGTTGCCCAGAAACGGATCGTCGGCCTGATTGAAGGTTTGGGAAGGTGGGGCTGGAGCAATGGGCTCGATGAAGTTGCCTTTGCACTAGTTGTAGATGATTTGACCACGATGTTTTTGACGGGAATTAGCCTGTCCCGCTAATAGCACCAGTTGGTATCAGATGCAGAGCAGATCATGTCTGTGGCAGTGATGATGATGGTTGGTGACAATAATTTGAAGCTTGGTTGAGATTGAAAAGTTTACAATGATAATAAAGGTGGGGATGTGTGTTATAATTGACTCAAAGCTTCTTCTTTTTTATCCTTGTTGTGATTGGGAGGCATCTAGTGTTTGAAGATGATAAACAATGTTTTATTTTTCGGTGTGTTTGCTGACTCATATGGGATGACTTCGATAAGGGTGATGCTGCCCTTAGTGCTTTGGCTAGTGTTGCGGTTGGGGATTTTAGATTTGATGATCAGCAGAAACTTCTTGACAGTATATGAGCAATGACAGTTTGATTAAAATTAGGTTTAACTTTGATAACAACTTATGCAGGACAAAAAACGTTATAATTTGAATCGACATAAATTGAATTAGAACAATGTAAACAGAACTAGGGTTTAGGCTCTGCTCCTAACATAAGCATTTGGATCTATTGGTCGCAACCAAAATAATTTTGATTGATCAAAAACCGAACACTCATTGTTTATGCAGCGTCAGTATCAAACTATCAATAATGTAGGAAAGTAATAAAAGACGATATTACCCTAATCACTTAAACAAGTGACTAAATACTTGAATAAATAGCTAGACTACCACAATCTCCAAGTATTAAATTTAAACTTTAATTGCATCTATTTCTACCCAATTGAGAAATCTACTGAACACAAATAATTAAGGGCTGTTGAGTTCCTCATCAACCATTGTTACAGTCAATCTCGTCAAACCTCTTAAACCTTGTTCCTGTTGTGTGACTGCTTTGTTTCCATTTAAATGGCAATGTCTTAATTTTACTACTTTAATTGAGCGGTCCTTTAAGACGTTTAAATATAATTAGGTTTTAAGTATGAGTTGTAAGATTTTCACGTTACCTACAAGTTACAGCTGTGTGCATTTGCTTTTGGTTTGTAGCTACATTGTGTAAGAGTATGTATTATACTTGCTATAATAATATGCTAATTTAGGCTGATTATGCCAGGTTTTAACTATGGAAAAGTTTGAGCACCTTGGGTTTCTGATTTATTTTGGTGAAAAAGGATCAGAGAGAATTCCCTTGAGTCAGAATGCTTCATTTTTTGCTAATTCAGATCCCGATATGCCTGCTGTTCCTGTTCCTGCCACACAAGTTCATGATTGGCTTCTACAGAACATATCCTCAACATTGGAACATATATCTGAAAGAGTTTCCTTAAAAGAAAATGGGCCGACCAGTGCCTCTGACCAGGATGTCCCAATGGCTGATGTCTGTGCTAGTTCAGTGAAGGCCTCAGCCAGTGCTAGGGGTCCGAGCTTTATCGAGGGGATCTCTAAGTCATCATTTGTAAAGCAAGCATCTGATCTTAAAGGTTCTTCTGTAAAGGTTAGCTCTATTTCCTTTTATTGTTATTTATTTTTTATGTTTTTTGGTTTGGTGCTGTTATTATTATTTATTGTGTTTTTTGGTTTGGTGCTGTGTGCCTGAGTCAAGGTCAGGTTAGTTGCAATAGTATAACCTTATTAGTCAGATTACATTATTGAAATGTAAGTAGTCATCTAGTTTAATTTATTACGCATTATGATTAAAAAAAAATCCCATTTTACTGCACTCTGTAATGATCTTTCCTGTCCGCGATCAGGAATTCATTTATTTTGTTGGCTGTAGTTGTTTCTGCTCATGCCTTAATTGAAATTGTATTTATGTCTTTGCAGGTTGTAAATTGCCAGGAATCCGTCATCTACATCTTAGCACCTTTAAGATATGCCACAGTTTATGGATGCTCTGATGCAACTATAGTTCTCGGGGCCGTTGGCAAGGTAATTATAAGGATATACTAGTGTCCTGCTTTCATCTTCTAAATGTTGGGTTATGTATTGATTATCTTAGGTCAGTAGTTCTTTTAAGTAAAATTCTTATTAAATGTTACCGAGAAACATCCTCTCTAATTATCAGCTGGAATTGCAAGATATCCTCTCTCTCTCTTTAGAGGTTTGAATGGGCTATGATAAGTATGATAATGAAGATGATTGATATGCAGTTGCTGTTGAAAGAAAGTAGAGACTGAACTGTGATATACATCTTACCTTATGCACTTAATATCTATCGAAACAAAAGGTAACGAGCATCGAGACTGATTGACATCTTAATCATAATATAGATCTTAATCATAGTATAGAGAGAAAGTCAGTATGATTTACATGGCTCTTAATAGTGGGTATTATGTGTTTAGTACGCTACATATATACATTTATCTATTTACTTCTGCAACACATCTCTTTTAGGTTAATTGTTATGCTTATCAGATGTTTGCTTCTCTCTATTTGTTTTGTTTGGGTATGTGTTCTAGTATCTACTTTATGGCACCTATCAGATAATCACCCTCAATGACAATATCTAACAAGTTTGACTTTATAAGATGGCATCTGAACAGGATTGCAAATGCAAGATAGCTGATCCATTAAACAGATCAAAAGCTGCCATAAATAAAGCAAATGCAATAGTTTTGCTAGAAAATCTACCTCCTTGAAAGAAGAATGAGGGTCCTCTGAAGCACATATGAATATACATGAAGTCAGGGGAACCCCTATTTCCAAATTGCAGCAAATTCTTTGCGAGTGCAAGATGAGAGACTTGCAAATAATTCAAGCCCAAACCTTTTGTATTTGGCACAAGTTAGTATGGGAAACAGGTCACAAGAAACATATCATAGATCAATTAGCTTCTAAGCCTACCTCCATGAGCACAGAACAAAGGGAACCAACAAATCACATACAAATGTTAAGAAGTCCGGGATCCCTAATACCAAATTGCATGAAATTCTTTCAGAGTATGTACTGAGAGACTCGCAAATAATTCATATAATGGATTTTCACAGACAAATTCTCGGAAAACATCATTGGTCGATGAGCAACCGGATCGGTATATACCCATTTTTTAATTTTTTATTATTAATAATAATTTAATAATAATAATAAAATATTGATTATAATAATAAAAATATTAATAATAATAATAATAGTAAAATAATAATAAAAATAATAATTATATTAATTTTCGATAAAAACTGGTACCGAACCGATACCGTTTGTTCAATTTACCGGTCCAACTGGTACCGAAATTTGAGTAATTTCGGTACGGTTCGGTACGGTACGGTTTTTACCGGTTGTCCACCCCTAATTAAGGTTAGGTACTAAGCAAGAGAATTAGATTACAGTGTTTTTAAAATACCCGACTAGGCGCTGGCGGCTTGCGTAGGCGCTAGGCCCCCTCGGCCCCTCACTTAGGCCCAAGGCGGTAAAAAAATCCTTCAAGAAAATTAGGTGGGGTCTAGGCGGAGAGGTTTTTTTATTTTAATAATTATCCAAACTAGATTTTGATATATTTATTTTTCTAATAATTTACCATATTCATAATGCAGGTTGTAGCATATTAAATCACAACAAAAATTGAACAATATCAAGCCAAAATGGATAATTTTATTATAGTTGTAATATTTTGATCTTGTACCAACTTTAAATTATATAAATGATGATACATTTGTAATATTTAGTTTAATTGAATATAATTCTTAAATTTATGTTTAGTTTCTTAAGTTATAATATTGAATTGAATTCTTAAAATTTTAAATTTTATTATTTAATAGCAATCTTGTTTATGAATAAAACTAATACGTTAAAGATTAAATATATGTTTGAACTTTGAACAATTGCATGTTTGTGTTTGAACTTTGACATTAGCAATATGAATATGTGTTTGAAATTTAAGCTAAAGCCTTTATTATCTTTATTATAGATTGTTTTGTTTTATATTATTGTTTTGTTTGGATAAAAAAATTGGCTTAAAATAAAAAATCCCGTCTAGGCCTCTCGCCTAACGCCTTTTAGAACATTGTTAGATTATGTTATGCATTTTATATAAGAATTTTGTTTTAAATCTGTTGCTATTTGTTTTCTTGTGATATACTCCGTCGGCCAATTTTAGCATGGATCTTAAGACGTGTGGAAATATAAATAATTATATATATATATACACACATGCATAACATATAGACGCATCTAAAATACATTATGTGCGTGATATCGAATGATTGACCTGGTTCCTGATTTGTGGGATCTAGAGTTATATACGTTGTGCGAATTATTGACCTAGTACCTTTTGTCACGCGCCAAACATTAATTCTTACATGTGCTACTTTATGAATTTCTCATATGATTGATGTGAATTCTCTGAATGTACCTTTTATTGATTTTTTGTCTTCACAGGCTGTAAGAGTTGAACATTGTGAGCGAGTCCACATAATTACAGCAGCTAGAAGAATCTGTATTGCTAATTGTCGTGAGTGTGTATTCTTCTTGGGTATAAACCAACGACCTCTTATTGTTGGTGATAACCATAAGCTGCAGGTAAGTTGCTCTGCTTTTTTACGAGTCCATGAAGTAAGTATGTACTCCCTCCGACCCACATTAATTGCAACACATTTTTTTAGTGTGTGGCCACGGGTTTTAAGACGTACCAAAAGCATATTTAAATATAATATATATTTCTGTATTTTAAATTCTTACGTGTTCAAATTTTATGTTTCAAATATATTACTCCTTCCGTTCCAAAATTATTTGATCATCATTGATTTTTGAAAGTCAATTTGAAATATTTTCAAACTTAAAATTGAGATGACTCATTAAAAATTATGAAACAATAAATAAATAATACTTTTTAGATAGTTTACAATATTCATTTGATTAAAATTAAAAGAATCCAAGTCAATTTTGAGTTTAAAAATCTCTTAAGTTGACTTTAAAAAGTCTTATCAAATAATATGAAACGGAGGGAGTACATATATTTTAAAGAAATAATATTCAAATGTACTTTCTGTGCCGCACGCACTAGAAGAAGTTTTGCAAACAATGTGGGACGGAGGAGGGAGTGTATGTGATGTAGGAGTTATAGCATGAATTGAATAGTTGCATACATATATACTTCATAGTTGGTAAATGGTGTTATTATATCTCCTGCTAGCTTACCAATATAAATACTAAGACGGGCGAAATTTCCAATCCTAATCAAGCCCACTTTTCTGTCTAAATTATTCTTGGATAAAAGTTCATGCGTGTCAAGAGGGTCTCACACAGCACACTGTATGGTTTAATTCTTTTACTATTTGAGCCTTTTGTGTCTGTGGAAATGGTTGTGTGCCCTCATTGTGCAGAGTGGTCTCTGAGACTAATGGTTTTCCACCTATAACTATCCTCATAGTTCTGACTTCTGAACAAGAGTAGTTGTTCTAGCCTCCTTGCAATATGATTGGAGACGCAAGATTTATAGTTAACAATGCATTTTGATCTTTAACATTCTACTTTATTTTCATTCTCTAGAGGAACTTACTTTGAAATTTACCTTTCTGACTTAGCACTTCCCTCCAGGTTGCACCATATAATACATATTACTCAGAACTGGAGGAGCACATGAATCAAGTTGGTATTGAGGCTTCAATCAACAGATGGGATGAACCTGTGGCACTGGGAATGGTAGACCCACACGATTCATTATCTCATCCTGCAGGCATTTCTGATGTCCAGACCGAGTCTGCTACCCTTATAGACCCCGATCAGTTTACAAACTTTTTGGTAATTTTTTGTTTTGTTTTTTAGTCTTATTTATGAACTATTCATACAGGTTCCGTAAAATAACTTTTCATTGGCCGGTGATATTTTAATTCTTTACAAGTTTTGACTACTCGTCACTTATTTATTTATTTTTTAATTTCTTTTTTCCCTTGGGTATCAAAAGAACATTTACAATTGAGAATGGCTGACCTTGAACAAAACTTAATTGCAGGGGTGCCTCAAACTCTGGTTTTTGTTGAGTTGTGTGCTCTAGTTAATAATAGCTTTCATTGTTCGTATGGGGATTATATCTGGCATCTGTTCCTTTTCCTCGTGTTTCTTATTTGTTAACATCCATTCTAATCTTTCTAAACAGATTCCAAACTGGTTTGGAGGAGAATCTTCTGGGTCCACAAAAGGCAATCCCTTTCCTCTACCAGATGCTTATATGACATCTCAACAGAGAAATGTGAGTTCAAGAACCATATTGCTTATTGAATAATAAGTCAAATATTTAACTTCAAACATGTCTGGTGATCAAATAATCATTCTCAATGAGTGTTAATTTATATTCTAAAATGTTTTGTGTCTTATTTTTGATTCAAGCATAAGAATTTGGGGGAGCTCAAGAAAACTTTAAAGGAAACACAACTTGAGGATAGCAGAAAACGGGAATTATCAAGTGCACTCCACGTCTACTTCAAAGAGTGGTTATATGGTAATGGTCCTTGGTCATTTGTTACCTTCATACAAATTGTGTGTCTGTAGGGATGACGCACACAAACAGATACTTACTGCAATCTCTTTTGAAAAGGGAACTTGATAAACTACCTCAGTAATACCAAAAAATTTATGCATTTTCGTTTACAATCTTTTTAAATGTTATTTGACCACACCGATTTCAATTTTTTTAAACGGTTTGAGCGGAATATATTTTACAGGATGTAAAAGAATCTAGTTTGTAAACAATGTTTGTAAATTTTCTAAAGAGTGATGATGGATCAACAATTTGGTTTTGACTTCCTTGTTCTTGTGATTTGACTGACAGCCTCAGGAAATATTCGGCAACTCTATTGTCTACAAGGTGATTAAAAGGCGGGATGTGGCGGTACATTAGAACCCTAAAAATGCGTAATTTGTTTTTTCATGGCTTTCAAATTGCAGACCGTGCAAGGTTGTCATTCTTGTTGTCGCTGCTGACAGCCAGCTGAGATCAAGACACCATTTTCTTTGTTAGGGCAAACCAATTCATGTATTGGACTGCTGTTCAGTACACAATAACATAGATAGTTGCTAACTTGGTGTAATTTTTGTTTATTTAGTGAAAATAAATAAATAACTAATATATTTTGTTATGCTAGGTTTGCGTAATTGTGAAATCCAAACACTAGATTTCCCCCATAACTGTTTAACCTAAGCAGCTATTTTGTTGCAAGAAATGTGATTCTCAATTATTTTTTGCTAGTGAGATTCCATTAATATTTTTTGTTAGGTAGGGTGCTTCAATGGGAGGGAACTGCGAACCAGATTCTAAGAATAATCATCTTCTTTTCGGTGGCATATATTTTTCACCAGTCATTCATCCTAATTTCCAACTTGATTGGAGCTTTTGTATGTACTCTTTGGGAGAATGTACATTAACAAATTCAGCCAAGACAGAGTTCCTGGAGATGAGGGTGCATAACATTCAGTTGAAATTTATTTCTTTGCTGTTTAGATTATCTAAGAACCCAATTGGTAAAAGATGGAGGGAAAGAGAATGATACTGGTTGGTTCAAGAATGGGTTTGACGTGATCATGGAAAAAAGCAATTAAGTCATTAGAATGAAGACAAATTAAGGAATGATTAAATGAAAAACATGTGATTGCTTTATCTTTTTATTTTCTGGTTGCCTTTTCTATTTCTAACTTTTACGCTCACTGAGCATTAATCTTTTGAATTAAACTATTAGTAAATTGTGTTTAAATGCTAAAGCCTTCCAGTTCCAATCCAACTAGTAGTGGAGAAGAATGCTACTGATAAAAATTGAGTCTACCTATAACCTTTACTTGGTAGAATCTGACAGCCCTTTATACCTACACCCAATGCCACCATGTGTGTAGTAGGGAAGCGGTTTAGTATGAAGTTTATTTTGAAGTAAGTTGGTCAATTGACCAACAGAATACTGACATGTATGCGAGGTTGTATGTGTGTAAGTATTCTATTGGCCAATTGACCAAGTTATCAAAAAAATAACTTCATGCTAACCGGATCCGTATAGTAATGTTGAGTAATCAACTCATATAAAAATTTAAACCCGTAAATATGGAGCGCCCAAACAATATATAATATTAACACTCCCCCTCAAATGTAACTTTATGAAGAAGGGGCAAATTAATTTTAAATTAAGATAAAAATAACATACACTTGGAAAGATTTGAATTCAAGACCTAGAACTCTAATATCTAAAGTAACCAACTCTTGTCTCAATACGATGGAGGCACATCACACCAGGTGGCAACAAGACCCATAATTGCGCCTTAATTTAATTGTTAAGCTCACAAGGATCGATTCATATAATTGTCTTGCATTTTTTTTTATAACTAACTAATATTGCAATTGTTGAATCACTTAACCAATTCAAATAAATAATTGATGTTGTATTTAAATCAAACTAACAATTAGTCAATACCAACATTATTGCATTACTAACTGAATCATATATAGCACACCAAGAAACTCGAATCCCTCGATTTATTTAAATAAATAAATAAATTACAAGTTCGATCCTAGCCCTAGAATCAAGTCATCTATTTTAAATTTACAAAAGTCAAACTTAATCTTATTAATAAGTAATTGATTTGGAATTGTTTCGAGTCATCTCAATTTTAAACTATGCTTTAGGTGCTATATACATACATGCATCCTCCCCTGATATTTGCCAATTAATTAGTTGCATATTTAGAAATACATACATCATTGCAATTTTATTTTTTTTGCAATAGCAAGACATACCACGCACTGAACCACAGACTCTCGGTAACATCATTGCAATTATTCCCTTGAACGAGCTAGAAGAAAAAAATTTGAATACAATTATATATATATATATATATATATATATATATATATATATATATAATTTTAATTACCTTCGTAATTATGTTCCAGTTTCGGATTTCTAGTATCGGGAGCAGAATGACGGTTTCTAAATCCTTCGATCTTTTTGTGAATGTCGATTTTGGATTTTCTCTTGGCAAAATTCGACTACTCCGGCTTCTTCTTAATTTGTTCGTGACTACTCCCGACTTCTTCTTTGCTTCTTCTTTGTTCGTGATTTTGAATGATTTCCTGTTTGGGTAACTCTGACTTCTTTGCCGATTTTGGAGACTACTCCGGTTTTTTCTTTGTTCGTGAGTTTGAATGCTCTTCGGTTTGGGTAAATCCGGCTTCTACTTTTTTTTCGTGATTTTGAACGATCGATTTGTTTGGTAACTGCCGCATATGGCAGTAACTTCTCCTTGATTTCAGGGTTTGTGAAATTGAATTATGTGATGTGGTTATTGTGTTGCACTCTTTTTGTAATTATTTTGTGGATGCACTAATGTTGTAATTACTTTCTAATTGTTGTATATTAATTAGTGTAAAGAACCCTATATAATATTCCTTCCAGTAGTTGTAAGGTGCAACTCATGTCATGAGTTAATTCTGAGGGAGGTTTTTAATTCTTGCTCACTAGCTAGTACTGCTACTCATTAGACAATTAATAATCAAAACAACTGATCATGATCACTACAAATTCATAGAATTCATATAAAGTTTGAAGCATATGTAATACATGCATGAGATCAAGAGCTAGCTAGTTAGCTATACAAGTAAACTTGTGTGTAATCCTGCAGGCAGACATGTTGCAGATCAATTAAATGGAAAGAAAGCTAGAGCTCACTGTTGGTGAGCCAAAGAATCGCGAGTTGCTTGAACGGAATGACCTCTCAAAGGGGTCAACAACTTCTTCAGTACTGCCATCGCCAGCAACAATGCCTCTCACTGTGCGATGCTCTTGTACTAGGCACATCAGAGATTCCACTATCTCAGACATTGGGGGTCGGAACTCCTTCTGAGGCTGTTAATTTTAATTAGATTAATTAAGCATACACAAGAACATTTAGTGTATATATATATATATATATATATATATATATATATATATGCTTTTATCAATGAGAGTGCGCGTGCACACCAGAGTACGTACTATAATTCTAAAACAAATATATTCAACTTCATTCATTTCAGTTTATCTTATATAGTAGCAAAGTATTATGTCAAAGTTAGTTTACTGTAATGGCCAAATTAATCCAACAATGAAAGGAAAGGGTGAAATTTTTATGTGAAAAAAGAAACTGACTGAGATGAAATTCATAAAAAAATAAATAAATAAAAAACTATATTTTCACCTTCACTTGAAGATACACTTACCTATTATATAGTAACTCCAAAGTATTATGTATTAACATATAGGATAGGATGTATAGACTAATACCTGAATACAAAGGGAGACGATATCAGCAAACCGGGATAGAGCTTTAGATGGAATAGTCCTTTTAATGACTGGATCAACCATCTGTTCCAAAGACTCGTTGTCATGAAGTTGTGACGAAGCCCAATTCACCAATGATCGCTCCCC
This sequence comes from Panax notoginseng, assembly GCA_016801055.1. NCBI lineage: Eukaryota > Viridiplantae > Streptophyta > Magnoliopsida > Apiales > Araliaceae > Panax > Panax notoginseng. Next base: position 147,618,392 of record CM029012.1, on the reverse strand, counting down.
TCTTGGTTTTGAACTGTTTTAGAAGAAAACCATTATGAGGAAACATGACAGAAGGGAATAGCATGTATTCATATATAAAAATGAGAATGCGTTAAACCTGTCAAAGGGCTTCCTCCCAGTAAAAAGCTCTAGAAGCAATACTCCGAAAGCGTATGTATCACCCTTCACACTAATTCCAGGTTTAACTTGCTCAGGTGCAATGTAACCAGTATCACCAATAGCCATTTCAGAAGCCTGATTCATTACCAATCAATAGAAACATATTATAATTTATTCTCTCGAAAACTTGTCAGACAGGTTTGTGTTCTATGCTGTCGCTGCCTAACGCTTTAGGGTAACATTTGATTGGAGCTTATGGGAAGAGTAACTAATAGCAGTTCATTTGTGATTTATTATTCTGAAAATTATCACTCAGTTAACTATAAATGTGTACGCAGAAGAGAATATGAGAAAAAAAAAATAGTTTTTTACTTTTGTAACGGACTAAGGTCCGCCTTTTCTAAAAAGGAGGAAGTTTCTGAAAATAATTTATATCTGTCAAAAACTTACAAGATGTTTCTTAATTGCTATAAAGGTCTGATACTCAGAAGAATGTATACCGTAAGTTTGATACTGTTGCTTGAAAGGGACTTTAAAACAGCTAGCCCACAGTCGCAGATATGAGGCATAAGATCTTCGTCAAGTAAAATGTTAGCAGCCTTTATGTTGCTATGGGCGACAGGAGGCATGCATGTAGAATGCAAATAGCTGAAAAAATCATATCATGAAGTTATATAAATTAAGACCTTATATAATAAGAAAAGTGACTGCTATTAAAGTCACAACAAGATGAGCATATGGAGACGTCATGAGTCATGATTCCTACTTTCTAAAATTGCAGCATTGTTGAGTCATATATTGTCACTCAAAACACTTTCAGAAAAGTAAATTGTACATAATCCTAGTTGTATAAATATGAAATAATAGTCCTAATGGTTGTGGTTGGCAAGAATTGATATGTTCTACAATCCTAAAAGCTGGGCTGAAATAGTTCCAATTTAAATAAAAGTACTTACTTCAAAGCGCGAGCTACACCAAGAGAAACTCGAAGACGAAGGCCCCAAGATAAAGGCATGTAAGAGGCACAATGCAAAGCACCATCCAGAGTCAAATTTCTGACATACTCGTACACAAGGAGATGCTGTCCATGCTCTACACAATAGCCAACAAGTTGTACAATGTTTGGGTGCCTCAAACGTGATACATTCCATATCACATCCAAGAATCGCTCTTCTTCATGGAGGGTCAGTGCTACAGTGTTTATATTCTTCACAGCAAAAATCTTGTAAAAAGAGAAAAAAGAAGTTAAATGATTTCCGTAACTTGTTTGAGCTTTTATACAGCTTTTATAACTTGCAGGACATGTCTAAGTTCAAGGTTGTACTTGTCCATTGGAGAACTCTGCTTTGTAAACAGAACCCAGGGATCCTTCTCCAAGAAGATTTTCTTCACTGAAGGAGTTTGTTGCTGTTTGAAGTTCTGCCACACTGTAGAGCTTCACTCCTATCGGAATTCTGCTCTTCTTAGCGAAACTTCTTCTTCGACATACTCTCACAGTTTTGGTACAAAGAGGTGGTAAATGCCTTGGATCAATCAGAGGTGGAGAATTAATAGCTGAGACTGCTGGGCTGACCTCAGTAGAAGAACAGTCTACAACCAGAGCAAAGAAAGAGTCAGAAGCAATCAGTAAGGTACTCTTTATAGTCCCACGGACAATAAAAACAAGAAGAAAAGAAAATGTATATATTGGAAAATGTACCTCTGGCTGTACTGATTGGAAGAGACTGCCACGAGCCATCACTGCTCTCCAAGCGTCCTAGCTTTCTTCCCCTGAATCGTTGAAAATGGATCACGACTATGAAAGCTGCACAGGTTGCCAAAAGAGTGGCTCCACCAACCACACAAGCTATTCCACCAGGACCAAGTCCTTTCTTCTTGTGTCGGGCTACTTTATGAGACGGATAGCTCTCAATGGCACTTGACTCGGTAGATGGTGGACTACTAATATTTGGCATAACTTCCAAGGGAAACTTCCAGGGTGGATAATTTTCTCCTTGGTGGAATATATTACCCCCAATCCTACAAACAGATGAAACCGACAAATTAATAAGAAGTATTTTAGTGCATGCATAAGAAGAGAATAAAATGGAGATTCTAATAGCTTACCATAGGTTGTGAATAGACTGAAACTTCTCTGGAATGACACCACTAAAGTGGTTATCTTGGATGTCCCTGACAACAAATATGCTTGAGTTTACAGAAAGATAAAAGACATCCAACAATAGCTACCCAAACTTGTTATGTACAAAACTTACAGGTCAGAGAGCGGGAGGTCAGCCAGAAAGATTACTGATCCAGTAAATTCATTGTTCTCCAAGAACCTGCAAACCAATCAAAGTAATTCATGAGGCCCTTAGAATACTGTAAACAGACAACCCCATACAAATTGATCAAGTTGAAAAAAACTTACAATCTTGTAAGATTTGCCAAAGATTCAAATGAACTGGGTAGATCTCCAGTGAAGTTATTGTGTGACAAATCCCTGTGACAGAAAATTGAATGTTTACAGGATAGGAGCTTGACCAACTAAAATATCAATACAAGTCAATGAGGGCTCCAACACAGATAATTGAATTACTTTATAATGACAATATGTTCATGTTCCATTATAATGACCAAAATAATGGTGTTCAACACTTCCCGAGTTCTTATGCCATAAAGCATTTTCACTATGTGTGTTCTAAAATATTTCTCTGAATTTTTTAAATTTGAGTATTTAATTCTAAGTTCCAGCTTCCATAGAAAGCTTTTGTTATTCAATTTAGTTTGAACAGAATCAACTTGAAGAATTAATAACTAAACATTAGTTTATCGGTCTGATATATTTAAAATTTAATAGTCCAGATGATGCCAATGTGAAGGGTTGGAATATCGCCAATAAAAGTATTCATGTGCTTGCTGTTATATATAGGCTAACTCACTACTAGACTAGTTATTGAAACCTTGCAGCCACCATCCCACCACATAGTGATTTTATTTCAGATATTTAAACTAGTCTCATACTATTTAAATGGAGATATCGAAGAGGAGTATGTTATCCTACATTTCTCTGAGATTCATTAGGCCAGTGAAAACATTCCCAATAGGTCCAGATAACAAGTTGTGGCTTAGATTCCTGCAAAAAATGAATCATGGCTCAATCATCATCTACCCAAATGAGAAAAATTAGACTGTCAATGGACAATGAACTCACAGATGCCGAAGATGTTTCATGCTAGTTAAGGAGAAGGGTATGTTTTGGCTAAACTTGTTGACAGCCAAGTTTCTGAAATTATGGGGGGGAAAGGAGGAAACAACAAATTATCAATCACCTGAGGTAAGTATCTAAATAAAATTGAAGATATGGAACTGCATAACAGAATCAGTTAAGTAGATGTCTTACAAGTGTGTGATGTTAAGAGGTAAGCTGTATGGAATTTCACCCTGAATATTGTTGGAACTAACATCCCTGATAGACAGAATCATACGGAAACAATAAATAAACCTAAAAAGAGCTCTTCAGCACTCGTGTTTGAAGTGTATATATAATCACAGTTGAAGAGAGCAACTTACAGCTGCTTCAAATTATGGAGATTAGAGAGCTGGAACCCTAGGTTCCCACTAAGCTCAAGCCCAGGAATTTTACTGCAATTAGTAAAAATAAGTCAGTTCTTCACGCGTTAATATGTCAATTGACCACATCATTGATGGAGCAGTTGTAGTTACATGTGGATAACTGATGGTCCATTGCAGAAAACTCCTGTCCATAATTCTCCACACGGATCTCCGCCATCTGTTTTCCATCCCTTGAGCTGTGATGGAATTTTCAGGGCTTTGTACATATCTTGAAGAGCTTGAACTGCATCAGTAAAGCTAGAAAGTTAGTGACTCTGCATGACAGTGTGGGTGTTTTTTTGTTTTTGTTTTGTTATGTATTACTCCTACACCACAAAATGAAGAATTCAACAAACCAAGATCTTCTATGTTCCTTCAACCCCAGGCCCAAGATTTTGACAGCCTCACTCGATCAAGCAAAGGCCAATATGTATTTTGTTTTGTTATGTATTTGAAACCCTAAAATCATTCGCTCAATCGATAATTCCTATAAAACTACTGTGGATCATATATTCAAAACGAAACCCACACAAAATAGACCTTACATTCCTAAGACTCATCGAATCTGTATCAATTCTTATATCAAGAACCCTACTGTAATTTTCCTGGCAACATTTTAAAAGATTTTGATACATGATCAGCTTAAACATAATAATCACAATATTCACACTAACTCATACCCAAGGCAAACCCCACAAGAATTTGATCATGCATTCTACAATAATTCATAAATCAAGAACAATAACAATAATGACAATGATCTGCATAATCAAAAAAATCACAATGTTTACTTTCACCAATCTTCATACACAACAGAATGCAGACAAATTTTATTCAAAAATCACAAAAAACTTCCAAGATGGGAAAAAATACCATCGAGAAGATCAGTAAGAGCCGAAGCTTGCAAACTCAGAATTGCCGAGAAGACAATGATAGCGAGATACAATAACAAACACTTGTTAGACATTTTTAGGAGAACCAGATTGAGTAGTGATATTATTCATTCAACACTCTGAAGAAATGTCTCCGAATTCGCCTGAAATTAGACGGCGCGAAAATTGTGAAAGGAACAATTGAATCCCAAGTAATTAAAACACAGATCTCGCAACATAGAAATACATGATTAATCAAACTGTAACAGCAGATAAGTATATGTGAAAAGCAAGAAAAGCATCCAATACTGCGCAGCAATCTTCAAGAACAAGTCCGAATTAAATACAAAACATATCGATTAATTAAGAAAACTCACAACTTTTGGCAATGAAGATATTGTGCAGAAAGTAATACATACGACTACTGTAGATATGTTCATACCCAACACAATAACCCTACAATTTTTAGAGGTGGTGAATTAATCAAGCTATACGAAATGGAGTATACATATTAAACTGCTCAAGAAAACATACAAAAATGAAACGAAACCAAGGAGATTAGGGTTTCGGGTATATACATACCTGGAACGAAGGGTTTTCTCAGTATCTCTAGAGAGAGAAAGAGAGTGAAATGGTTAGAGATATAGAGAGAGAGAGAGAGAGATGAGAAGCAGAGTTGTTTCGCGCTTAAAAGAGTAACAGTACGGAAACGGTGAGTCAGCATATGCCACGTCAGCGAAGACGGTTAAGTAGTTACAGTCTGGTGCAATAGTTGAAGCGTGACTGACTGTTGTGGGCGCTGATCTCCTGCGGTTTGGTTGCACAGTAGACTAGAGTGGAGCTCTGTCTAATTTACTCATGGGTAGATCAGATGACCTCAACTTATTGATTCTTTATGATTTTCTACTTATATAGTACTTCCTCCGTCCCAAATTAATTGCTCAGTTTTGACTTTTTAAAGTCAAATTGACCATTTTTAAAACTAATCTTTTTATTATTTTTGCTAAAATATAGGTGAAGAGATTATAACCAACAGAAAATATATACAATTTATTACTAACCCCAATTTTTATAATTTTAGAAATATATTTATATATGCTTAATTATTAATTATAAAAATAGTCAATTTGACTTTAAAAAGTCAAAATTGAGTAATTAATTTGGGATGGAGGGAGTATATAGTATATTTATTAATTATCAATTATCGGGAATTAAAGTATTAACATGAGTATTGTTAGGCCATAATATTTTAGACCTATTGGACCACATCTATTGGGACCTTAGGAGTACTGGATCGGACCATTGGGCGGGACCCTTATGTGAATATGGTTTTAATTGGGCTTGGACTGGTGATCATTACAGAGATAAGATTTGACTAATATCTCTGCATCTTAATTAATGGGGATTAGACATAATCTCGGTCAGTGGACAACAGAAGAGGGGGAGCAGGTGGATGGCTGCAAATGGGCTGACGTGACTAGAAGTCAGCTGCATGGAAGACGGTGGGATGAGTATATAAGGACCAGGCATAACATAATGAATGTAACTGATATTTTTATTATCAAAACACTAGAGCTTATCACCTCCATTGTTAAAAAATCTTGTGTCGGTATATACTGACTCTCACACCGGAGTTATCCCCCGAAGGTCCAAGCCGTCAAGCTTCTGGTATTGACTTGATTACTGTGCAGGATTAGACGCGCTTTTCGGTGATTGAGGCGCGTGGAAAGATCTTGGCGTTAACATTGGCGCTAGAAGGAGGGCTGTTTTCTAGTGTTTCTGGGTTTTAATCACAAATATTAACTATTCTACGTCGAAAGTTATGGTGAAGAGTAAGACAGTTACTGCTAAAGGTCAGCCGACGACTGTGAGTTCATCTGTACAATAATATTTGTTAAGGATAGGCTGGGTCCTTCAAAAAGTACTCATGACAACATCGGATCACAAGACGTTTCACAAGGGTCTCATGCAAGAGTCCATGGTGATACTAAAAGAAGGTTATTTTCTACTGCTAGTAAAGGACCTGACCAAGATCGGAGAAGGGTAGAAGGCACACCGCCTAGAACCCAACGCCGAGTAGGTCAGGTAGACAGAGCATCCAACCTGGCGATGATGGCAGAAGAGACTGATCAAGCTTTAGAAGTCCTTTTGAAACAAAGGGAAGAAATTGTTAAACGAATGGTTTATATGGCTGAAATGGAAGATGAAGCGTCAAGCTATGCCAGTCCTGAAGAACGTGGCAGACCCGTGGAAAGACGATTAAGAAGAGGTAAGGAGCCCATGCACTCTGGAGATGTGTCTCGAAGCCGCTTTCGTGATCGAAGGAGAACAAGGAACCCATACTCTTGAAGAACCAAAGAGGGTACCTCACCCTATGAATTCTCGGGATTATGGTAGAAGCAGACGAAGGAGCAGGTCAAGAGGATTTATACCCGAGAACACAAAGAAGGCGCCTCGCCTTGAGTATTTTCGCCATAGTGAAGGGGCTCAGCGCCGAAGCAGATCTAGAAGCCGTACTTCTGAGAATTTGAGGAGGGCACACCACCTGTGGAGACTCACCATCGGAGAAGCCCGTCTAAAGCTGCTAGTTCAGATGGAAAAGGCCAATCTGTTCACCATAAGGGAAATTCTCTAAAGGAGGAAGTCTCTTCTCAACCTGAAGAAGTGAAATTCTTGATTAAGGAATTAAAGAAGCTTCGGAGACAGTTAACCGAAGTCCAACAAGTAAAAGATTGTTCGGATAAAAAGGCTTCTCCTTTTTTTCAGAGATTCTTAGGGAGAAAGTAGACTCCACTAAAAAACTTCCTTATATGGAAAGTTATGATGGTTCAGGAGATCCATATGACCATAGTCAAGCGTTTGATAGGCTGATGGATTATTATGATTTTTCAGATACAACCAAGTGTCAAACTTTTATGACGACGCTGAGGAAAGATGTGAGACAGTGGATGGGAACTTTGCCTTCAGATTCAATTTCATCTTGGGTAGATTTATGTAATAAATTCCATACTCGTTTTGGAAGTAATAAGAGGAGAGGAAAGCCTACTGGGTTGTTGGCTCAAGTTCGTCAATATTCAACTAAGTCTTTGAGCCAATATGTGAAGAGATTCAGAGAAGTGGTGGGTCAGATGACCGATCTCAATGATCTTCAGGTTGTTGGGTTATTTCAGAATGGTCTAGACCTCGTGAAGTCAGAAAAATTGGTGAAGAAGCTAATGTTCAGCCACCCGAAAAGCCTAGCCGAAGCATTTGAAAAAGCAGAAGGATATATTGTGGTAGAAGAAGCTATGAATAGCTTGAAGCGTCTTCCTTCAGACAAAATGAAGGATAAAGATAAAGCTGATGTTGACCAGAGAAAGAATGCTGGTAATAATGATCGTTCAGAAGGGAATTCCAAGAGATACAACAATAATTGGCGTTTAGGAGGAGATCATCCGTCTATTTCGAACCAGAAGGTGAACAAAATTTTATGGAGGTTCGGTTGGATTTGTTCGTCCCTTTGATGGCGAACAAAAGTTTTATGACTATTTGGTTGGATTTATTCGGCCCTTTGATGGCGAACAAAATTTTTATAAAGGTTCGGTTGGATTTGTTCGGCCCTTTGATGGCGAACAAAAGTTTTATGGCTGTTCGATTGGATTTGTTCGGCCCTTTGATGGTGAATAAAATTTTTATGGAGGTTTGGTTGGATTTGTTCGGCCCTTTGATGGCGAACACAAGTTTTATGGAGGTTCGGTTGGATTTGTTCGGCCCTTTGATGGCGAATAAAAATTTTATGGAGGTTCGGTTGGATTTGTTCGGCCCTTTGATGGCGAACAAAAATTTTATAGAGGTTCGGTTGGATCTATTCGTCCCAAAGGTGGCGAATGGGATAATTGATGATCTCTCTCACATTTCGGTAATGTATAAGTATTACTTTACATTATTACATGATTTTATTTGAAGTGTTGAGTTCAAATTATATTATTGCTTGATTTTATTTGAAGTTTGAAGTTCATATTACTTGATTATGTACTAACAGTTCAAGCTAAATTTAAAAAGGAGTAATAAGGAAAGGAGCTGATATCATTTTATTAAAATAGAAAGTGATTACAAAGTGATAATAAATTTTTACAAAGTATCTAAAGCAAAAGGAGAGTAAAGTTGTCTTCAGACGTCATCCTAGTCTTCGTCTTTAGACTCTGAATCGAGGAAGGTTGGGTTCAGAGAGGTTGCAGCGAGCTTCGCCTTGCCTTTTCTTCGGGTAGTTTCATAACCCTCAGCATACATTTGAACTATTTCGTTAGTTAATTTAGGTGATTTCTGATATTCGGTTTGTATTTGTTTGCGAAGTTCTTCGGTAAGTGGAGGACCGAGGGCTTTGAGTTCTCGAAGTTCATTCTCAACTTTGCGTCGAAGTTTGAGATGTCATTCTTCGGATACTTTGACATCGTTATTTTTGTATCGCCAAGCTTTGGTTGGATTTTGTTAGAACGTCGTTCTTTCGAACTAGATCTACATTTACTTCAACCGTAGTTCGATGAATAGCTTCGGTGGTAGCCAGTTGTTCTTTAACCTTATCAAGGTCTTTCCGGAGGCACTTAACATTCCATTGGGTTAAATGCTTATTTCGTCATTATGTTATATGTCAACTTACAAGTGAGCCACCCAACCGTTTTTTCTTACAGTCAACTCACTGAACCCTTATTTACTTACAAACTGTTAGAAAAACCGTCAAGTCATTTGACTTTAAACGGAATGTACACGTAAGCAACTAACTTATAAAAAAAAAGAAGCTTACGTGTCATGAATTATCCCACGTGGCATGGATTATGTGGATCTAAAAGGGAAAATTTATGGAGAAAATAAAAGAATTATTTTAAAGTATAATATAAATTAGAAAAGTTAACAAAAAATAAGAAAATAAATCAAATATATATTTAATTTTTTTTTGTAATTAATACCAAATGATTTTTTATTTAATTCTTTACAAATAATAATATAAATTAGAAAACTTTGCCAAAAAAATAAGAAAATAAATAAACAAAATATATTTAAATATTTTTGTAATGAATATCAAATGAATTTTTATTTAATTATTTACAAATATAATAATATAAATTAGAAAACTAAGCCAAAAAAACAAATAAATAAATTTAAAAAATATATTCAATTATTTTATAATAAATATCAAATGAATTTTTATTTAATTCTTTACAAATATAATAATATAAATTAGAAAACTAAGCCAAAAAAACAAATAAATAAATGAAAAATATATTCAATTGTTTTGTAATTAATATCAAATGAATTTTTATTTAATTCTTTACAAATATAATATTATAAATTAGAAAAGTTTGCCAAAAAATAAGAAAATAAATGAAATATATATTTAATTATTTTTGTAATTGTAGACACTCGAAATTTTCTGCACACCTGTTACTGACATTGCAGGAGGAAAGATTCGCCTTTTAGTCATAACCCTGGAAGACAGCTCATATCCAGTCCGGATACTACCGGAAGCTCAGTCTCAACCCCGGAACACACACCGGGAGTATCAGTTTCAACCTTGGTGATAACCCCGAGGCCTGCAGTTCCAATACTGAAAATTCCATCGGAGAAGACCGATTTATGCCGGAAATAACCCCGAGATATTCCGTCTTAGTCCCAACACTGGGAGTAGCAGATTCCCACCTTGGAGATAACACCAAGGAAGGCAGTTGCAGTTCCGGAGATAATCCCGAAAGTGCTTGTTTCAAATGCATGCAATCAGCTTCAACCTCGGCGCTTACACTGAGGCACTCAGTACAAGACTCAGAGATGACACCGGGAAGACATGCATACCTTAGAGATGACACTGAGGACCTTCAACACTTGCAGCAGTCCAATCTCAAAGATAACCCTGAGCAACGTCTGCTTTATCAGCCCAAACCAGAGATAACCCCGGTGAGGGGCAAAGTCGTCATCTTGCCACCTTTACGCCACATCACGCCGTCTCAAACACTTCAAACATACATTTCTACACAACAATGTCCCACAAGAACTAAGGAAGTTCAATCCTGAATGACTATTACGTAAGGTAACAGATAGAATTTGAAGCTTAAAGACCAGAGGGCATGGTCCCATCTTCCTGACTTCGTACAACCTCTAATCCCATGTCATTGCATAACTCTCGATAATGACGGTCCGAAATAGGTCTTACACACCTCAGTCGGATGCTCGGATTGAAATTCTGAGAATTTGAGCGGACATCACGTTGCATGAGTGCACGTACTTCGAGATGACGGGACCCGCAGAGCCCGGGACACCCCGGGCAGCCGCAGGTACATCTGCGGCTAGCCGCTCCCCCCTCTATAAATAGAGGGATTGGAGTGGCCATTTTGGAAGAGAAAAAGGCGAGAAAGTCCTGTCCAATTTGCTCTGTACACACCCCAAACTGAGTGCTTTCTCATTTTAAACACTTGTAAGCTTATATATAGCTACTTTTTACCGGTGGGAGCCGAGTGTTCATCCACTTAAAGCTATAGAAGTCTTCTTTGGCAGCCCACTGTAAGCCTTCTTACACACTTTCAGGCCTTTCTCTTCATCTTTGCACACACTATTCTTCACGTGGACAGTCGTGTTGCGTGTATTTGCCCGAACTTCGGTCTGTGGCTTTTATTTCTTTTGTATATATATATATATATATATATATATATATATATATATATTTATTTATATATGGACTAACATTATCGAGTTATGCCTCGATTGAGCCTAGACTTATGTCTGGAGCGTTTAATTGCTTTCGTGTATATATATATATATATATATATATATATATATATATATATATATATATATACACTTATATATATGAACTGTGTATCGAACTCTGTTTGATGAGCCTAGAATTACGTCTGGAGCGTTTAATTGCTTTATATATATATGAATTGTGTGTCGAACTATGTTCGATGAGCCTGAATTTACATCTGGAGCATTTACTTGCTTATATATATATATATATATATATACACACACACACTTATATATATGAATTGTTGTCGGACTTTGTTCGATGAGCCTGAATTTTATATCCGGTGTGTTTACCTGCATTTATATATATATATTTACATTTCGTCTCGCCTGGAGTTTACTTCGTGACGATTGACCGTTTTTACTGCTTTCTGTGCATTTCGTCCTGCCTGGAGTTTCCTCCGTGGCGGTTGATCGCTTTTACAGCTTTATTTATATTTCTAATCCCCCATGGAGGTGCTTCGTGGCAGTTGATCATGTCAATATATATATTTATCGCTTTTATATATTTACATTTTCGATCCCCCATAGAGGTGCTTCGTGGTGGTTGATCATGTCTGTATATATATATATATATATATATATATAACTACTTACTGCATTTATATCAATTACGGCATCATGTGAGCCTAGAAATCATGTGATCACAGATTCAGTCCTCTGAATCTAGATTCGGTTCCCATGATGGAGATTTTCAGCTGTAAGTAGTTTGTAAATTATTCACGGTGTTTGGATTTTCTCAGATGGTTTTCATACCCATGAGGAGTTCGGCACTGATTTGTACATTATTTTCTCGAAGATGCTTCGTATCTCGAAAATAAAAGTAATCAAGCCGAACATTTAATAAAATGAAAGTATCAAAGGCCTCAATTACTAGTGAGCACAGGATTTGAAAAACCTCTTTTTATAAAACACCATTGCTATATCTTGTTTAAAACTGAATTTTACACAAATTCAAACCCTTTGTATACAGGTGCGAACGAGGCATAGCATTACTTCCAAATAACAGCACATTGACCCACACACACACATTCATATAATAGTTTCTTGAAAAGTGGCGGTCACCGTGGCGACACGGATGTCGGGGGGTGCCTAACACCTTCCCTCCACATAAGCAAGTCCCCAGACCCTAATGAATCTAGATTTCACAGACCCGTTTAGCAGTGTCACATCACTAGGTCAATGTGCAAACCTTTTCTCGGTTGTGTTGGTACAACCAGTTAAAAAACCAACTGACGACTCTTAACAGTCCATCGTCGATATTACACATGTCGGACCTTTTTCACTTGTTTTTTCAAACAAATCTTACCTAAAATGAGAACACCAAAAAACATGAAACGAAAAGGGACAAATAAAAATCCCGATGTCAACAGGTGGTGACTCCGCTGGGGACTACTCCAGTAAGAGGACTTAAGCTGCTATTACAAGCTTTTCAAAATAATTATATGCGTGTATGTGAATGTTGCATTTACATTTATGATGAATGTGTACGAATGCATTTCTTTTTACAGCATTACAATATATCTATCTGTGATATTAGTACTTTGCACATGTCATCATTTTTATAAACGGTGAGACATGTTGTATGTGAATGTATGTTGTGTGGTTCCTCCACCAGGAGGCTATCTTATCGGTGTTTGATTACTGGACTCGTAGGAAGACTAATTCCAACGAGGCTCAGGAAAGGCACCACCCAAATTCGCTCCAGTTGAAAGACCGGATTAACTTCCCGTTGAGTAAATTGCGATGATTTAGGAGCTTTCATGCCGAAAAGCCGCGAGAGTAACCTAAAATAGTTTCTTCATGTTTTCTCATTTCAAATTACTTGTAAAGTCAATTACTTGTAATTTACATTCCATATTCATCTCCATGTAATGAGAAATATGTGCATATACATATTTAAATTAACATGCTATTCGGTATTACAAATAGCTAACATCCGTTTTGTAGGATAATAATCCTAAAACGGACACATCACATAGCATGTAAACATTTACACAGTCCCTAATACTAAACTATGCAAGTTTTATAGCAGGGAAGCATTCGGACCTATTACCCGGTCAAAATCCAAAAAGGCCACGAGCCTACAACCAATCATGTCTTCATCTGACCAATCTAATCCAGTTTCTCATGAAGAATTTGACGGATTAAGTAAACAAATTACAGATTTGGCTGTTCTGCTTAAAGAACTACACCAGTCTACTTAAGGTACGAAGATACCTATACATGTTGAATCCTCTACACAAGGAGGAACCCAAGGTTCTGATCAAGCCATTACAGTACCTACGCTCCAGTTGGATACACCAACAAAATTCATGATACCACCCATCTCAAAGGAGATCTAGACACCGGTGACATCAAGAAAAAGGTTCTTCAAATGGAAGAAACCCTTCGTTTTATCAAAGGAATTGGAGCACATGGGAGTGTATCATATGCTGACCTTTGTATATTTCCTAGTGTTCATTATTCAGAGAAGTTCAAAACTCCTGATTTTGAAAAATATGATGGGTTAGGAGATCCTTACACACATTTGAAGGTGTTCATTGGAGAACTTGGATCTTATGTAGAGGACGAGAAGCTTAGAATGCAACTGTTCCAAAAGAGTCTGACTGGAGAAGCCCGTTCGGGTATACCAGATTAGACGACTCAAAGATCAATAGCTGGGAAGAGTTAGCTCATGCCTTCCTTACACAATACAACTTCTAGTCTCATTTGGCTCCTGACCGGTATCAGATTACCAAGGTCAAGAAACAGTCTAATGAATCTTTCAGATAGTATGCTCAAAGGTGGAGGCGCCTTGCTGCTCAAGTGATTCCTGCTATGACAGAGTCAGAAATGGTTATGACCTTTATCGACATATAAGAAGCTCCTTTCTATGAGAGAGTTTTAGCTGGCATTGGTAAACCATTTTCTGAAATGATTAAACATGGAGAGATGGCTGAGATGGGATTGAAGTCAGGAAAGATTTAAGACCTAACCGCTCTTAAAGCTGTTGCTGAGCACATCCAATCCGAAACTTATGGAAATAACCCCCGGATGGTCCATAAAAAGAAAGAGGAGGATGTTTCCTTGATACTCCAAGGTCAAAAGGGCAATCAGAATATGCCTATTCAGAGGAGAAATTACACTCCCTTTCAAGCACAGTCTTCAAACCCTCCATTGACTAAAGGTGGAGAAGCCAAACGCCCTCGAGTGTTCACACCCCTAGGAGACTCACTCGAGAATATTCTCAATCTTCTGACCACTCAGAAGAAAATTACGCATCTTCTTCCACTAGCCAACCCTAATGGGAGGGGTTTCAATGCTGCTCGAAAATGCGCTTATCATGCCGGGGCACCTGGGCATGATACTCAAGATTGTTGGGCCTTGAAACACATGATCCAAGATTTAATAGACAACGGCGAGATCGTGGTCACCAAACCAGATCAACCTCACGTATAAGACAACCCTCTTCCTCCACACAAAGAAGAAGAGGTCAACATAATTAATTGGAGCAATGGATGGAGTTTCAAATTTAACTGTGAATCATCCCAAATCATCAAAAACGGTGTTGACAAATGGGATTATGCAAAGTTCCAGTTTATGATAGAACGAAAGATGAAAGCTCTGTGTAAATAGATTAAGCAATTGGCAGAACTGGTAACCTATCAGCATCAAATCACACGCCAATTAATTAGTCAGGATGTGACGCCCCCAAAATTAGGTATACATCACCCATTCTGAGTCGTCAGATACATGGTACAAAATTCAAATACAACTTCATTTATATAACTGTTGAGCTGTCGTATAGAATACGACCACAGTTAACTATGAGTTTTAATACAAATGTATGTAACTCTCATGGTACCTCGACCACAACCTTACAGTGATACTTTACATAAAAGTATAGTCAAAAACTGTTTTAGAAATTAAAATATTTGGGAAGTGCTCAAGGAAACCTTCGTATATAGGAGGCCATGCGTCTAGGTTATGATAGATATCATATGTCCACAGAATTATCCTTGGCTGACCCAAAAGTCTCCAAATAAAAATAAGAAGATTACTATCATCTTCTTTCCAATGGTAAGTCTTCTCTTGACATATAAATATCTCCGTTGTCTCCAAGTGAAAATTATACTTCAAATAAACTCCAAGATCATATAGATAGTGCTCATAGATATATTCAGCAAGTGGATGTGCACAACCATGTCTTATGAGAAACACGAGATTGTATGTCATTAGACATCTTGTATGATAGTGGCAAAACACCCTTCCAAAGTTGGGTTCGCCTCACCCTATTTGATTCACCAAATATAACTACTAAATGATGAATATAATACAACACACTTTTCTATACTGTTTAGGGAGAACCTCCACAGCTATCACACTATTTCATAGAATAGTGAGAACTACTAATGATATCATCTGGACCATCACTCCGTTCCCCGACTAGTCCTTGCTGCGTTCTCACTTCCTGAAGAGAACAATGAAAGCAAAAGGGTGAGCTCAACTAGCCCAGTAAAGAATATCATAATTAAAGCTAATTTACATCATCAATAGCCTTTATCATTAATAAATCAGAGATTTAGAACATATGGTAGCTGATAAAACTTTTCAACCATAGTTGCAGCGGAACGAGCAATCCATTAGAAGAGTCAAATAGACCATTAGGTCTATTATCTTCTCCATGTTAAAAGTCCATCAATAATGTTTTATCCCTGTAACATCAATCAACCATTCCTGTCCACAATCATATGAATAACTCATAATCATAATTGTGATTCTAAATTCCTCTTCACACCCAAGACGAAGATAATTTTCATCACCTATATTCACCTGAAACATCAAAAATCATTGTTATATCAAATCACAATTCTTGTTCATAATCATACTAATAAATTCATCTTTACACTATGGCCAAAGACATACAACTGTATTTTAGAAGAGTCAAGTAGAGCATGATATCTAATATCTTCTACAAATTAAAAGTGTATAACTAATATTTTATCGCTGAGACTCAGCTTAATAAATAATCCACATCTTCGAATTATCCATGCACTACGGCCAAGGATATTCGTTAGTATCACATCCATGAATTATCCATGCACTACGGCCAAAGATATTCATTATTATCACATTCATGAATTAATATTTCATCGCTGAAACCCAGCTCAATAATTAATCTACATCATCGAATCATCCCTGCACTACAGGCCAAGGATATTCATTAGTATCACGACCACGAATTATCCATGCACTACGGGCTAAAGATAATCGTGTTTTCATCAACGATCCTGATCATGCCATAAAATAATTCATCTTTGCACCCTTGGCCGAAGAGAATCCATAACCATAATCATACCAAAAACTGTCCATCAATGCACTACGGGCCAATGAGAACTTTTCCACATCATTTGTAACATTACGGTCATGATTATACCGAATAATCTCTGGTCATAATCATACCAAGTCCATCTATGCACTACAGGCCACAGATGACTTTCAACATAATATAAACATGAGGATGATGACAATGACACAATAATTCAATAAAACAAGTTCAAGAAATAATTTATCCAGGAATCAATAACGTCCAAATTGTCAACATGATACTGCTTTGTGGAGTAAAATTCAAAAATACTCAGAAGAATACTTCCATGAAAAGATACTGGATGAAGCGCAAATATCTAGGATATTCCACTAATTTCATGGAGTATAAAAGCTAAAACTTTAACCAATTGAGTATAGTAAAGAATGAAATAACAAAAGAAATCACCAGGCATGCGATAGACCGCGCATACAGGTTATTCCAACAGAAAAATAAATAGTAGAACCAGGTCATGCGTAAATGCACCGACAAGATATTCCGACAAAATAATAAATAATGGAACCAGGTCCGGCGTAAACGCACAGACAGGATATTCCGACAGAATAATAAATAATAGAACCAAATCCGGAGTAAAGCACAGACAGGATATTCCGACAGAATAATAAATAATGGAACCAGGTCCGGCGTAAAGCACACACAGGATGTTCCAATAGAATAATAAAAATGTAATAACAGAAGAATTTTACCAAGTATAGGGTAGCCCGCGTATACAGGTTATTCCAACATAATAATAAAGAATGGAATAACATAATTTCTCTTCATGAATAAGAAAGAAAGAATACTCTTTACCAGTACAACAAATAATATCCCTTACCTTTGAAAGAAGAGTATTCCGACTGGTAGGGCGAGGATATACTCGAAGTAAACTTGCACTACGCTCAAAGCTTTCTTAAACTCTAAATAAATACGCTCAAGATTATAGAAGAAGAACTCTCTCTATAGTTTCTCTCACTAGAGTTTCAGTAAATTCGTAAGAAATAATGAAGAAATGAGCTTCTATTTATAGAAGAATGGACTGCATAGTAACTAATTCATGAACGGTCCAGATTGATTTACTTTTAATCGGACGGTCCATATTTAAAGCAAGATCTTTTAAATAAAATATAATATATTATATTTATAATCTAATAAAACGAATAACTTTATACAAGATTTTACTATACAAACACTATGCAGGCACTATGCAAATACTATGCATAATAAAATATAATATATTCTAATTATTATCTAATAAAATAGATAACTTTATAAAAGTATTCTGTTTTATATAAAAATATTTTACTATTAACCTAATAAAACGAAAAACTTTATAAAAGTATTCTGTTTTATATAAAAAGTTTTTCTGTTTTATTACATTAATAATACTAATAAAACAAAACTGAGTGACTTCTCACGTAAGCATCAATAATCAATACCGTGTGCTACTATGCAACCACGCGTATTACTGTACTTTTAACACCGGGTGTTTCAACAGTTAACGGTAAAACTTTCGTCGTTATTTTCATAAAAATATGTTTGTCGTTTTCTCAATCCGACAATAATTTTGTTGTGGGGTCCACCAATGATTGTACCGTCGTACGAATATTCCCCGACAAAAAGAATATTCCCCGACACAACGAATATTTTATATCAACTTGCTTACTTTGCAAAAAAAAAAATTCACATATTACCCTTAACTTTAAACTTTTATCAATTTAACTATTTACCAAAATAGAAAAATTGAATACTTTTATTTCATAAAATTCGGGGTCTCACACAGGAGCATGCTAGTCTCCTTCCCTTGGTTATGAATACTCCCTCGTCACCTTCAAAATATGAAACATTGGAGGATAAAGTGATGAAGAGAGCAACTGCCAAAGCCCGTCAGGATTTTGCCAATAAAAGGGACTTTACATACCTGGGCCAACCTATAGAAGAGATACTTCAGATGCTAATCAATGAAAGAAGAATCACATCCCTTCTACCTCCGGTTAATCCCCGGTCAGGACGGTTCAATCCTGATGGAGTATGTCAGTATCACTTCCATTCTTGCAGTCACAGTACAGAAGAATGCTGGGCACTCGCCACCTTATTTAGAATCTAATTGATAGCGGTGTCCTGCAATTGGCAAACAATGATACTGTGCTATTTGAGAGTGAAAATACTTGTCCTACTAAATGGAAGGAACTGATAGCAGTTATATCTGCTGAGGCTGATGGGACTCCCAAACCGTTCATAATACAAGCAATTCAACTCAAAGGAGTTAACAATCCTTTGAAAGTGGCTGCGCCAGAGCCAATTAACTTACCATTCAAACCACAATATCCTGTTATCAGCTTACAAAAAGTTCCCTGAAATTATGGAGAAGCTGAAGGATCCACCTCTCATATAACTGCTGCAGTGTCGAAGGAAAATCCACTGTGTCTTCCCCAAAGGGTGATGAAACCTGTCATCAAATCAAAGGGGAAAATTTCCATGGAGAAGATTGAAAAATTCCTCCATGCTATGGGTCATAATGAAGCCAAGGTGGTTTTAAGCTTAAAAGAAGCTCCACATCAAATTTCAATACTGGACTTGGTTTTAACATTTGAGGATCACCGAAAGATTCTAATGAAGATTTTGGAAGAAGCATACTTGCCAAAATCAGTGGATGTGGAAAATTTTAACATCTGGTTGATCACATTTTTAACAGTAATGTGATATCTTTCACTGATGATGACATACCGCCCGAAGGGACCGGTCATTGCAAGCTTTTACATATTACGATTTTGTCCTCCGGATACATGTTAGCTGCAGTCTTGGTAGATGGAGGTCCGTCTCTAAACATATGTCCTTATGCTACGTTGCTGAAGATGAAGGTCAATCTCAAGCGGATCCGAAGTAGCCATACGATTATCAAAGTTTTTGATAGATCCCGCTGGAATTCAGTCGGAGAGATATACATTATGTGTATCTTTCCACGTTCTCAAAATAGATACATGATATAACTTGCTTTTGGGGAGATCGTGGATCCACATGGCCGGGGCAGTCCCTTCCACTCTTCATCAACAACTTAAATACATTATCAATAATAGCCTAATCACAGTTAACGTTGAACCGGAATGTCCTCAACAGGGTGACATGCCACTCATCAGTTTCAATTCCGATGTTGAGCCGGTCAATTTTCATGCTTTGGAAGTAAGCAACACTCAATACCATTCCATTGGGATGCCGTTTCCCGTACCCAAGATTTCTGCTGAAGTGATGGCAGCTACTCAAGAGATGATGTCATTGGGATACAAGCCAGGACAAGGGCTGGGTAAAAATCATCAAGGTATTAAGCACCCGATTTAAGTGTCCAGTCAAACTGGGACAGTCGGACTAGGCTATTCTGCCAGTTCCAGTTACAGGAACCCACATAAGCAGAAGTAGATTCCTTCAACTTCAGCCACACGGCGATTATCTCCACCTGTAAATCCAGAGTCCGCATAATCTCCGGTAAAGGTGCCAGCCAACGTATGGCTATGTTATTTCCTAAACCGATACCGGTAAAGGAGAAGGAAGTCTTTGTTCCAGATCCCAAGGTGGAAGAAGAGGAACGAAGAATTAAACAAGACATCGAGTAAACCCATCCAAGAGAAAGCAGCTGGCAAATCAATAATACCAATGGTAGCAGTCATTGAAGCGGTGACAACAAACGTGGAGGGAATCAATATGCCAGAAATGGTAACCACTTCGGTGGTAATCATGGTCAGGATAATAGGAAAGGTGAACTAAGTGAGAACAACTTTAAGAAGAGAATGTTCAATAATGATGGAAAGACAGCGACACCCGTTTCCAAGGAAGAAGAACGACCACCGGTCGTATGTTTCAAATGCGGACAGGAGGGACACATCCATCCAAACTGTACACAGCAACCCAAAGCTTGTTATAATTATGGAAGAGAAGGTCACCTAGCCCGATTTTGTCGTGCACCGAAGACAATTCCAGCCGGGATGGAGGCATCAAAGGCTGTCCCAGACAAGTCAAAGCCGATAGTTTAAGTGAGAGCGTTTGTCGAGGAACCCAAACGAAGTTATCACGGGTAAGTTAATCATAAACTCTTGCGAAGTCTATACCTTATTCGATACCGGTTCTACCCAATCTTTTATTTCTCCTACTTGCGCTCAACGTTTAAATTTGACTCCGGAGAAATTAGACTTTGACTTATCTATTGAAACTCTATTGGGAGAAATCTTCATTACAACCACTGTTTATAAGTCTTGTTTGGTTCAAATCGGTACCCTCACATTACCTATCAATCTTATCTCTTTAAAAATACTCGCATTTGATGTGATTTTAGGAATCTACTGGTTAACTACTCATCATGATAAAATTGATTATTTCGTAAGGTTGTTAGCTTTCATATTCTTAACCAACCTATTATGAGAATTCAAGCAACCAGACCACTAAAGTCAATCACTGTCATATTAAGCCATAGAGCAATTCGTTTATTGAAAAACGGATGTCAAGCTTTCTTAGCTCATATCACATATTTAAACAAAAATACGTCAGATTTGAATGATATTTCTATTGTTAATAAATTTCCTGACGTATTCCCTAAAAAATTTCCTAGCCTACCCCAAAGCGTGAAATCGAATTTTGTATCAACCTTGAACTTGATACAAAACCCTCAAATATTTTTTCACCGAAAACGAACGCATTATGCGCCAAAGACGTTGGCTCGAGCTGTTAAAAGATTACGTACGACCATACCATTCAATACCATCATAGAAAAGCGAACGTAGTAGCTGACGCGTTGAGTAGAAGATCATATTCGGGTACGAGTGCGATATTGTAAATGCAGATGTCCATTTTGTATGACTTGCAAAGGATGGAGATAGAGTTAAAAACTCTAGTGACCCACGTGATAATATCAAATATACGAGTAGAACCGACTTTAATCGATAAAGTTAAAGCCATTTAAGCTACAGACACAGAGCTGATGAATGTGAAGAAGAAGGTTCAAGAGGGCGTTATTCTAGAAGCAAGAATTGACGAAGAGAGAAAATCTCAACCCTCGATTTAATTGTTCTATTCGAAATCCTCGATCGAGTACTGTAGCTTATAGACTCGCCTTACCGCCAAGTATGTCTCGTGTTCATAACGTTTTTTACATATCTATATTACGTAAATATGTGGAAGACCCGAACTACATTATTAAGTTTGAACCAAACGAAATAGCAGAAGATTTAACGTATGAAGAGGTTCCTGTTAAAATCTTGGATAATAAGGAGCATATTTTGCGCTCCAAGGTTATACCTCAAGTCAAAGTTTTGTGGAGAAACCACGATGTTGAGGAAATGACCTGGGAGTTAGAATCTGAAATAAAATTAAGGTATCCTCACCTCTTCGGCATACCAGGCACGTACCCCAATTTTGAGGGTGAAATTTTATAAGGAGGAGAGATTGTAAAATCTCGAATTTTATGAAATGAAAGTATTCAATTTTCTTATAATTATTATTTTATTTAGTATATGGTTAAATTGATAAAATGATTAAAGTAAAGGGTGGTATGTGAAAAATTTTCAAAGTAAAGCAAGTTGTTATAAAATATTCATTTGGTCGGAGAATATTCTTTTTATCGGGGAATATTCATACGATGGCACAATTATTGGTGGGCCCCACAACAGAATTATTGTCGGACTTAAAAAATGACAAAATCATCTTTTTATAAAAATAACGGCGAAAGTTTTACCGTTAACTGTTGAAATACCAGGTGGTAAAAGTACAGTAATACGCGTGATTGCATAGTAGCACACGGTATTGATTATTGATGCTTACGTAAGAAGCCACTCAGTTATACTCAATTATTGTTACAGTAATTGCTGCATAGTATCTCATATTATTGATTCAATTATTATCATAGTATCATCTGTATAATATTTTATATTATTAAATCAATAATTGAGACGATAAAGTTATTCATATTATTATTTGCAATATTGACGATGTCTAGAAAGTTCTGTCGAGGAGAGGTTTGGTCACCTAATTGCGCACCAATAGGGAGAAATCCTTATCGGAAAGCCCCCTCTTTCCTGGAAATAATCTGGTTGTTAAATATTGTGAGTTATAATATTAATGATGAATAATTGTTGGAAGATTAAAAATGTGTTGATTGAAGATAAAATAATTTGTGGTAATATTTATTCAATCTTTGATATAAATAAGAAGTCTGTTATGAGACGTTTGTGGTAAGTTTGGTTTATTCTATGGGGGCCCATATGCCATCATCTAAGAGTCACTTTCGTCAATAGTAATTGCCTTTACCAGACGTCAAACCACTTGCCATTTCATATTGCAGGCGTCGAACCAATTGTCGTTTCACATTACAGGCGTCGACCAATTATCGTTTCACATTACAGGCGTCGACCAATTGTCGTTTCACATTACAGGCGTCAAACCACTTGTTGTTTCACATTACAGGTGTCAAACCACTTTTCTTTTCACATCACCAGTCGTCAAGCCACTTGCCTCTTCACATTGCAAGGGCTAAGCTAGAAATCTTCTATAAATAGAAGTTTATTTCTTCTTTCATTCTCACCAATTCACTACGACTCACAAGAGAATTCTATAGAGAGAGAATCAGAGAGAAAGAAGAAGAGTATTCTGTTACTACACTATTTCAGTATTCAATCTTCTACTAAGGTAAGGAGTATTATTTCTTTCGTATTCGTAAGGGGTATTATTTCTTTCGTATTCGTAAGGGATGTTATTTTGTTCAATATTCGCTTGAAATAATATTTTCTTCCATACTCTGTAGTATGTAAGTAATATTATTTCGTTTCAGATTTCGAATTCTATACTCGTTTTGTTAAAATTTTGGCTTCTATACTCCATAAAATTAGTAGAATATCTTTAATATTTGTGTTTCATCCAGTATCTTTTCATGAAAATATTATTCTGATCATTCTTGATAAGTTTTAACTTTTTCATGCTAAAGTACTATTCACAGGGTTACTATTCCCGAAGTACTATTCACGAGATACTATTCACTCGAGTACTATTCACCTGGGATACTATTCATGATAAAAATTGATTCGTTTTCGGTCCAAATATTTTTGGTACAATATTATTCTTAAATTTTACTCCACAAAGCAGTATCATGTTGACAATTTGGACGTTATTGATTTCTGGATAAATTAAATTATAAATCTTTAAAAATTTATCCTTGAACTTGTTTTATTACATTCTTATATCATTGTCATCGTCCTCATGTTTATATTATGTTGAAAGTCATATGTGGCCTGTAGTGCATAGATGGACTTGGTATGATTATGACCAGGAATTATTCGGTATAATCATGACCGTAATGTTACAAATAATGTGGTAAAAGTCCTCATTGGCCCGTAGTGCATTGATGGACAGTTATTGGCATGATCATGACCAATGATGAATACACGAATATCCTTGGCCAGTAGTGTATGGATAATTTGTGGTCGTGATACTAATGAATATCCTTGGCCCTAGTGCAGGGATGATGTGGATTATTTATTAAGCTGAGTCTCAGCGATAAAAGTGATGAAAAACCTTTTAAATCATAGAAGATAGTAGATTTTATTCTCTACTTGACTCTTCTAATGGATTGCTTGTTTTGCTACAGTTAAACTTGATGTTTGTTATATTGTATCAGTTTAACACTGTTGAAGGCTAACGATAAATTATTCTGCATTATCTTAGTTATAATATTTCTTACTGGGCTAGTTGAGCTTACCCTTTTGCTTTCATTATCCTCTTCAGGAAATGAGAACGTAGCCGGGACTAGTCGGGGAACAGAGTGACGATTCAGATGATAGCATTAGTAGTCCTCACTATTCTATAAAATAGAGTGATAATAAATGTAATGAGGACTTATTTTGAGTTTTAATACTGTCTAGAAGACAATATTTGTATTAAATCTCACAGCTTATGTTGTGTCGTATTCTATACGACACTTAACAGTTGTATAAATTAAGTTTGTATTTGTATTCTGTACCATGTATTTGGCGACTCAGAATGGGTAATGTATACCTATTTTGGGGGCATCACACATACATTACCAGGACCGTGTAGAACACTCATACGGTGACAGAATTTGCAGAAAGACGTCCGAACTCAGCGGATCTGAAGAAGAGCTCTCAAATTTCCTTTGCGGCGCAACATGAAATGACTTGAGAAAGTAAACTGCAGCATTAATAGCCATCCACGGCTAGCCGTAGGTCTACTTACAGCTGCTACAGGTGTACCTACGGCACCCTTACGTGGGGCCCACCCCTTCGGTTCGGTCCAATTTGAGTTGCAAAGGAGTTATCACAAGCTAAAAAGGCCAAATCAGGGATAAAAACGCTACACGATTGAGCAGAATATCCTGAAATCCTGGTTTTTCTTGGCCCGACTATGGCTTTCATATCATTCATTGGTATTCGCCCAAACATAGGGTATACTATACTGATAATCCCAGTATTTGCAGATCACATTCGGCAATACCGCACAGAGTTCCAATGTCGTCAATTTAAGGTCGTCCCCCTAAACCTTTCAAAAGAGATCCCCGGCGGGGGTTACAACGCCTGTTCCGCTGATACACATATCAGCGATGATCCAAGAGATCCCCGACGGGGGTTACAACACATG
Source organism: Panax notoginseng (assembly GCA_016801055.1). Taxonomy (NCBI): domain Eukaryota; kingdom Viridiplantae; phylum Streptophyta; class Magnoliopsida; order Apiales; family Araliaceae; genus Panax; species Panax notoginseng. The sequence goes on along the minus strand of CM029012.1, from coordinate 147,593,078 downwards.
TTCCGCTGATACACACATCAGAGATGATCCAACAGATCCCCGGCGGGGGTTACAACGCATGGTCATCTGTCCACAAACAAATCCCCGGCGGGGGTTACAACGCCTGTTCCGCTGATACACACATCAGCGATGATCCAAGAGATCCTCGGCGGGGGTTACAATGCCTGTTCCGCTGATACACACATCAGCGATGATCCAAGAGATCCCCGACGGGGGTTACAACGCCTGTTCCGCTGATACACACATCAACGATGATCCAAGAGATCCCCGGCGAGGGTTATGACGCATGTTCCGCTGATACACACATCAGCGATGATCCAACAGATCTCCGGCGGGGGTTACAACGCATGGTCATCTGTCCACAAGCAGATCCCCAACGGAGGTTACAACGCATATTGTCCTTTGGTCCACATGTCAACGAAGGTCAAGCAACCTTGACGTCAGTTCAGCCGTTGGTAGGTAAACCCAACGACGCATCGGAAGCCATCTGATGATTTCATCAGTTGATACCCACATCAAAAAAGGCCAAGAAGCCTTGGCATTTATCCTCAACAGGGAGTCTATCTGTTGGTTCACACGTCAACGAAGGACAGGCAGCCCTGACAACATCTACTGTTGGCAGTAAATCCGACAGAACATTTGTAAGACCCCGAATTTTATGAAATAAAAGTATTCAATTTTTCTTATAATTACTATTCAGTAAATGGTTAAATTGATAAAAGTTTAAAGTTATGGGTGAAATATGAATTTTTTTTCAAAATAAGCAAGTGGTTATAAAATAATCATTGTTGTCGGAGAATATTCGTTTGGTCGTGGAATATTCTTTATGTCGGGGAATATTCGTACGACGGCGCAGTTATTTGTGGGCCCCATAACGAATAACTGTCGGGTGAAGAAAATGACAAATTTGAGTTTTTACAAATAACGGCGTAGTTATTACCGTTAACACTGTTAGAATACCCGGTGGTTAAAATACAGTAATACGCGTTATTGCACAGTAGCACACGGTATTGCATAGTATTTTTGAAATAATTGATTCTTACGTAAGAAGGCACTACTCAATAATTGTTACAGTAATTACTGTTCAATATTTTATTTTATTGATTCAATAATTGCTACGTTAAAATTTTATATTATTGTTGTTCAATAATTGTCACTGCACAGTATTTCCCATTATCAGATCAATAATTCATATTATTTGAATAATATTATTAGATAACATTATTGGCAATGTCTAGAAAGTTCTGTCTAAGGAGAGGTTTGGTCACCTAATTACGCGCCAGTAAGGAAAAATTCTTATTGGAAAGCCCCCTCTTTCCTGGGAACGGCCTAGTTGTCATTATTGTGACTATGTAATATTATTTGTGAATAATTAATTATTGATTTATATGATAAGGAAATATTTATTTTATGTGAATATAAATGAGGGATATATTTTTGTGGTTAAAAATGAAGGAGTTAATATTGAGGTGTTTTATCAGTATTTTTGTCGGAATGGAGGTATTAAAAATTAAATTAGGGTTTTTGAGTTATTTTGCGGGGGTTATAATTTTTAATCCGACCGTTGGATCGTAGTAATTTTTGGATATGTTATACATATATAAGTTGAGTATATGTCCATAAATTTTGAACCGTTAAAAATGAACAAATGATTTGTTACGAATTTTACGAGATGACTGGTTCAGAAATTATTGAATTTTTGGAGTTTATCATTTTGGTGGAAAATTCTAGAATTGATGGGCCCCACTTGTGGTTGGTGAAGAAATGTGCTGAATTATATTTCAAATGTGGTGGGTGGGAATAGTAGCAGGTAAAGCCATCAGGTTGCAGGTCAAGCCTACTAAAATTTTCCTATAAATAGAGGGCTAAGTTAGAATTAAAAATCACACCAGAAACATAAGCTTTCTCTCTTTCTCTCTCTATATTATGAAGCATATTTTGTGAGTATTTAGATACTTTGAGAGTTGCTATTTAGTGCAAATTTTCTTCGGCTTTGCATACCGATCAGAAGTACTGCTCTTTTGAGGTAGGGGATAGTAAGGGATAGTAAGAGATTTTAAGGGTTGTTATGTTTTTCAGTTTCGTAATTTTTCTGACCTTCAAAAATTCTGGAAAAATTTGAAATGATATTTTGATGAGTTTTCTTGATTGTGTCCAAAAATGGTGATTTTTGGATGTATAGATTAAGAGTTATGAATTTTATAAGAAAATACTATTTTGAAAGTAACCGCTTATAACTTCTTGTGGTTAACTCCAAAATTGATGAAATTTTTATTGGGAGTACATGTATATGATAGGAGTATACTCTGTGAATTTCTGAATTTTTAGGTAAAAGTACAATTTTTGATAAATGTCTAAAAATTCGGCTGTTTTGGCCATATGAAAAATAGTAAATGACTTTTAAAAATTCTGAGAAAAATATATGTTCACTATGGGACTATATTATGCTAAATCCCAGAAAAGAAATATTTTTGGAACTGATTTGATATTTTTTCATGAAAATGGTCTAGTTATGAGTAAATAAATTAAGTATGTTATGTGAAGTAAGAAAATTGAAAAATAGGATTTTATGGCTTGAGAATCCTATATGAGGTATATTCAAATTTTTGATGAGGGTTTTTGGTTATTGGTGATGAAATCTTATGAGTTTGGCATTTTAGGATGATTAAATGCATTATTTAGTAAAGTATAAACAATTAAAATAAATTATTTATAAGCTTAAGAAAAATATTTTCCTTTCAATATCATTATACCAAAATATTGGTATGCATTTTATTGTGAAATTTCTACCTTTTTGTGTCGAGTTTACTATTCATGAGTTACTATTCACGAGTTACTATTCACGACAAAATTGGTTTCTTTTTCTGACCAAATTATAGTTGGTTTATGAATATTACTCTTGAGATTAAAATTATATGTTGATCATATTATTTTTATTATTATATATAATATTTTTATAACCCTAATGATGATATTTCTCTTTGACTTGAGTGTAAAGATGGGTAGATTTTTGGTATGATCATGACTATGGGTTCTCTTTGGCCAGTAGTGCAAAGTTGAATTGTTGATTGGTATGATCATGACCATTGAATTTATAAGTGAATATCTTTAGCTTAAGTGCAAAGGTGAATTGATTAACATGGTTATAATTATTGTTTATATAAATTCTGAAATGATTATATATTTCTTTGAGATATTAATATATGTAGCCTATAGTGCAAATATGAACTGTTGATGAATATATTTGGCCGTAGTGCAAATATGAACTGTTGAGGAATATTTTTGGCTTGTAGTGCAATGATGAATTATTGATGAATATCTTTGGCCTGTAATGCAAAGATGAATTGTTGATGAATATCTTTGGCCCGTAGTGCAAAGATGACATGTTGTTGAATATCTTTGGCCAGTAGTGCAAAGATGAACAAATGTTGAGATGAACATGACCAACTGGTGATACAAATGAATATCTTTGGCCGTAGTGCAAAGATGAAGTTATTAGTATGATTATGAACAGGAAATGTGATTTGGTGTAACCATGATCTTTGATGTTTCAGGTAAAGATAGGTGATGAAAATTATCCTCGTCCTGGATGAGAAGAGGAATTTAGAACTACAGTTATGACTATGAGTTATTCATATGATTGTGGACCAGAATTGTTGATTGATGTTACAGGGATAAAACATTGTTGATGGATTTTTAACATGGAGAAGATAATAGACTTTATAGTCTATTTGACTCTTCTAATGGATTGCTCGTTCCGCTGTAACTATGGTTGAAATTTTTATCATTTACCATATGCTCTAAATCTCTGATTTATTATTGATGAAGGCTATTGATAATTTAATTATCTTTAGTCATGATATTCTTTACTGAGCTAGTTGTGCTCACCCTTTTGCTTCACAATTCCTTTCAGGTAATAAGAGTGTAGCTGGGTCGAGCGAGGGTAACGGGAAAATAGAACGGTGGTCTCTAGCTGTGGATGTTCTCCCGAAGTAGTATAGAAAAGTTCATTTAGTAGTTTTATTTGGTGAATCCAATAGGGTAAAGTGTACCCAACGTTGGAAGGGTGGTTTGCCACTATCATACAAGATGTTTAACGACATACAACCTCGTGTCATCATAAGACAGGGATGTGCTCATCCACTTGCTGAGTATATATACGAGCACTACCTATATAATCTTGGTATTTGTTTGAAGTATAATTCTCAATTAGAGACAGTAGAGATAATGATATGTCAAGAGAAGACTCACCATTGGGAAGAATATGATAGTAATCTTCTCGTTTTTCTTTGGGGTCTATTGGGTCAACCAAGAATAATTCTGTTGCCATATGATATCTATCATAACCTAGACGCATGGCCTCCCATGTACGAAGGTTTCCTTGAGCACTTCCCAAAGATTCTAATTTTTAAAACAGTTTTTGACTATACCTTTATGTAAGGTGTCATTGTGAGGTGATGTCCACGGTTGGAACATGAGTCACATTTGGTATATATTTGTATCCAAACTCACATCATATGTGTTGTTGTATTTTGCACGACAATTGTTGTAATAAAGTTACATTTATTTTCTGTACCATGTATTTGGCGACTCAGAATAGGTTGGATGGAATGGACCTATTTTGGGGTAGTCACAACATTGCTATGTCCTGGCGATACAAACCAGGAAAGATCAACATCATCGAAGAGGATCGATGATGGAAAATGTTATACACATCCTCAAACAGACAAAACTTTATCCGCACAGATCTCTTATACACGAGAGGCACATCTTTGGAATAAAGTCTGTATCAAGGATTCAGGACTTTGGTGATAGCCCCAATGTCAACATCCTAAGAGGTTTGGATCACACATCCAAGCTTGTCATCATTGCCATCACCGGTTGAAGTAACAGGAAGCCGACAACCATCCCCAACATGTGGAAAAACAAAACATATGCATCATACATATGCATCATACACTTCCATCATGTTGCTACACATCGCATCATATTTACCTTGTTGCATTTCAAGTGTCTAGGATTCTTTATCTTATCCATGCCATTGCATTGCATGAATATGATAAAGAGGGGCATCTGTAGACACTCGAAATTTTCTGCACACATGTTACTGACATTGCAGCAGGGCAGATTTGTCTTTCAGACATAACCCTGGAAGACAGCTCATACCCAGTCCGGATACTATCAGAAGCTCAGTCTCAACCCTGGAACATATACTGGGAGTATCAGTTTCAACCTCGGAGATAACCCCGAGGCTTGCAGTTCCAATACCGAAAATTCCACCGGAGAAGACCGATTTATCCCAAAGATAATCCCGAGATATTTCGTCTCAGTCCCAACACTGGAAGTAGCAGATTCTCACCTTGGAGATAACACCAAGGAAGGCAGTTGCAGTTCCGAAGATAACCCCAGAAATGCTTGTTTCAAATGCATGCAATCAGCTTTAACCTCGACGCTTACACCGAGGCACTCAGTACAAGACCCGGAGATGACACCGGGAAGATAGGCACACCTCAGAGATGACACTGAGGACCTTCAACACTTGCAGCAGTCCAATCTCAGAGATAACCCTAAGCAACGTCTGTTTTATCAGCCCAATCCGGAGATAACCCCGGTGAGGGGCAAAGTCATCATCTTGCCACCTTGACGCCACATCACACCATCTCAAACACTTCAGACATACATTTTTACACAGCAATGTCCCACAAGAACTATGGAAGTCCAATCCCGAGTGACTATTACGCAGGGTAACGGATAAAATTTGAAGCTTGAAGACCAGAGTGCATGGTCCCATCTTCCTGACTTCGTACAACCTCTAATCCCATGTCATTGCGTAACACTCGACAACGGCAGTCCGAAATAAGTCTTACGCACATCAGTCAGATGCCCGATTGAAGTTCTGAAAGTTCAAGCGGACATCACGTTGTATGCGTACACGTACTTCGAGACGACGGGACCCGCAGAATCCGGGGCACCCTGGGCAGCCGCAGGTACATCTACGGCTAGCCGCAGGTACCCCCCTCTATAAATAGAGGGCTTGGGATGGCCATTTTGGAAAAGAAAAAGGCAAGGAAGCCCTATCCAATTTGCTCTGTACACACCCCAAACTGAGTGCTTTCTCATCTTAAACACTTGTAAGCTCATATATAGCTACTTTTTACCAGCGTGAGCTGAGTGTTCATCAACTTAAAGCTATAGAAGTCTTCTTTGGTAGCCCACTGTAAGCCTTCTTACACACTTTCAGGCCTTTCTCTTCATCTTTGTACACACTATTCTTCACGTTGAGAGTCGTGTTGCGTGTATTTTCCCGGACTTCGGTCCGTGGCTTTTATTTTTTTATATATATATATATATATATATATATATATATATATATATATATATATATATACACACACTTATATATATGAACTGTGTGTCGAACTCTGTTCGATGAGCCTAGACTTACGTCTGGAGCGTTTAATTACTTATATATATATATATGAACTGTGTGTAGAACTATGTTCGATGAGCCTGGATTTACATCCGGAGCGTTTACTTGCTTTTATATATATATATACTTATATATATGAATTATTGTCGGACTTTGTTCGATGAGCCTGGATTTTATATCCGGTGCGTTTACCTATATATATATATATATATATATATATATATATATATATATATTTACATTTCGTCCCGCCTGAAGTTTACTTCGTGGCGGTTGACCATTTTTACTGTTTTCTGTATATTTTGTCCCGCCTGAAGTTTCCTCCGTGGCAGTTGATCGCTTTTACAACTTTATTTACATTTTTGATCCCCATGAAGGTGATTCATGGCAGTTGATCATGTCAATATATATATATATATATATATATATATATCGCTTTTATATATTTACATTTTCGATCTCCCATGGAGGTGATTCGTGGTGGTTGATCATGTTTGTATATATATTTACAGCCTTTATATATATATATATATATATATATCTGCTTACTGCGTTCATATCAATTACGGCATCATGTGAGTCTAGGAATCATGTGATCACAGATTCAGTCCTCTGAATCTAGATTCGGTTCCCGTTATGGACATTTTCAGCTGTAAGCAATTTGTAAATTATCCACGGTGTTTAGATTTTCTCAGATGGTTTTCATACCCACGAGGAGTTCGGCACTGATTTGTACATTATTTTCTCGAAAATGTTTCGCATCTCGAAAATAAAAGCAATCAAGCCGAACATTTAATAAAATAGAAGTATCAAAGGCCTCAATTACTATTGAGCACAGGGTTTGAAAAACCTCTTTTTATAAAACATCACTGTTATATCTTGTTTAAAATTGAATTTTACGCAAATTCAAACCCTTTGTATATAGGTGCGAATGAGGCATAGCACTACTTCCAAATAACAGCACATTGACCCACACACACACATACACACACATTCATATAACAGTTTCTTAAAAAGTGACGGTCACCGTTGCAACACGGATGTCGGGGGGTGCCTAACACCTTCCCTCCGCATAAGCAAGTCCCCGGACCCTAATGAATCTCGGTTTCACAGACCCGTTTAGCAGTGTCACATCACTGGGTCAATGTGTAAACCTTTTCTCGATTGTGTTGGTACAACCAGTTAAAAAACCAACTGGCGACTCTTAACAGTCCATCGCCGACATTACACATGTCGGACCTTTTTCACTTGTTTTTTCAAACAAATCTAACCTAAAATGAGAACACCAAAAAACATGAAACGAAAAGGAACAAATAAAAATTTCGACGTCAACAGTAATTAATATCAAACGATTTTTTGGTTAATTATTTACAAATATAATAATATAAATTAGAAAAGTTAGCCAAAAAAAAGAAAATAAATGAAAAATATATTCAATTATTTTGTAACTAATATCAAATGAATTTTTATTAAATTCTTTACAAATATAATAATATAAATTAAAAAAAAATTGCCAAAAAAATAAGAAAATAAATGGAATATATATTTAATTTATAAAGAAAATGAAAAAAATATTTTACAATATAACGTAAATTAGAAAAGTTAGCCAAAAACATGGAAAAAATAATTTTTTTTTACTTATTTTTGTAATTAATAAAATTAAAAATATTTTAAAATTAAAAATGTTTTCAAAATAATTTTTTTTAAATAAATGTTTATATATGTTAGGCAAAGAATTATTAATTATTGAAAACAAATATTATGGTATATTAACAATTTATTACTATATTACAATTAAATAAATTAAACACACATCTAGATTATCCAAATTTCTGTATCTCTTTCTCTCTCTAACCTAGCACCATCATCACTATTCATCATCTTCCTCATCATCCAATTTAGTGCAGAAAATCCAGATAATAAAAATACTAGCAATCAACAACCAATAAGGGATGGAATATAAATATGGGATACTTTTCCTCTTTGGCACTAATAAACAAGATCAAAATACAAAAAAAATTTAAACGATTTTCGCTGCAAAATAAATTTTGTTTATATGTTTGGAGATAATTTCGATGAGAAATGCTACGAAGCTATTGATTCCGGATAGAAACTTTCGATTATGGCCGGATTCTATGGCGAAGGAAGTGGGTCCAGCTATGATTTTGAACGAGTTTTCGTCGATTTCGTCGTGGTTTTGTTGTTTCATTTGATTGACAAGCTTGAGAGCTTGGTCCGGAGTGAGTGAGTTCGAATCAGTGGTGGGGCTTGTTTGGACCGAGTCGGACCAAATCCGAATGAGTCGCTAGAGAGTGTGGTTAGGGATAAATTCCTTGGTCTGAAGGACTTGCATCGTGGCTCGAAATCGTGATTTACAGGGAATCGTGATATGCATATCATCCCTCACCATTTTTAGCAGAGAGTTTAGAGAGAGAAAATGGGTAGAGGAAATTTCAAAGTTTTAGAGAGAGAGAGGTGAAGGACAGGGAATAGGGGATGGTATTAAAAGAAAGTGAGAAAGAGTCAAAGGATGGTTGAAATAATTTTTTAAATTACACATAAGCATGTTTATGCCTAGTCATTTATTTATATTAAAAAAACTAAGCCACGTAAGTGCGCCACGTCAAAGTTCCGTTTAAAGTCAAATGACTTAACGATTTTTTTAACGGTTTGTAAGTAAATAAGGGTTCGGTGAGTTGACTATAAAAAAAACGATTGAGTGACTCACTTGTAAGTTGACATATAGTACAATGACGAAATAAGCATTTAACCCGCATTCCATTTGGCATCTCCGTGTTGGCTTCTCTCCTTGGCCAGAGTAGATTAATTTGAGAATTTCATTCTCCTTTCGGGCGGCACCCTCTTCAGTTTCAATTTCTTTATATCTTTGGTAGAGGCGCCCGAAGATACCATTTGCCTATAAATATTCAGAATTCAGCAAATAAGTATCAAGTGAAAATTTGTAAATACCAAAAAGATAAACTATAGTTAACATACTCTGGCTTGATGCTTCATGCCATCTTCGATCAGATCCATGATGGAACTGTTGCCGAAACGGTGGTCATCAGTGTCACGTACAAAGGTATTATAGAGGTGGAAAGGGAAGTTTTCGGTGAGGTCTGGCCATAATTTGGGAGAAGCTACAGCTTCGGGCTTGGCTTCCGAGGAGGAAGGTTTTTGGGAAGGACGTATTATTTGTTCAGGCAGAGGTGGGGTATAAGTTGTTGTAGGTTCAGGTGTTGGCAGTGGTTGGTCATCAGAAGTATGTTTTCTTTTGTGAACAAGGGGAGAAGCGGGCTCAGCATATTCTTCTTGCTCCACTTCAGGTTCATTAATTTTTATTGGTATGACAGGAGGAGAAGGGGCTTCAGAGGAAGGTACTCTGAGCTCTTCAGCAGAAAGGGGGGTTATTTTGATTCTCCTCTTTTTTGTTTGAAGGAGTTTGGTACATTCGGCTATGGGCATATCTAGAAGGCTTTCATTCAGTGGGGGAACAGGTACATGTTTTGGTTTTCTAGCAGCCTGTTTCTTTCTACGAGGATGGCTTGTTTCTTGGGTGGTTTGTGGTTCGAAAGTCTGGGGTTCTGAAGTTCGTGGTTCAGTATTTTGGGGATCGGCATGAGTTTGAGAAGATTTACCAGAAAGGAATTTTTCCAAATCCTTTCGGTCTATGGAAGTAGGCTTGATGAGAGATACTGAAGCAGATATAAACATTATTTCAGAATAGTTACAAAAGAAAAGATTGAAAGTTGTACAGTAATTGAGTTCAGGACTTACATTTGTGATCTGTGAGACCCTGAATTTTATGAAATAAAAGCATTCAATTTTTCTATTTTGGTAAATAGTTAAATTGATAAAAATTTAAAGTTAAGGGTAATATGTAAAATTTTTTTTTACAAAGTAAGCAAGTTGATATAAAATATTCGTTGTGTCGGGGAATATTCGATTAGTCGGGGAATATTCTTTTTATCGAGGAATATCCGTACGACGGTACAATCATTGGTGGACCCCACAATAAAATTATTGTCGGATTGAGAAAACGATAAAAATATTTTTATAAAAATAACGGCGGAAGTTTTACCGTTAACTATTAAAACACCCGGTATTAAAAGTACAGTAATACGCGTAGTTGCATAGTAGCACACGGTATTGATTATTGATGCTTACGTGAGAAGTCACTCAGTTTTATTTTATTAGTATTATTAATGTAATAAAACAGAAAATTTTTTTATATAAAATAGAATACTTTTATAAAGTTATTCGTTTTATTAGACTATAAATAGAATATATAATATTCTATTATGCATAGTATTTTGCATAGTAATATCTTTTTATATAAAATAGAATACTTTTATAAAGTTATTTGTTTTATTAGACAATAATTAAAATATATTATATTTTATTATGCATAGTGTCTGTATAGTATTTTGCATAGTAAAATTTTTTTATATAAAACATAATATTTTTATAAAGTTATTCGTTTTATTAGATTATAAATAGAATATATTATATTTTATTTAAAAGATTTTACTTTAAATATGGACCGTCCGATTAAAAGTAAATCAATCTAGACCGTTCATGAATTAGTTACTATGCAGTCTATTCTTCTATAAATAGAAGCTCATTTATTCATTATTTCTTACGAATTCACTGAAACTCTAGAGAGATAAACTATAGAGAGAGTTCTTCTTCTATAATCTTGAGCGTATTTCTTTAGAGTTTAAGAATGCTTTGAGCATAGTGCAAGTTTTCTTCGAGTATATCCTCGCTCTACCAGTCGAAATACTCTTCTTTTACGGTAAGGGATATTATTTGTTGTACTCGTAAGGGGTATTCTTTCTTTCTTATTCATGAAGAGAACTTTTGTTATTCCATTCTTTATTATTCTGTTGGAATAACCTGTATACGCGGGCTACCCTATACTTGGTGAAATTCTTCTGTTATTCCATTTTTATTATTCTGTTGGAACATCATGTCTATGCGTTTTACGCCGGACCTGGTTCCGTCTTTATTATTCTGTTGGAATATCTTGTCTGTGTGTTTTACGCCGGACCTGGTTCCGTCTTTATTATTCTGTTGGAACATCCTGTCGGTGCGAATTTCGCCTGACCTGGTTCAATTCTTTATTATTATGTTGGGAATAACCTGTCTGTGCAGTCTATCGCACGCATGGTGAATCCTCTTGTTATTCCATTCTTTATTATTCTGTTAAAATAACCATTCTATGTGGATTATCACATGCATGGTGAATGATCCTTTGTATTCATTCCTTATTAAATTGTGAAAATGATCTGTCTAAGTGGATTACCACATGGCGGCGAAAATCTATTTGCAGTTTCATATATTCTATTATACTCAGTTGGTTAAAGTTTTGGCTTCTATACTCCATAAAATTAGTGGAATATCCTTGATATTTACGCTTTATCCAATATCTTTTCATGAAAATATTCTTCTGATCATTCTTGAATTTTTACTCCACAAAGCAGTATCATGTTGACAATTTGGACGTTATTGGTTCTTGGATAAATTAATTCTTGAACTTGTTTTATTGAATTATTATGTCATTGTCATCATCCTCATGTTTATATTATGTTAAAAATCATCTGTGGCCTGTAGTGTATAGATGGACTTGGTATGATTGTGACCAGGGATTATTCGGTATAATCATAACCGTAATGTTACAAATGATGTGAAAAAAGTCCTCATTGGCCCGTAGTGCATTGATGGACAGTTTTTGGTATGAGTATGGCTATGGATTCTCTTCGGCCAAGGGTGCAAAGATGAATTATTTTATGGCATAATCAGGACCGTTGATGAAAATAAGATTATCTTTGGCCCGTAGTGCATGGATAATTGTGGTCGTGACACTAAAGAATATCCTTGGCCGTAGTGCAGGAATGATTCGATGATGTGGATTAATTATTGAGCTGAGTCTCAGCGATAAAATATTAATTCATGGATGTGATAATAATGAATATCTTTGGCCGTAGTGCATGGATAATTCATAGATGTGATAATAACGAATATCCTTGGTCGTAGTGCATAGATAATTCGATGATGTTGATTATTTATTAAGTTGAGTCTCAGCGATAAAATATTTGTTATACACTTTTAATTTGTAGAAGATAGTAGACATCATGCTCTACTTAACTCTTCTAAAATACAGTTGTATGTCTTTGGCTTGTAGTGCAGAGATGAATTGTTAATGAATATCTTTGGCCGTAGTGTAAAGATGAATTTATTAGTATGATTATGAGCAGGAATTGTGATTTGGTATAACCATGATTTTTGATGTTTCAGGTGAAGATAGGTGATGAAAATTATCTTCGTCCTGGGTACGAAGAGGAATTTAGAATCACAATTATGATTATAAGTTATTCATATGATTATGGAAAGGAATTGTTGATTGATGTTATAGGGATAAAATATTATTGGTGAACTTTTAACATGGAGAAGATAATAGACCTGATGGTCTATTTGACTCTTCTAATGGATTGCTCGTTCCGCTGCAACTATGGTTGAAAACTTTTATTGATTACCATATGTTCTAAATCTCTGATTTATTAATGATGAAGGTTATTGATGGTGTAAATTAGCTTTAGTCATGATATTCTTTACTGGGCTAGTTATGCTCACCCTTTCTGCTTCACAATTCCTTTCAGGTAATAAGATTGTTCCCGGGTCGAGTGGGGATAACAGGGGAATAAAACGGTGGTCTCTAGCTATAGAGGTTCTCCCTAAACAATATAAAAAAGTGTGTTATATTCTATACATCATTTCGTAGTTATATTTGGTGAATCAAATAGGGTGAGGCGAACCCAACTTTGGAAGGGTATTTTGCCACTATCATACAAGATGTCTAATGACATACAACCTCGTGTTCTCATAAGATATGATTGTGCACATCCACTTGCTGAATATATCTACGAGCACTACCTATATGATCTTGCAGTTTATTTGAAGTATAATTTTCACTTGGAGACAACGGAGATATTTATATGTCAAGAGAAGACTCACCATTGGAAAGAAGATGATAGTAATCTTCTTGTTTTTCTTTGGGGACTTTTGGGTCAACCAAGGATAATTCTGTGGACATATGATATCTATCATAATCTAGACGCATGGCCTCCCATGTACGAAGGTTTCCTTGAGCACTTCCCATAGATTTTAATTTCTAAAACAGCTTTTTACTATACTTTTATGTAAAGTATCATTGTAAGGTTGTGGTCGAGGTACCATGAGAGTTACATACATTTGTATTAAAACTCATAGTTAACTGTGGTCGTATTCTATACGACAGCTCAACAGTTGTATAAATAAAGTTGTATTTAAATTTTGTACCATGTATCTGGCGACTCAGAATGGGTGATGTATACCTAATTTTGGGGGCGTCACATGATCATACAACCAAGCTTGCTTACTTAAGAGTCTGAAACTCCATTCCTTCATTGGGATCTTATCTATAAGTTGTATCATCTCGTCTACCCGTTCTTCTGGGATATCGCCGAAGTCGACAAATAGGCGTTCGACAGTAGTCCATTATAGGATAGAGGATAGTTCGGGTCCTTTGACAAAGAACCATTCCTTGTGTCATCCTTTGTTGCTTGAAGGAGTATCTATTAAAGAACGCCTCTCAAAATTCTCATTAGGCTTCTGGGATTGCTTGCTCAGTACTTTAAATCCCTTTTCGCGAGATTTACTAGCGGAATAGATGGAGAAGAAGAAATCGAGAGTAGGTGTAACTCCTACCTCGTGACAGAAAGTAATAAAAGCAAGAATATGAATGTAAGAGTTCGGGATAGTTGGGCAAATCCTACGCCCACAAACCCTAGAAGAGTTACTAGGAATGCGTGGAGAGGAAAACGGACTCCTTTCTCCAGGAAAGTAAGAGGAATGGTTGTCCAACCATCTGGTCGTTGGTACATCCGCTCGGTGGAAGAAGGCAACCTCAGGTGGTGGGTGTCTGTAGTGGTGCTCAAAAAATTCATTTTTTTTTGTTTTTTTACATAACCGGTTGAAATCGGTACCGATTTTTTTCGGTTTCGGTTTCGACTTTTTGATTTTCTTATACTTTTCGGAACCGGTAGTGGTAATGAAAATTTTGAATTCAGTAAATATCAAAAAACCGAAAAGATAATATATGCTTTATACATATAAACCGAAAAGAAATTGGAGATAATTAAACTGTTTGATTGCGTTTTATGAAGAATGCACTGATAAAATGAATCTTAAAAGGTACTACTAAATTTAGTGAAATTCATTTGCTTCGAAACACCTATCCTAAAAAACATAATTTATCCGTTATCTAAAATTAAAATAACTCTTATTTTTATCAACTTAAGGAATATCAAAGAAATTGCTCCATATATTTTAAAATAATGCTATGAAGATAAAATATGAATATAATAAAGTGGATACAAATTATAATTTGGAGTACTACTACGACAAATTTATAGAAAAAATATTGTAAAATTATGTTTGAATATGTATATATATATATATATATATATAGGTGTGAAATTAAATGTATACATAAGCATACTTGTTCTTAATTACCTGCATCTCCTAGAATGTAATATGCATTATAGATTCTTTTTGGATATATAGTCATTAATTAATGTTTTTCTTTGTTGTTTGTTAATATTTTCAAGTTTTTATAATTATTTTCAGTTATATGGGTGTTCATACTAAGCTCGTTAACATTTAAGTGTTCAATCCATACTTGATCACTTCATATATGCTTCTTTATTATTATTATTATTATTATTATTATTATTATTATTATTATTATTATTATTATTATTATTATTATTATTATATACTCCCTCCATTCCTGTATGTAAGTCGTTTTAGACTTTTTTTGTTATTCCTAATTATTTGTCGTTTGTGGTTATCTAAGAGAATTGATCACTATTTTTTCCAAATTACCCCTTATTACTCCACCTAATTTTTTTATCCATATTTATCATTATCCTATACTACTCCTCTACTCTTAAGTCTTTCTCTCATTCTCCCAATAAAACTATTTCATTATGAGATAAGTAAGGTGAAGGGTATCATAGACAATTGATAGTATTGTTAATGCTTTTCAATCATTTCCTTAATTCTTGTGCACATGTCTAAAACGACCTATATTAAGGAATGGATATATATATATATATATATATATATATAGTACTTTTAGTTATGATCTTTTGGGTGAGCCTACAATTACTATTTACTACAACTATGGTAGTTAAATATTCTTAGACTAACAATTATAATTATTATTTGTAAGAATGTAATTTACTAGTCTCATTTCTCAGTTTTAAAAAATTTGTTAATATAAAAAAAAATTATTTAAGTATTACGGTATAACCGAAAATTGAACCGAAAAAACCGGTATCGAAACCGATTATTTGGTACCAATTCTTGATTTTCTGAATTTTTCGGTTCGGTACCGGTTAGGTTTTTTACCGGTGAGCACCCCTAGGTGTCTGAAATTTGGTATCGCTCTCGGATGATACGGATATCATCCTCTTTCAGTACGGAGGGCGTATTAGCATGAGGAAACTTTTCTTCATTATTGAAGAATAGAGAAGGGTTAGGAACCGAGATTGGTGGTGATTTTTTGCTGGGAGTAGCAGAGGATTTGGGGTTAGACCCCGAAGCCACTTTGGCAGGGCTTTGAGTAGGAGGAATAAAGTAAATGGGAGTCACAGAGATGGGAGTAGTGTTGTCATAATCTTGAGATGCCATTGCTAATGATTTGCAGAGAGAAAGAAATCGAGAGGAAGAAGAAAGCCAAAGGAGTTTGAAATTCGAATTAAGCAGGTAAAACCGTTACAATTGGAGGAAAATGGCTTTTATAATGGCTGTCTTTTCATTTATTCGCGAAACACGAAGCCAACGAATTTAATGTGGGTCATGATGATGAATTTGGAAAGTTGACATCCGGTATGGGTTTTCTTACTAATTGGGCTTGATTCAATTATATTTGGGCTTCCAGATTGGGTCGGACCTTTATGTGAATATGGTTTCATCTGGATTTCTTTAAATCTTGGGCACTTTTTATTTATACTATTTTATTAAATGTGACGCCCCCAAAATTAGGTATACATCACCCATCTTGGGTCGTCAGATACATAGTACAGAATACAAATACAACTTACTAATACAACTGTCGTGTACAATACGACAAAACATAAACTGTGAGTTTGAATACAAATATTATCTTCTAGAGAGTATTCATACTCAAAAGGAGTCCTCATTATATTTATTAACACACTATTACATAGAATAGTGAGGACTACTAACTAATACTATCATTCGGACCATCACTCCGTTCCCCGACTTGCCCCAGCTACATTCTCATTTCCTGAAGAGAACAGTGAAAGAAAGGGTGAGCTCAACTAGCCCAGTAAGAAATATTATGACTAAGATAATACAGAATAAATTATCATTAGCCTTCAACAATGTTAAACTGATAAAATATAATAGACATCAAGTTTAACTGCAGCGGAACAAGCAATCCATTAAAAGAGTCAAGTAGAAAATAAACTCTACTATCTTTTATGATTTAAAAGGTTTTTCAACACTGTGATCGCTGGGACTCAGCTTAATAAAATAATTCACATCATCGAATCACCCCTGCACTACGGCTAAGGATATTCGTGTATTCATTAATGGTCATGATCATGCCAACAACTGTCCATCAATGCACTACGGGCCAATGAGGACTTTTACCACATCATTTGTAACATTACGGTTATGATTATACCGAATAATCCCTGGTCATAATCATACCAAGTCCATCTATGCACTACAGGCCACAGATGACTTTCAATATTTTATAAACATGAGGATGATGACAATGATATAAGAATTCAATAAAACAAGTTCAAGAATTAATTTATCCAAGAATTAACAACGTCCAAATTGTCAACATGATACTGCTTTGTGGAGTAAAATTTAAGAATACTTAGAAGAATATTTTCATGAAAAGATACTGGATGAACCGCAATTATCAAGGATATTCCACTAATTTCATGGAGTATAGAAGTCAAAACTTAACCAACTGAGTATAATAAAGAATGGAATAACAAAAGAAATCACCCGGCATGCGATAGACCGCACAGACAGGTTATTCCAACAGAATAATAAATAATGGAACCAGGTCCGGCGTAAACGCACAGACAGGATATTCTGACAGAATAATAAATAATGGAACCAGGTCCGGTGTAAAACACACAGACAGGATGTTCCAACAGAATATTAACAAGACGGAACCAGGTCCGGTGTAAAACACACAGACAAGATGTTCCAACAGAATAATAATAAAAACGAAACCAGGTCCAGTGTAAAACACACAGACAGGATGTTCCAACAGAATAATAATAAAAACGGAACCAGGTCCGGTGTAAAACATACAGACAGGATGTTCCAACAGAATAATAGAAGAATGTCACCAAGTATAGGGTAGACCGCGTATACAGGTTATTCCAATAGAATAATAAGAAATGGAATAACAATAGTTCTCTTCATGAATAAGAAAGAATAACACCCCTTACCGTTTTAAAGAAGATCGAAAATAAGGAAGTAGTTAAGTAGCAGAATACTCTTCTTCTCTCTCTCTATAGTTTCTCTCTATAGTTTCTCTCTCTAGAGTTCAGTGAATTCGTAAGAAATAATGAAGGAATGAGCTGCTATTTATAGAAAAATAGAATGCATAGTAACTAATCCATGAACGGTCCAAATTGATTACTTTAATCTGACGGTCCATATTTAAAGAAAAATCTTTTAAATAAAATATAATATATTCTATTTATAGAATAACTTTAATAAAGTATTCTGTTTATTATAAAAAGATGTTTCTATTTTATTACGTTAATAATATGAACAAAACAAAACATCATTATCGCTAATAATTCATATTATTAACTGACAATAATTGAATCAAACTGAGTGACTTCTCACATAAGCATTAATAATCAACACCGTGTGCTACTATGCAACCACACGTATTACTGTACTTTTACTACCGAGTAGTTCAACAGTATCAATGGTAAAACTTCCGCCGTTATTTTTAATAAAATATTTTTGTCGTTTTCTCAATCCGACAATAATTCCGTTGTGAGGTCCACCAATGATTGTGTCGTTGTACGAATATTCCCTGTTAAAACGAATATTCCCCGACCAATCGAATATTATATAACAACTTGCGTACTTTACAAAATTTATAAATATTACCCATAACTATAACATTATATCAAATTAACTCCATAATATTCAAAAATAATATTTATAGAAAATTCATCTTTATTTATAAAAGTTGGGGTCTTACAACCTCCCCTTCTTATGAAATTTCGCCCTCGAAATTAGGGTACGTACCTGGTATGTCGAAGAGGTAAGGATATCTTGATTTCATTTCAGATTCTAACTCCCAAGTCATTTCCTCAACATCGTGGTTTCTCCACAAAACTTTGACTTGAGGTATAACCTTGGAGCGTAGAATATGTTCCTTCTTATCCAAGATTTGAACAGGAACTTCTTCATACGTCAAATCCTCCGCTATTTCGTCTGGTTCTAACTCAATAATGTGGTTCGGGTCTTCCACATATTTGCGTAACATGGATATGTGAAAAACGTTATGAACACGAGACATACTTGGTGGTAAAGCGAGTCTATAAGCCACAGTTCCTACTCGATCGAGGATTAAAAATGGACCGATGAATCGAGGATTGAGCTTTCTTCTTTTTCTAAATCTTGTAACTCCTTTCCATGGAGCAACACGTAAGAACACATGATCTCCTATATCAAATTCCACGTCCTTTCGATGAAGATCAACATAACTCTTTTGTCGATCTTGTGAGGTTTTTATACGTTGTCGGATCGTTTGAATCTTTTCTGTAGTCATACGTACCAACTCCGATCCCAACAACGTTGCTTCACCCACCTCATCCCAGCATACTAGAGAACGACATTTTCTTCCATACAATGCTTCGAATGGAGCCATGCCAATACTTGCTTGATAACTGTTGTTGTAGGAAAACTCCACCAATGGTAAGAACTTGTCCCAACTTCCCTTGAAGTCAAAGACACAGAGTCTTAATAAATCTTCTAGAGTTTGAATAGTCCTCTCTGATTGTCCGTCCATCTGAGGATGATATGCCGAACTAAATCGTAAATCTGTGCCCATAGATTTTTGTAAACTAACCCAAAATCGTGAAGTGAATCTTGGGTCTCGATCAGAAACTATGGATACTGGCATACCATGCAGTCTTACAATCTCGTTTATGTACATACGAGCAAGACGTTCAAGTGTATAAGTTTCTTGTATCGGTAAGAAATGAGCAGACTTGGTCAATCTATCAACAATGACCCAAATCGCATCTATACCTTGAGAAACCTTAGGAAGACCGGTAACGAAATCCATGGTAATATGCTCCCACTTCCATTCTAGAATTTCAAGTGGTTGCAATGGACCTTTTGGTACTTGATGCTCCGCTTTGACTCGTTGACAAGTTAAACACCTTGAGATAAACAACGCTATCTCTCTCTTCATATTGCTCCACCAAAATGTATGACAAAGATCATGATACATTTTGGTACTTCCAGGATGGATTGTAAATGGTGTGTTGTGCGCCTCCATCATGATTTCATACTTTAAATCAGGGTTGTTAGGAACACAAAGTCTGGAGTTGACTCGAAGTATTCATTCTTCATCGATTCTTGCTTCCGGCATAGCACCTTCTTACACTTTCTTTCTCATACGCATCAGCTCCAGGTCTGTAGCTTGAGCAGCTTTAACTTTATCGATTAAATTGGTTCTACTAGTATATTCACCATCATCACATAGGTCCCTAGAGTCTTTAACTCTATCTCCATCTTTTGCAAGTCACACAAAATGGGCCTTTGTGTTGACAATATCGCACTCGTACTTGCATATGATCTTCTACTCAATGTGTCAGCTACCACGTTCGCTTTTCCAGGATGGTATTGAATGGTACGACCATAATCTTTCAACAGTTCAAGCCAACGTCGTTGTCGCATGTTGAGTTCCTTTTGAGTGAAGAAATATTTGAGGCTTTTATGATCCGTAAAGATCTCCACCTTCTCCTCATACAAGTAATACCTCCAAATTTTAAGTGCAAAGACAACAGCTGCCAACTCTAGATCATGAGTAGGATAATTCCTCTCATATTCCTTGAGTTGTCTTGATGCATAGGCTATGACTTTTCCATGTTACATGAGAACGCTTCCCAACCCTTTGCTCGAAGCATCACTATAGACGACAAATCCCTCCGAGCCAGATGGTATTGTTAGAACATGTGTTGAAATGAGCCTCCTCTTGAGTTCTTGAAAACTCTCCTCACATTCTTCGCTCCAACCGAACTTTGTATCTTTCCGAGTCAGCTGAGTTAATGTAGTAGCGATTCGAGAAAATCCTTCCACGAATCTCCGATAATAACCAGCTAAACCAAGAAAGCTACGTACTTCGGTCACTGATTTAGGTTGCTCCCAGCTTTGGATAGCTTCAATCTTTGCCGGGTCAACCGATATTCCACGACTTGATACTACATGCCCAAGGAATGCTACCTCCTCCAGCCAGAACTCGCATTTTTTCAACTTGGTATAAAGCTTGTATTCACGAAGCTTTTGGAGTACCAGCCTCAAGTGTTGCTCATGATCTTCACGGCTTTTGAAATAAATAAGGATGTCATCAATAAAGATGACCACAAAGTGATCCAAATATTCCTTGAATACCCGGTTCATCATATCCATGAAGGCAGCAGGAGCATTAGTCAATCCAAAGGACATGACTAGGAATTCATAATGCCCGTACCGAGTTCTAAAAGCCGTCTTTAGAATATCCTCAGTTCTAACCTTCAGCTGATGATATCCAGAACGAAGATCGATCTTTGAAAAGAATTGTGCTCCTTGCAACTGGTCAAACAGGTCATCAATACGTGGCAATGGGTACCTGTTTTTGATGGTGACATGATTCAACTCCCGATAATCAATATAAAGTCGCATACTTCCATCTTTCTTCTTCACGAATAGCACAGGAGCACCCCAAGGAGAAGTACTAGGACGAATAAAGCCAATGTCTAACAATTCCTGCAGTTGGATCTTTAACTCCTGAAGTTCAATAGGAGCCATTCGATATGGGGCTTTAGAAATAGGTTTTGTACCGGGTTCAAGGTCGATACAAAATTTAATTTCACGCTCTAGGGGTAGGCCAGGAAGTTCTTCAGGGAATACGTCAGGGAATTTATTAACAATAGAAATATCATTCAAAACTGACGTATTTTTGTTTAGATACGTGACATGAGCTAAGAAAGCTTGACATCCGTTTTTCAATAAACGAATAGCTTTATGGCTTGAGATGACAGCGATTGATTTTAATGGTTTGGTTACTTGAATTCGCATAATAGGTCGATTAGGAATATGAAAGCTAACAACCTTACGAAAACAATCAATTTTTGCATGATGAGTGGTTAACCAATCAATCCCTAGAATCACGTCAAATGCAAGTATTTTTAATGAAATCAGATCGACAGGAAATGTGTGGGTACCAACTTGGACCAAACAAGACTTATAAACCGTGGATGTAATGAAGGTTTCTCCCAATGGAGTTTCAACAGATAAATCAAAGTCTAATTTCTCCGGAGTCAAATTTAATCGATGAGCGCAAGTAGGAGAAATAAAAGAATGGGTAGAACCGGTATCAAATAAAGTATAGACTTCGTTAGAGTTTATGATAAGCTTACCCGTGATGACCTCATTCGGGTTCCTTACTTTCTGGGAGGTCACAGCAAACGCTCTCCCTTGCACTACCGGCTTTGACTTTTCTGGGGCGACATTTGGTGTCTCCATCTTGGCTGAACTTATTTTTGGTAAACGACAAAATCGAGCTAAATGACCTTCTCTTCCACAATTATAACATGCTTTAGACGACATCGCGCAGTTTGGACTGATGTGCCCCTCCCCTCCGCATTTGAAACATATGATAGGTGGTCGTTCTCCTTCCTTAACAACGGGTGCTGGTGCTGACGTCTTTCCATCATTGTTGAATCTCCTCTTCTTGAAATGACCATTCTTATTGTTTTGGCCCTGATTACCACCGAAGTGGTTACCATTTCTGGCCTGTTGATTCCCTCCACGCTTGTTGTCACCGCTTCGATGACTGCTCTCACTGGTATTATCATTTTGTCGACTGCTCTCCTTTGGTTGCGTTGACTCGTTATCACGCTCTACTAACCGAGCCCTATTCACAACATCTGAATACAAACACAGTTTATGAGAAATAAGATGTTGATGTATCTCAAGTTTCAAATCTCGTAAAAACATTCGTGTCATTCGCTCTTCATTATCCACCAAGTGGGACGCAAACCGGGACAACTCAGCAAATTTAGCCTCATACTGCGACACGGTCATATTATTCTGCTCCAATTTGATGAACTCCATCTCCTTCATGTGACGAACACTTTCGGGAAAGTATTTGTCATTGACCAGCTCTTGGAACTTCTCCCAAGACATCTTCAGTGCGGCAGGTTGAGTACGCTTAATCAATTCCCACCAGTAATCTGCCTCTCCTCGCAACATAAAGGCGGCAAAGGGAACATTTTGCTCCTCGGAGCATCCCAAGACATCAAATATCTTGGTAATCTGCTTTATCCATATTTCTGCTATAAGTGGTTTTGGCTCTCCCTTAAACTCTGGTGGTCCCAGCTCCTTGAACTGTTTAGCGGTGACCGTCCGAGAGTTTTCAGTGTTTTCACCTATATTTTGGACAGGAACCGCTCTCGCCTGCTGTTGCATGAACTGCATAAAGTTTCTGAACATTCTATCATTCATCATCTGGTCAGTGTTGTTGTTTGCATGAGGATTGTCACCTTCCTGATTATTGATATGTGGTGAATCAACAGTCGCCTGTGCTCCATTGCTATTCTCAACATTCTCAGATGCCATTTTCAGATACTGCCACAAAATAAAAGTTAATTGATATGTCATATATTATTCTTATATTATGACCGACCAATTAAATACCATGCAAATATACTTAGGTAGGTCATACTAGCGAAGGAATTTTCCATCTCTCCCCTCCTAGTTCTATTCTCACATCTTAGCCAGGGATCATATCCCTAAGCTCTGATACCAACTGTGACGCCCCCAAAATTAGGTATACATCACCCATCTTGGGTCGTCAGATACATAATACAGAATACAAATACAACTTGTTGGTAGAATGCATATTAAGATTTGATGTTTTTAATGCATGTGTTCATGATTATTTGTAAGGTCCTTAATAGATATATGTATAAGGACTTAGTGATAGATCAAAAATTGTTAGGTTGATCTTGAAAGTAGTATGCATACAAGCCAATCATGTTTGATGATAAAGCATATACTTTGTAACAATCTTATTCATTTATTAGTAAAAATTATTAATTTATTAAAGGCTTTTAATTATCTACATGATGCTGTTTTATAATATGTGATAAACCCATAGTTTTAAGCAATGCTTTTAGAATAATGATGTTGATCATTCTAATGAGATCTAAATTCTTAGAAAGCTTAAAACTAAAATAGTTCCCAATCATTGGATTACTAAATTGGGGATTAGTGAATCCAGATAGATTGGTACATACGTTGCTTGCTCATTGGATGAGGATGATTGATCTCATGATCATTTGTGTGGAGACACTAAAGCAAGTATGTAGGTGCTTATTAGAGAATAAGTTCACTGAACGTGGCTCGCTAAGGAATACCTAATGGAGTTTTACTTGCCTGTCAATAGGAATTCCTGTAGTGATAGTAGTACAAGTGATCCTTGGACTTGAGATCATCATAGTATCTTGTGTATGATGAGTTATACTTTGACTTATTCCTTAAGACCCTTAGGGTATATCAAAGGGTATGCTTGGGTATAATAAGTTGTACATGGAGATAATGTATGATCAATAAAGAATATACAACTTCTAGTAAAAGAAGAGAAATGTCCTATGTGATTCGATAAATGACAACCCAGTAGTCCTTGGCCAAGGCAGAATGAAATTAGAAAGGAGTTTCTAATTTGTATTATTTGGTGTTGTGCATTTAAGAGTCGAAATACATATAATTAAATAAAATAAGACTTGACAGTAATTCCATGTCTTATATTTAATTGGGACATTGTATGGTGGAAGGATTGAATTGTACGGTAACTATTTACTCAAAGGTTCTTTTATGATTAATGTTGAAATCTATATTATCTGGAAAGTCGTTGATCGCTAGGGAGGCTTATCCCTATTGTAGAATAAATATTATTTATTTAAATAAATTAATAGTTTAATTTATTTATTTAAATAAGATTAGAATTGTTCTAATTGATTTATTCACAACTGGTTTAATATGGAGAACCTAAAGGGTCACACCATAAAAGGAAGAATAATTATTTAAGAAGTTAATGGCATAATCGTAATAATATGTTAAGTATATTTAATTTAATCTATGGTGAAAGAATAAATTAAATAGCTTAATATTTATTATTTAATATTTTAGAAATATTAAATATAAATTAATAAGAGGAGTCTTATTAATATTATTATTATTATTATTATTTTAATTTCTAAAAGAGTTTAGGAATTAATTTAATATATGTACTCTCATTTATTCCTAATAGGATTAGGAGGAAAAATTAGTTAAAGGAGTTTAATTAATTATCCCTAATAAGATTAGGGAGCCCATTTAATTAAAAGAGTTTAATTAAATAAATAATACGTTATTTTTAATAGGGTTACTTGATATCTTTATAAGAGGAGTCTTATATCAGATATCAAACATACGTTATTCCAATTGTTAGAGAGTACGCTTATTTTCTATGAGAGATAGAAAAACTAGGGTTTTGCCAAATACCCATCTTCTTGAATTCTTCTTCTTCCTTGGTGGATCACCTCTAGAGGCCAAACACTTGGGTGGCTAACGTTGATCAAAGGAAGGAACCAAACCCGGTGGATTCAAGTTGAACGCGAAAAGGATTGGAGGTGAACTTGTACCTGAGGAAGCTCGGATCTTCAAGAGTATGATTCTTGTTCTTTATCTTTTCGTTTAATTAATAATTGCACATAAAGGGTGATCCGGGTATATGGTTTGTAAAAATTTTAAACTCTGATTTCTTCACGTTTCCGCTATTTTGTGCAATTTGATTGCGTTCATGAATATTACAAATCTAACAGTGGCATCAGAGCCAAACCTTTATGCGAATTATTAATTATTTTAATTTGATATGTATATTGATATGTGTTTAGAACAATTTAATTGGGCATAATTTTATTGTATAAAATTAAAAAATAAAATAAATTAAAATTCGTGAAATCAATTTTGAAAAACAGTTTTTTAATTTTGGTTGAATTCGCGAATTGTTTTTTATTTATTTTTTTCCTCAAAGGGTGATCCGTACATTCAAGGGATGTTAATATGATATAAGGATTCACGTGGCCTATATGTATGATATGGATTATGGGCAAATTAGCATTCTAAAGTCACCAGGAGATCCCACGTATTGATTTACTTGAATTGATATATATATATATATATATATATATATATATATATATATATATATATATATATATATATATATTATAACAGGTGACATTTTTTTCATGCAAATTTCCCACGTTATATATATATTTATTATTTTATAATTAAAATAAAAGTTTATTTTGAAATTAAAATAAAAGGTTTATTTTAATATTAAAATAAAAGGGTTTATTTTAATATTAAAATAAAAGGGTTTATTTTAATTTTAAAATTGAATTTCATGCTAACTAATTAGAGTTGGAATTGGATTCTATGATAACTAATTGGAGTTGAAATTGGATTCTGTGTTTCCTTAAATAAAGGAGTTTATTTAGAAATGAAATAAGATTTCATATTATTCAAAATAAAGGAGTTTATTTGTGAATAGGAAAGATAATCCGTATTTCTTTTAATAAAGGAGTTTTTTTTTTACATGGAATTGGATTCCATAATTAATTAAAATAAAGGAGTTTATTTTGATTAAAGATTTTGATTAAAATAAATAGTTTATTTTATTTAAAATTAGATAAATTAAAATAAAAGAGGTTTATTTTGATTTAAATTTAGATTAAAATAAAAGAGTTTATTTTGATTCAAAATTAAATTTTATACTAACTAAATTTGTCCATTAAGTGATATCAATATATATATTGAATGTTTATTATTCATGAGATGAATGTTATTTATTGATGCATATGGTGATGTGTATGATAATAAATGGGATTGATTATGGACTATTGACCAATATGATTGGATTTTATTTTAGTTGGATGCATGAATGTATGGGTTTTATTAAATGGGGTCTGCGTACCTCGTCTTCTCTAATTTTTCTTAATGTAAATTCTATCTCCCTCCTATGTACTTCCCCTTGACTGCTGATCAAGGTTTCTATTTATTTTAAATAGTTTTGTAATAGGAATAGTTAGAATTTATTTTGAAAAATTAGAGATCAAGGAGCAAGGAGCACTTGAAGACCCGTTTGTAATGGAGCCCGAGTTTAAATATAATAGTTATATTTAAATATTAATTTTTGCACCCCTAGGGTTTGACCTTTTGGTTCACTTGGTGGCTCTAGTGAACCAAACTAGAATAAAGTCCATAATCAATCCAGGTAGAATATAGTATTCTATATGTGCATGCTTGTACTATATATATTATATATTATGCAAACATGCTTCGCATGTTAATTAATATGACGCGTATTTTATATATATATGTGCATGCGCTCTAAACAAGATGAGACAAATTAATAATAAACCCCTCATATTTTTTATATTAAAGTCCTAAGCGTTCAAAGATATTTGGAATATCGAACGTCGCCTTCTAGCATGATAAAATTAATAGAGTATTAAATATTTAATATGAGTTTGTTGTGTCTCCACAAGGCAAGTATTAAGTATTTAAGATATTAATTTATCACATTTGATGCTTATAAAGAAAATTGAACAGTATTGTTTTGTTGTGTCACCACAAGGACAATATTTTTCTATTTTGAATATATGGAGTGCTAGGTTGGACTTAACTTGGATAATTTTGATTCGGATGTGCCACCACTTGATCAAAATAATCTAAGAGGCAAAATACAAGGAGTTGCATAGTTGATGTAATTGACAAGAGTTGTCTACCTATTTATTTATATATAGTTTGTTGTGTCACCACAAGGCTATATACATTTGAAATGGGATCCTTATTCTCACTAGCATATCTTTAATTAGATATTGCCGAACTATATATATTGAGGGTAATATAGTTTGAAGAAAATAGTGGGAGATACCAATTTAAAATAAGACCTAAATTATTTTGGTAATTAATAAAAGAATATATGTTAAAATATTGTTAATTATAAATTTATTTACAGAATTTTACAATGTCTAAATTACTATCACTGCGTAGCATATTAGATGCTAAATTAATCGGACCGAATTAAACGGATTGGTTAAGGAATTTGAGAATAGTTCTCATGGCTGAAAAGTTATCTTTTGTCCTTAATATGCCTATCCCTGCAATGGTTGCAGACAATGCCTCTGAGGAAGAGATTGCTACTTTTAGAAAGTGGCAAGATGATGCACAGTTGGCTCAATGCATCATGCTCGCATCCATGAGTAACGAGCTTCAGCGTCAGCATGAAACTATGGATGCTCCTACTATATTCCTGTACATCAAGTAGTTGATGGTGAGGAAAGTAGGACTGATAAATATCAGATATCTAAGGAGCTCTTCCGATCTAAAATGACCAATGACACTACAGTACAGACACATGTCCTAAACTTGATCAATATGATTGAACAATCAGGATAATGGGTTTTGTCATGGATGGAGAGTTGAGCCAAGATTTGATCTTACACTCACTTACGGACTCCTTTCACAATTGTTGTGAATTTTTTCATATGTACAAGCTAGATATCAGCCTCGCTGATTTGCTTAACATGTTGAAAAATGTTAAGAGTCACTTTTCAACCAAGAAAGACCTTGTCTTACTGGTAGGAGCCAAAGGATCTTCTGAAAAGAAGAACGATTCAAAGAAGGTAAATAGAAAGGCAAAAACAAAGGATAATAAGAACAAAACTGATACGGATAGCAAAGGAGTTTGCTTCCACTGCAATAAGCCTGGACACTAGAAAAGAAACAGCGAGAAACATCTTACAGAGGCTAACCAAAGAAGCTTAGTGAAGTTTCGGTTACAATACAGTTTTTTGTTCATGATTGAAATAAATTTTCTTTAAGTCAAGGTTCTACTTGGGTATTTGATACCGGCTTTGGTTATCATAAATATAGATTTATGAAGGGACCAAATAGAAGTAGAAAGCTAAACAAAGATAAGCAATCCTATGTGTGGAAAATGAAGCAAAGGTTGCTACATTAGTCATAGAAACTTATAATTTAGCACTGCCTATGGAAAAGTCTATTAAGTCAATAAGTTGTTATTGTATTTCAGTTCTTGTTAGAAACATTATTTCATTTTATTGTTGGACAATGAAATCTTTGGTATTATATTTAAGAACAATTGTTGTTCTATTTATAATAATAATGTTTTGTATATAGAACTGAAATATTACTTAATTGATTTTGTATACTTGACTTACGTGAAAATAATTTTGCAAATTGAACAAACTAGTATAAAAAAAGGAGATGATCATTCAAATAGTTGAATGTGTGTATTTACTGAAATACAAGTGTGAATTATTTGAAAGGTTCAAAGAATTCAGAAATGAAGCAAATTAGCTAAGTATTAGGATTCTTTGATCGGATTAAGGAAGGAATACTTGTGCAATGAGTTTCTAAATCATCTTAAATGGTTTTCTCACAATGGGCGCCTCCTGATATGCAATAATTGATTGATGTATCTGAAAGGAAAAATCGTACCTTATTAGACATGGTGCGGTCCATAATGATTTTACCGACATTCCAGTATCCTTCTGGGATAATGTCTTAAAAATGGCTGCATATCTACGAAAAGGTAACCTCAAAATTCGGCCCCAAGACTTCATAAAAGTTATGGACAGAGAGGATTCCTAATCTTAAGTATGTTAAGATAAGGGGTTGTCCAACTTATGTGAAACGGTTTCAAAGAATAATCTTGGGACAAGATTTGACATGTACAGATTTGTGGGACATCCTAAAGTAAGTTTAGGGTATATGTTCTACAATCCTACTTAGTAAAAGGTGTTTATTAAGAAACATGCTGCCTTCTAAGATAAAGATGTTTATCATTGAAGGGGCTAGTGGGAGGATAATAGATCTTGAAGAGTTTAAGAACCACAAATCACAATAAGTCAAATAAGAGGAACTTGTAGATAGACATATTGTACCACAACCGAATCGTAAATCTGGAATAGTACCGAAGATACCTAGGAGGTATGGATTCATCATAGATGATGATGATGAGGTACACATCATAGAAGATGATGATCCAGTTACATACGATGAGGTAAGAGTTCTAGTGTGTACAAAAGGGTCAGTGGGAGCGTCGTGACATTCCTAGTATTATATGTTGATATACTACGGATAAGGAATGACATACCAATGCTATAATTAGTAAAGATAAAGTTATCTAAACATTCCTCCATGAATGATTTGGGAAGAGTATCGTAATTGGGGATACAAATCTATATAGATAGATTTAAAATGATGCTCGACTTAACCCAAGAAACGTATATTCATTTGATGCTAAAGTCGTTTAGCATGACAAACTCCAAGAAATGTCTGATTTTGATGAGCCATGGAGTGTATCTCTCTTAATAGTCCCATAGACTCATAAAAGAGAGATCACATGAGTAACTATCATATATACAATGAAATGTACGAGACCTGATATTGATCGGTCATATTCTGGAGAAGATCACTGTAAGACAGTGAAAAACATCTTAAAGTACTTAACTGGCACTAAGGATGTGATTATATTTATGGTGGGTCTGAATTAAAACTAGAGGGCTTAACAGACTCAAGTTTTTCAGACAGACCAAGACGACAGAAAATCCACTTTAAGGTAAAGCGTTACCTTGAACGGTGGTGCAGTGAATTGGAAAGGTTCCAAACAGCAAAGAGTTGTTGGTTTAGTGATAAAGACAAAGAATATAGCTATAAATGAAGCTGCAAGTTGATTGTTTGGATAAAAGTTCATTACAGAACTAGGAATAGTTCCTAAGTCTCATCTTGGATCTAAACATGTGTTGTGGCACTTTCATTTGATTATAGGAATCATTGAAAGATGAGAAATCACTATAGAGATAGTGGACTCTCAAGAACAACATTACATATCCATTTACTGAAGCTTATCCAACAGCAGGATAATCGTCACTTAGAGAAGAAGAGTATGAGATACCATGACGATTGGCTTTAGTGCAAGTGGGAGATTAAAAGTAGTATGCATACAAGCCAATCATGTTTGATGATAAAGCATATACTTTGTAACAATCTTATTCATTTATTAATAAAAATTATTAATTTATTAAAGGCTTTTAATTATCTACATGATGCTGTTTTATAATATGTGATAAACCCATAGTTTTAAGCAATGCTTTTAGAATAATGATGTTGATCATTCTAATGAGATCTAAATTCTTATAAAGCTTAAAACTAAAATAGTTCCCAATCATTGGATTACTAAATTGGGGATTAGTGAATCCAGATAGATTGGTACATACGTTGCTTGCTCATTGGATGAGGATGATTGATCTCATGATCATTTGTGTGGAGACACTAAAGCAAGTATGTAGGTGCTTATTAGAGAATCTAACAGATCTAAGCTTTCAACGTGTATCATTCTGTTATAGAATGTATAGATAGAAAGATCAAATCTGTTAGGTTGATCTTGAGATGTAATAGATTAGTCATGAAGAGATTGTAGTGCATCAACCTGATCAACATTGCAGAAATCAAGGCAGAAATCGTAGAGCCTGAAGATCGTAGTGTGCCTGCCTTGAAGGGAACTCTTCGAAAATCGTAGAGTGGTCCCATCGTTCGCCGAGCCAACTCCACGATCGTAATATGCTGAAGGAAACATGAAGTTTAAAAGTCAACGATCGTAGAGTGCTCTCGGAAACGTAGAGTGAATACACGAGCAAGTCAAGAATCGTAGAGTGCTCTCGAGAACGTAGAGTGAACTACACGAGCAAGTCAAGAATCGTAGAGTGCTCTCGAGAACGTAGAGTGAACTACACGAGCAAGTCAAGAATCGTAGAGTGCTCTCGGGAACGTAGAGTTCAAGACACGATGAAGTAAAGAGTGTAGTGCTATCAACTGTTAGCATCGTAGTGTTCAAGAAATGACACTACGATCAGAATCGTAGAGCATCACGACCCAAATCGTAGAGCTCATCTGTCAGTCAGAAAACGTCAAGCCTCATGAGTTGTTAATTCAAGATACGAGGAATGAATCTGAGAAGCTGCAGTGCCCATCAGTCCCAGATTGTATAAAATATCCTTAGGACGCAACAAAGAAGCGTATTGAAGAAGCCAAGGATAGTACTATGGAAAAGAGGGACAAAACACCTTTTCAGGTGGTAGGTGGGAAAGCAGCCTGCAGTGTCAGTGGTCCAGAATGCAGAATTCAGAAGATGTACAGAAATGTCACCATCACGGTACAGAAAGCTCAGACGCATTTAATGCCACAACGGATGGATTCAAACGGATAGTTTTCTGTATCACATATATACAGATCAGACAGATGAGAGAAAAGAAGACAAGCAAGCAATAAAACATTCAACGTGAACAATTCTCCAAGGCTCAACTCTACGATCTGAGAAATTCCAAAGCTTGCTCAGCTACTCAGTTCTTAACGAACCTGTGCTTACATAGCAACTGAGTAGCAACCTTCAGAATGAAACAACAATCATCATTCAACTGAAGAAGAGTACCAAGTTTGCTGGACTTGAAGAGTTCAAGAGTGAACTATAAGATAGCCAAGTCTGCTGGACTTGAAGAGTTCAAAAGTGAACTAGAGAAGTTCCTAGACTGCTGGTCTAGAAGGAATCCAGTGGGATTCAGAAGTTTGTAAGGAACATCCTTAGTGAATATCCTACTCGTTGAGTAGAAGAGTGGACTAGGAGCCTTGTGTGCTCTGAACCACTTAAAAATAGCTGTGTCATTTACCTTACTGCCATAACTGCTATATCTGCTATAACTGCTTTACTCGTCTATTACTTTACTGCTTGGTTAAGAAGATTAAAACAAATATTATTCCGCTAAGTTTTAATCACTATCTAAGAACAAGTCTAAAACAGAAAAGATTTTTAAATATCTATTCAACCCCCCCTTCTAGATAACTTGTGCCTATTAAGAACTAACACAACTTACTAATACAACTGTCGTGTACAATGCAACAAAACATAAACGGTGAGTTTGAATACAAATATTATCTTCTAGAGAGTATTCATACTCAAAATGAGGATGGGATCATTACCAGAAACAAGGCAAGATTAGTGGCAAAGTGCTATTCTCAAGAAGAAGGTATTGACTATGATGAGACATTTGCACCTGTTGCCAGACTTGAAGCTATCAGAATCTTCCTTGCCTTTGCTGCCCACATGAAGTTCAAAGTCTTTCAGATGGATGTCAAAAGTGCATTCCTAAATGGAGAACTTCAAGAAGAAGTCTATGTAGAACAACCTCCAGGTTTCATCAATCCATCTCTTTCCAATTATGTCTATAGATTAGATAAAGCTTTATATGGTCTTAAGCAAGCACCTAGAGCATGGTATGAAACACTGACTAACTTTCTAATAGAAAATGGGTTCACTAGAGGTAGAGTAGATACCACACTGTTTCTCAGAAAGCATAAGGACAAAGTCTTACTAGTTCAAATATATGTTGATGATATCATTTTTGGTTCTACTGACGAAAAGTTATGTAAGAGATTCTCTAAGCTAATGCAGAGCAAGTTTGAAATGAGCATGATGGGTGAGCTGAGTTTCTTCCTTGGACTGCAAGTAAAGCAGACTGAAGAAGGAATTTTCATAAACCAAGCCAAGTACATCAAAGACTTATTAAAGAAGTATGGCATGGAATCAGCCTCTCCCATGAAAACACCAATTGCTCCTGCAACTAAGCTTGACAAGGATGAGAATGGTAAGAGTATTGATATAACTCAATACAGAGGTATGATAGGTTCTCTTTTATACCTAACTG
Organism: Panax notoginseng; assembly: GCA_016801055.1. Lineage (NCBI taxonomy): Eukaryota > Viridiplantae > Streptophyta > Magnoliopsida > Apiales > Araliaceae > Panax > Panax notoginseng. Next base: position 147,559,478 of record CM029012.1, on the reverse strand, counting down.
CCAGTAGACCAGATATAATGTTTGCAACATGCATATGTGCTAGATTTCAGGCTAACCCTAAAGAATCTCATTTATCTGCTGTAAAAAGGATATTCAGGTATCTTAAGGGAACACCCCACTTGGGGCTGTGGTATCCCAAGGAATCCTCTTTTGATCTAATAGGATACACAGATGCTGATTATGCAGGATACAAAATAGACAGAAAAAGTACAAGTGGCACCTGTCAACTACTTGGAAACAGACTTGTGTCTTGGTTCAGCAAAAAGCAAAATTCAGTATCCACTTCAACTGCAGAGGCTGAATACATTGCTGCTGGCAGCTGCTGTGCTCAGATTCTTTGGATGAGAAATCAGCTAGCTGACTACGGGTTTGATTTCAAGTCTATACTTATACACTGTGATAATACAAGTGCCATAGCTATAACTCATAATCCTGTCATGCATTCTAGAACCAAGCATATAGAAATAAGGTATCACTTCATTAGGGATCATGTGCAAAATGGTACTATCTCTTTGCAATATATCCCTATTGAAGATCAACTTGCTGATGTGTTTACAAAACCTTTAGATGAATTCAGATTTAATAAGTTAATAAGTGAGCTAGGCATGCTAAATCTATCTTCATGAAAATATGCTCTAGACTGTGCTAACAATGACAGATAAAGGCTGAACTCAAAATCGTAGACATGATCAAGGAAAGCTCACGATCGTAGAGCTGAACTGTCAACTACCTCAACGATCGTAGCAAGAACTTAACTTCCAGAAGTGCAGACTCGACGATGATCAAACAAGAAAAGTAGATCCTATGATGTTGAGCTCCATAACAAAGCAATCCCTCTAAGAGGTGCCTCAGGGATAAACCTAACCCTTGAATTACACCAAGAGGTTGGCCCTTCCTGAGTTACCTTAAAAAGAAGGCTTAGTCAAAATCTCATCACTAGGACCCAGAACAGACTCAACGATCGTAGAACAGTCTCAACAAACAGACTCTACGAATGTGGGTCAGACTCTACGACTGCCGGACATACTCTACGACCGTAGGACAGACTCGACGATCGTAGGATAAACTACCAGTGCTGATCAGACTCTACGACCAGAAGTCAGACTCTACGATGTAGATCATACTGAGGACACCTCAGCTCTTAATACTCAAAGGGCAATTCAGTACATTCCTACACATACGAGATCGTAGAGCCAAACAAAATTAGACACCTGTCCCACGAAGATAAAAAGAGAGGAGGGAAGTTATAAGTACAGATTAGACACCTGATTTTGAAATACTGAAGTTCAAAAGTTCATCTCTCATTCTCTCTCTCAAAGCAAAACCCTAACTCAGACAAAAGTTCAACCGTATCTATCTTCTCAACAAAAGAATCAATGGCTGCTTCCAACGTAATTTCAGGCCACAGACTCTGTTTTGACGAGTTTAAGACTGCACCTCCAAAGTTCCACAAGATTTTAGCCTTACTGAAGAAGGCTGGTCTTGAAGAGGTGCTCAGCACTGACAGTCTTATCTATCCCAAGCTGGTGAAGGAATTCTACAAGAATGCGGTGTACGAGAACAACACAGTCACCACGCGAGTTCGAGGAGCTGAAATAAAGCTAAGGGCAGAAGACATCAATCTGGCCCTAGGATTCCAAAATATGGGACACCCAATTCTGGACGACATAAGGTATCAAGAGGGATTGAAGAAAATGCATCATAAGAAGAACCCCTCTATCAAGGGTTACAAAAAGAAAGAGTTCCCACAAAGGTACGAGTTTTTAGCTGACATTGTTGGAAAATGCATATGTTGCAAGAGCTCAGGGCATGACTCTGTTAATGAGGCTCAGCTTAAAATCATGACTGCCTTAGTCCATGGCACCCAATTCAACTATGGGGTAGTGCTGATTGAGTGGATCAGTAAATGGATAACTAGCTCTAAGAAGTCAAAGAGCATCCCAAAGATGCTATATGGGAGGTTCATAAGCATCATTCTGCAGTCTGCTGTAGGTGATAAGATTGGGGATAATGAAGGATAAGCCATAAATCCCAATCGTAAAATGACACAACAATTGTTCAAGAACTGGGAGAGAAACCCTGCTGATTTCATTCGAATGATGATAGAATCAAGTGGGAGAACTGAGGAACTAAGGAAAGCAGGTGTTACAGGAGATATGTCTGTTGTCAGGGAAGTTGAAGAAGAAGAAGAAGCAAATAAAGAAGAATCCTCTGCTCTTGCAAGAAAAAGTAAGGGTAAAAGGAAGATGAGGGCAAGACAAGCTGAAGAGGCTCAAGGCTCTGCAACCAACACTCCTGTAGAGCCCTCTGACATAGAGACTCTAAGGAGGCTGAGGAAGATACAACTGCAAGAAGAAGCAGAAGAAGATCAGGCCACCATTTCACAAATCTTGAAGAAGAACAAGACTGGTCACAAGCTCAAAAGACCAACAGTGTCTTCAATCGTAGAGACCTTGCTGTTCTCTGAGTCTTGGCCAAGTGTGGCAGAAATGGAGGAAGCTGCTACAAGGGCAGTGGTTGATCAAGTGATGGATAAAGCCAGCAAGCCAAAGAAAAAGCTGGTCAAGAAGTACATCCTTGAAAATAGGAAGATACTGAAGAAAGAAGCCAAGAGCATGGCTGAAACAGTAGATCTGACCCAGACAACAGAAGATGAAAAGGCCCTAGTTGAGGGGGAGAACCCTGAAATACTCATGATTGAATACACACCAGCTGAGGGGGAGAAGTCCACAGCTCAAAAGGATGCTCAAGCTGAAGGGAACTTCCTGAATTGTAGAAGCTGAGGGGGAGTTTTCAAACCTCCAAAAAAATGATCATATTGAGGGGGATCCTCAAGATGTACCAATGGCAGAAGAAGAGGTTCCTATCCAAGACAAGGTTGAACCACTATCAAACATTCCAGAGGCCATCGAGGTAATGGAATCTCCTGAAGAAATCCAAGAAGAAGCTGACAGTGATGATGAACTTATGATCACAGGTGAAGGAAAGGATGGGTACAGAAGCTATCTATATAAACAGATGTTCTCTTACCTACCCATGATGGCCTATCACCAAGCTCTGATCCAGAAATCATGGGATCATATGTTCTGGAGCTTCAAGGAATATCCAGCAATTTATGTTCTAGCTCATGGATTTCCCAGGGAAGTCAACTTCGCCAAAAAGCTGATTACAAACAATGCCTCATCAAAAGCCAAACTTGAGGTATTGACTATCCCTACAAGCTTTATAGTTAATCATCTGCCATCACCCTCATTTAGCCATTTCTATGAATTTCCTAAATCACTGGAAGTGATTCTCAACCCTTTAAATCAGTTTCCAGTTACAGAAACCTTACCCAGCTCCCTCAAATAACCAACTCTACGATTCCAGACTCCAGCCACATCGTAGAGTCACCACTCCCAAATGTCCAAACCCAAGCTCCTCCAACTAATATACCATCCTCCTCATCGCACAACTATTTCAGTCTTGATCTTGCTTTGTACAACTTGCAAGCTCAATCTCCACCAAGAACCCCTCAAATGGACAATCCTCAACCAGAAAATACCCTTCCAAGCATGCCCACCAAGGATGATCTGAAAGAAACCTCTGAGCAAATGATCAAAACCATTGAAGCAAGCCTGGAATCTCACTCTGATCTCCTCAACATCCGCCTGAATCAAATGATACAAGCTGCTAACAAATTCCCTAGTACAATGAATACTGAACGCACTACAAAGCTAAGGGAAATTATCAAAGAGATTCTAAAGAGCATATCAGATAGAGATGAGATCCATTTCCAGGTTGCTGCCAAACAAAAAGAGGCTATGCTTGAAATACAGAAAAATTAAGATCGTCAACATCAGATTATGCTGGACAATATTCTCAATTTAAAAGCTTCTGTGTACGACTTCTAGAAATCATATGCAAATCAGGAAAACTATAATGATACAATTCTAACCATCCTTCAGAAGAAAGAAGCAAGAGCTGATCAACAAATCAAGGAGAATAAGGAGGACATTGCTCAGACTCAAAGCCAACTAAACGAGCTTGTCCAAGGGGTCAACAAGCTATCAGCTGACATTCGAACCCTTGATGCTGACATAAAGGGGGCGAAAGATAAAAGGAGCAGAGGAGATCAAGGCAGAAGCAGAGGAGGTCAGACAACTCAAGAAAGGGGAAGAACACGAAGCCCTCCTGCAAGACAGACTCCACGATCTGGTCAGCAGGCAATTGTTACAGCTATTCCTTTGAGCCATCAGCAGGCAACTCCTAGCTCACAAGAAGTGACCAGGGTAAACATAAGAATGCCGACTGGAGATCCTGCATTCATGCGCAGACATGAGGAGAATCCTGTTATAAGTCGAAGCGAGCTAGAGGAGTTAGCGAGGAATGAAGAAGCTCAAAGGAAGAGAAGGGCTGAAGAATATGCAAATCCTCCTCCTCACAAGAGACCAAGAAAACAGAGATAAGTATAGAGTTTAATGTTTTATTGATGTAATGCTACATTGTAATATCTATTGATCATCAATAAATTCATGCTTATTCTCTAGAAATTTCAGCTGCTCACTGAAATGCTAAGTCATGTTTAAATTCCTGCAAATGCATCTAGTCACTAATAATCATGACAACAAATCTCCTTGGCTATGTCAACATCAAATAGGGGGAGATTGTTGGTAGAATGCATATTAAGATTTGATGTTTTTAATGCATGTGTTCATGATTATTTGTAAGGTCCTTAATAGATATATGTATAAGGACTTAGTGATAGATCAAAAATTGTTAGGTTGATCTAAGCTTTCAACGTGTATCATTCTGTTATAGAATGTATAGATAGAAAGATCAAATCTGTTAGGTTGATCTTGAGATGTAATAGATTAGTCATGAAGAGATCGTAGTGCATCAACCTGATCAACATTGCAGAAATCAAGGCAGAAATCGTAGAGCCTGAAGATCGTAGTGTGCCTGCCTTGAAGGGAACTCTTCGAAAATCGTAGAGTGGTCCCATCGTTCGCCGAGCCAACTCCACGATCTTAGTATGCTGAAGGAAACATGAAGTTTACAAGTCAACGATCGTAGAGTGCTCTCGGGAACGTAGAGTGAATACACGAGCAAGTCAAGAATCGTAGAGTGCTCTCGAGAATGTAGAGTGAACTACACGAGCAAGTCAAGAATCGTAGAGTGAGTCAAGAATCGTAGAGTGCTCTCGAGAACGTAGAGTGAACTACACGAGCAAGTCAAGAATCGTAGAGTGCTCTCGGGAACGTAGAGTTCAAGACACGATGAAGTAAAGAGTGTAGTGCTATCAACTGTTAGCATCGTAGTGTTCAAGAAATGACACTACGATCAGAATCGTAGAGCATCATGACCCAAATCGTAGAGCTCATCTGTCAGTCAGAAAGCGTCAAGCCTCATGAGTTGTTAATTCAAGATACGAGGAATGAATCTGAGAAGCTGCAGTGCCCATCAGTCCCAGATTGTATAAAATATCCTTAGGACGCAACAAAGAAGCGTATTGAAGAAGCCAAGGATAGTACTATGGAAAAGAGGGACAAAACACCTTTTCAGGTGGTAGGTGGGAAAGCAGCCTGTAGTGTCAGTGGTCCAGAATGCAGAATTCAGAAGATGTGCAGAAATGTCACCATCACGGTACAGAAAGCTCAGACGCATTTAATGCCACAACGGATGGATTCAAACGGATAGTTTTCTGTATCACATATATACAGATCAGACAGATGAGAGAAAAGAAGACAAGCAAGCAATAAAACATTCAACGTGAACAATTCTCCAAGGCTCAACTCTACGATCTGAGAAATTCCAAAGCTTGCTCAGCTACTCAGTTCTTAACGAACCTGTGCTTACATAGCAACTGAGTAGCAACCTTCAGAACGAAACAACAATCATCATTCAACTGAAGAAGAGTACCAAGTCTGCTGGACTTGAAGAGTTCAAGAGTGAACTATAAGATAGCCAAGTCTGCTGGACTTGAAGAGTTCAAAAGTGAACTAGAGAAGTTCCTAGACTGCTGGTCTAGAAGGAATCCAGTGGGATTCAGAAGTTTGTAATGAACATCCTTAGTGAATATCCTACTCGTTGAGTAGAAGAGTGGACTAGGAGCCTTGTGTGCTCTGAACCACTTAAAAATAGCTGTGTCATTTACCTTACTGCCATAACTGCTATATCTGCTATAACTGCTTTACTCGTCTATTACTTTACTGCTTGGTTAAGAAGATTAAAACAAATATTATTCCGCTAAGTTTTAATCACTATCTAAGAACAAGTCTAAAACAGAAAAGATTTTTAAATATCTATTCAACCCCCCCTTCTAGATAACTTGTGCCTATTAAGAACTAACACAACTTACTAATACAACTGTCGTGTACAATACGACAAAACATAAACGGCGAGTTTGAATACAAATATTATCTTCTAGAGAGTATTCATACTCAAAAGGAGTCCTCATTACATTTATTAACACACTATTACATAGAATAGTGAGGACTACTAACTAATACTATCATTCGGACCATCACTCCGTTCCCCGACTTGTCCCAGCTACGTTCTCATTTCCTGAAGAGAACAGTGAAAGAAAGGGTGAGCTTAACTAGCCCAGTAAGAAATATTATGACTAAGACAATGCAGAATAAATTATCATTAGCCTTCAACAATGTTAAACTGATAAAATATAATAGACATCAAGTTTAACTACAACGGAACAAACAATCCATTAAAAGAGTCAAGTAGAAAATAAACTCTACTATCTTTTATGATTTAAAAGGTTTTTCAACACTGTGATCGCTGGGACTCAGCTTAATAAAATAATCCACATCATCGAATCACCACTGCACTACGGCCAAGGATATTCGTGTATTCATTAATGGTCATGATCATGCCAACAACTGTCCATCAATGCACTACGGACCAATGAGGACTTTTACCACATCATTTGTAACATTACGGTCATGATTATACCGAACAATCCCTGGTCATAATCATACCAAGTCCATCTATGCACTAAAGGCCACAGATGACTTTCAACATTTTATAAACATGAGGATGATGACAATGATATAAGAATTCAATAAAACAAGTTCAAGAATTAATTTATCCAAGAATTAACAACGTCCAAATTGTCAACATGATACTGCTTTGTGGAGTAAAATTCAAGAATACTTAGAAGAATAGTTTCATGAAAAGATACTGGATGAACCGCAATTATCAAGGATATTCCACTAATTTCATGGAGTATAGATGTCAAAACTTAACCAACTAAGTATAATAAAGAATGGAATAACAAAAAAAATCACCCGACATGCGATAGACCGCACAGACAGGTTATTCCAACAGAATAATAAATAATGAAACCAGGTCCGGCGTAAACGCACAGACAGGATATTCCGACAGAATAATAAATAATGGAACCAGGTCCGGTGTAAAACACACAGACAGGATGTTCCAACAGAATAATAACAAGACGGAACCAGGTCCGGTGTAAAACACACAGACAGGATGTTCCAACAGAATAATAATAAAAACGGAACCAAGTCCGGTGTAAAACACACAGACAGGATGTTCCAACAGAATAATAGAAGAATGTCACCAAGTATAGGGTAGACCGCGTATATAGGTTATTCCAACAGAATAATAAGAAATGGAATAACAACAGTTCTCTTCATGAATAAGAAAGAATAACACCCCTTACCGTTTTAAAGAAGAGCGAAAATAAGGAAGTAGTTAAGTAGCAGAATACTCTTCTTCTCTCTCTCTATAGTTTCTCTCTATAGTTTCTCTCTCTAGAGTTCAGTGAATTCGTAAGAAATAATGAAGGAATGAGCTGCTATTTATAGAAAAATAGAATGCATAGTAACTAATCCATGAACGGTCCAGATTGATTACTTTAATCTGACAGTCCATATTTAAAAAAAAATCTTTTAAATAAAATATAATATATTCTATTTATAGAATAACTTTAATAAAGTATTCTGTTTTATATAAAAAGATGTTTCTGTTTTATTACGTTAATAATATGAATAAAACAAAACATCATTATCGCTAAATAATTCATATTATTAACTGACAATAATTGAATCAAACTGAGTGACTTCTCACATAAGCATTAATAATCAACACCGTGTGCTACTATGCAACCACACGTATTACTGTACTTTTACTACCGAGTAGTTCAACAGTATTAATGGTAAAACTTTCGCCGTTATTTTTAATAAAATATTTTTGTCGTTTTTTCAATCCGACAATAATTCCGTTGTAGGGTCCACCAATGATTGTGTCGTTGTACGAATATTCTCTATTAAAACGAATATTCCCCGACCAATCGAATATTATATAACAACTTGCGTACTTTGCAAAATTTATAAATATTACCCACAACTATAACATTATATCAAATTAACTCCATAATATTCAAAAATGATATTTATAGAAAATTCATCTTTATTTATAAAAGTTGGGGTCTTACATTAAACATCATGTTTAATAAAAGATCGAGGAGAAATGTTAGGCCATAATATTTTGGACCTATTGGGCCACATCTACTGGGACCTAGGAGTATTGGGCCGGACCCTTATGTGAATATGGTTTCATTTGGGCTTGGACTGGTGATCATTACAGAGATAAGTTTTGACTAATATCTCTGCACCTTAATTAATGGGGATTAGACATAATCCCGGCCAGTGGACAACAGGAGAGGGGGAGCAGGTGGGTGGCCTGCAAATGGGCTGACGTGACTGGAAGTCAACTGCATGGAAGACGGTGGGATGAGTATATGAGGATCAGACATAACATAATGAAAGTAACTGATATTTTTATTATCAAAATACTAGAGCTTATCACCTCCATTGTTAAAAAACCTTGTGTCGCCCTGTACTGGCTCTCACGCCGGAGCTATCCCCCAACGGTCCAAGCCGTCAAGTTTCTGAAATTAACTTATTTACTGTGCAGGATTGGACGCACTTTTCGGTGATTGAGGCGCGTGGAAAGATCTTGGCGTTAACAAGTATTATCTTAGTATGCCTGTAATTCTTAGAATCAGTTGATTGTAAATAGTAATTTAGAATTATATAAATTTAATATTTAAATTATTAGCAATTTCATTATTTTGTTAATCAAATTTATTTGAACTGTTTTTGCAATTAGTATTATTATAAACACTTATACAATGCAACGTATTTGCAGGAGTTCAACCATCTTCAATATGTAAAAAAAAAATTAAATTTAAAACTAAATCTAAATAAACTTTCTTAAGTTAATCTTATTTATGTTCATTCTTAAGAGCATTCACAACAATTTTTCTAATAGGCTATCTATCTCCACATTTAAAGAATATATCAATAAATCAGTATCCAACAGTTTCCTTATCCTTATATAATTCTCTATTTTAATCCATATATATGATTTGACTCCTCAGGGTGAGAGAATCAAAAGAGTGTTCCCTATTTATGTAAAATGACATTTCACACCCTATTTATTGCGATTTTATGTTGGTTAAAGGATCTTATCTCACTTAATTGTTGATTTGGGTATGCCTATCAAATTCACTCATTTTTATTTTTTAAACAGAGGATTTAGAGAAGAAAGAGAACTATAAAAAAAATTAGAAATCAGTCAAATTTTGTTTTTGATCATTTTTGTAAAAAATATTACTACTAATTATAAATTTTATTATTTTATAATTAAAATAATATTGTTTTAGTTCTCATAAACACATAAATTTAAATAATTGCAATTGATTTTGATCGTTACACATTTTGATTTCTAGCAATATTTATTTTTAAATTAAAATAATTGCAAATTTTAAATTCAAACAACTACTTTTAAATAAAAAAATAGTTACAACGTTCAAAACATGATTTGACTGTTGGAACTTTCAAATTTTAACTTTTAAATTTTAAATTTCAAAATTTAATATTTAAATAATCAATATAAGAAACCTGTTGGGTACATAGTGAAAAAATTGAATCCCTATTCTACAAAATGACTCAATAACACTGCAGAGTAGGGATAGAGATAAGGAACTATTGTGAATGTTCTAAGCTCTTAAAGACCTACGTCAAGCGTTTACAAAATAAGTATGTTTGATATTAAAAAATTTGTCTTAATCTAACATTATTTTGAACTATTGAGGGACTATATATTATTAGTCCCTTAATGTAAGACTATTACTTCCATAAAACTATTTTATAAATTAAAATATTAATTCCATATTCATTATGAAATTATATAATTTCTTCTTATGAATGACAAAAAGTAATTCATTTGACTATTTAAAAGACTATTAATTTCCGTCATGAAATAAAATAATATTAAATTAAGTTAAATAATTAAATCATAATCATATTTTTTACGAACAAACATGATTCTAGAGTTTTGTTTTATACTAGGCAATAGTAAAAACATACTATGAGCTGTCATGGGAAAGGGAATTGGGACAAAAATAATACTCTCTGCGTCCCATAACAGTCCCATAACAAACGTTTTAATTTGATTTTAGTAGTCAAATTAATTATTTTTAAAATAAATAATTAAAAATATCTATACATAATTTTTAAATTACAAAACTTGTTATTAATAATACATTATTTGTAATTTATTATGATCATAATCTTCGAGCGTATATTTTGAGAATTTTTTAGATTTATTATTTTAAAAAATGATCAATTTGATCATAAAAATCGTTTATTATGACGACACGAGGATAAAATAAAAATAAAAATAAAAATCTATTTAAAACAAGTTCTGATCTGATGCGCTCTATTTCTCCAATGGCGGAAGACGACGATTACATGGGCGACCTCTCTCAATTTCTACCTCCCGAAGATTCTCTCCCACCTAAACCTTCTTCACAAAAGGTCAGCGTAATTATATATTATGCGCAATTAGTTATGTACATATGCAGCAGCATTTTCTTAAAACCCTAATTTCCCAATTCTTTCAGGTCTCCAACAATAAAAACAAAACCCCAATCGTACAATCTTCAAACAAGAAACCCAAATTCTTCAATTGGCAAGAACAAAGAAAACTGAAGATAGAGAAACAACAACATGAAGAAGACCAACAAACCCTAACAAACATAGAATCAGCAATTCCACAATCCAACATTGGGTTCAAGATGTTGAGGCAAATGGGTTACACCCCTGGCTCGGCTCTGGGGAAAGAGGGCTCGGGCCGTGCTGAGCCAGTGGGGCTCGAGATTAGGCGGGGCCGGGCTGGGTTAGGAAGGGAGGATCCTAAGAAGGAGAAGATGAGAAAAGAGGAAATGAGGGTTTCGAGAAAGAGAGTGAAGGAGGAAGAGTTGATGGCAGAATTTGGTTGGCGCCTGAAGGAGCATTGGCGGAGCCGGAGGGTGGTGGTTAATTTTCACAAAGCAAAGGCGGCATTGGCGCAGTTGGAGAATAAGGAGGTTGTGGAGGAGGAGGAGAAGAAGGATGATGACGATGTTGGGAATGAAGAAGAGGAGGAAGAAATTATGGAAGAGGTATTCTTTCTCAATTACTATTTGTTTTGAGTGCCTTAATTTTGTTGGTTAAACATGAAAAATAATATTTGAACTGGATGCTATTCTATACGAGTTAAGTTTGCTTTGAGTGAATTAAACCAGAGTTTGATGATCATCGAAACAGATAAAATTGTGTGAATTGCTGATGATATGTGACTGAATTTCAGTCAATTTTCAAGATGAAGTAGATAAAAATAGGTTGAATTGAGTTTATATAGGTAGGTGTGGTTTTATGTAATAAAAAATCAGTTTGTTTATCTAGTTTTATAAGAAGAAATTGGGATATTTATGTTGCTGAAAAGGATATGTTTGTGCATGTTCCAGTGAATTTCTTGCTTATTTTTAATTTCTGCTTTGTGATTAAGTTGCCGTTCTAGCTTTGTTTCTTCTTCCTACTTTCAGACACATTTTTTTATATACATGATTTCTGAGTGCCATGCGGCAGGCATGGTTTTTTTGTGTGGCAAAACTAATGAAATACTCATGGTATTTAGCACGTTTTACTGATTACACTATTGAACTTTTAATTTTTCAAAATACCCCACTAAACTAATTATTATTTTGAAATTGAGTTATTCTGTTACAAAAAATAAATGGACGTTAATTTAAAATTATTGACAAAACTAATGAATTACCTACTGTAGTTGACATGTTTTACTGATTAAACCATCAAACTTTTAATTTTTCAAATTACCCCATTAAACTAATTAATATTTTGAAATTTGGTCATTCTGTTAAAAAAATTAGGCAGACATTAATTTTTTTATCTATGTGGTTCTTGAAAAGAAATTCAAAAATAAAAAATATTACTTATGTGACAAAAAAATAATAAAAAACTTGAAAGTGAAAGCAAAAAAATCAAAATATTTTGGGTACTCTAATCTCATATGTTTATCAATAGAAAAAACTTTCCCGCGAATGAAAAGCACTGCATTGACAGTGAAAATGAAAACGTGGTAATTGGCAACAATAACATTTTGCATCTGCCTCTTAATTATCTCCACATCCATCCTTAAAAACTCAGGCTCCTATCAAATTATAAATACAATCCCCACAAAATCAATTTAACCAAATATTACTACCATATATATTACTATTTGATATGGAAGAAGGGAGAGAAGAGAGATGATAGGAAGGAAAAGAGAGAATAAATCAATTTTTTTTTCTTTTTTCTTTTTCACGTCCACGTAGGATAAAAATTGAAACGATTTAACACTCGTGAGGCGAAGATAACAAAATGACCCAATTTCAAAATATTAATTAATTTAATGGTGTAATCAGTAAAACGTGTCAACTATAGTGGGTAATTCATTAGTTTTGTCGATAAAAATCTAACGTCCGTTTATTTTTTTTAACGGAATTACCCAATTTCAAAATAATAATTAGTTTAGTTGGATAATTTGAAAAATTAAAAGTTTAATGGTGAAATCAGTAAAACGTGTCAACTACAGTGTGTATTTTACTAGTCTTGCGGGTTTTTTTCTTTCTCTGCACACAGATGGTTTGCTTTGATGGATACTTTCCTTCATTACACATTCCTTTTTTGAGGAAGTATCTTTTATCCTTGCTTTAGCATTGTGTTTTGATACTCTGAAGCAGTAGTTTTCCATCCCTTTCTTTCTTGTCCTTTTTATTCTTTTGATTCAATTTTGGTGCTCCATAAAATGCTTGTGTTTTATTTTGTGCTCTTTTATATTAAATAATCACTGCTCGAGGAATTAATCAGTGTATTCCCCCAGACTGCTATTGCATTATTTGGACGTTGCTCTTGAAAATGACCATCTTTATCTATGTGTTAGTATTTGTTGATCTGACGTAACTGTAGTACTAGCATGTGACAACCAAGACCGTCGCTTGCTACTGTCACCATTGTATTGAAGATGGCGTGTAACTGAATCCTGACTTGGGTGATTCAAAGTCACAATGTGATCAACTTCATCATGTGAATGTTTCAATAAGGCTACAAACTGAAACTCACAAACTTGTTTAGTTTTAGAATTTGATATCTTGCTTGCCTTCGGAAATAACTAGGTTAGTGTTTTATAATGCAGGATTTGCAAGATATATTGATGAAGCTGAGAGATGAATTTCACTACTGCCTCTTCTGTGGATGTCAGGTGCGGGAGAGTATTTTAAAGTTCTACTACTTTGAGAATTTGCAGTAGATGTTAATTTAAAATTTTCTTTTAAATAGATGTCTTACCTTAAACTTAGACTACTAAGTTGACGGCGAAACTCATACTTACCCTGTTGTACTTGTCTCCTTTTTTTGGACCACTGAACTCTTAGTTTACTCTATTGACTCATTGTCCTAGACGTATTTAATGCTGATATGAAATATATCAAGTGATTTGTAATATAAATTTTTCAGAAAACATGATGAGTAATTTTGACATGTAATATATTTGATAATGTGTTAAAATTTATGAAGTAATAAATTTATGCATTGCCTTGGCACAAAGAAGGATCTTTGATTCTGGTTGTTTGGGAAAGGGATACAAATTCTGGAAAACTTGATAAGTAATGAAGAAGGGAGATTAAGTAGTGAAATGTCAGCGCTCAGTGGAGAAGAGAGAGTGTGAAGGAGGCAAATGAGAAAAGAAAGAAGGATACTACATGTCATTCATGTCCTATCAATGTTTTTTACAATTTTTATTTATCTTTCCATGTCAGCATTTTACCAAATTATGTTGGTAATTTTAACAGAATCGTCCAGTTGCTATTAAATTTAAAGTTCATTGGTCCAATGCAAAATGGGGACAAGTACAGTGGGGTAAGTGTTCTTTTCGCCTAGCTTTGACACATTGGAATCCTGTGGTCTTGTAGTTGTTTCCTCTCACTGATTTTTTTCTTGTCTTTTGTAAACCATACTTACTAGTTTGTGCTTTTACCAGTACGAGTCAACGGAGGCTCTCCTGTCCAACTGCCCGGGCACCGATGAAGATGACCACTAACTGTTTTGTGTTCAACTACGAAACTGCGAGAAGGAAAGGACTATTTGCGGATGGATTACATTCAAGGAAAGATTAATGTGGGTTTTTGTACATCACGTTAGTCGATGCCTTTTTGATGGGATTACAAAACAGAAGCTTGAACACAAGGCTCTTCGACATCCAGTCAGATCACAGATATTTCTCTAAAGAGGAAAACGACGTGGACATGCCATTGAAGTGATTCAAAATTCAGACCCTTACGTTTGTGAAATCTTGGTGCTAGTAGGATTTTAGTGTGGCACAAGAATGTAGCATATATAAGAGTTCAAGCAATCTCAACTCTCAAGGCATATTGCTATCTGTAATGCAGGTAAACAGTTGTTTTGATGCCAAGTAACTTGTGACAGTATAGAGCCGTTAAGTGCATATTCGGTTTTTCCCTGTGACAGGAGTAGAGAATAACACGTTAATGGTTCAGAAATTTATAATGAACCAACTGAATTGACGCAAGGCAAACACCTATTTTTAGATTGATTTTGAATAATGTGCATTCATTTCTGTTCAAATATTCCTTGTGAGCTATGTACAGGGTATATTGATCGGGCAACAAGCTCCAAGGAAAGAAGAAATTTATTTATTTAATTTGGGAAGACTTTATTATGAGAAAACTCTTCTCTTATTTTCACCAATTATGAAGCTATCTCCAAAATTTATCCTACATCATACATGTTCTGTAAACTGGCCCTTGATTTATATAGACAAACATCTAAAAGCATATAAAACAGCAAGTTATTTTACGGGGAGGGTATATTGGCCCTTGATTAGCTCGTGCAAAATCAGAAACTGTAGCTGGTTTGCCCTGCAGAATTTGCCAAGCTTTCAGAATTTGCCATGCAGCTGGTTTGTTCCTAGACAGAAAATGCAGTGGAATAACTTCCCTAACCATCTAGTGATCAGAGCCACAATGTAGTTATTTGGAACAAGGTAGGTCCTGCTTGTCAGTTTCAGTTTGACAACTTAACGGAAGGATATATAACAACTTGAGTTTTGTTAGTGATAGGATGATTAATGACCCTTTATGACTGAACACATGAAAAGGTATAAATGAAAAAGTATGATTGTTAGTGCGCATGGGTGAAACGCTGTAAAAGCATAAAGCGTCGCGACTCTAGATAGCAGTGCTGCGGCGCTACTTACATATAGTCAGCACTACGACGATGTGCGCCTAGGCTTTGCGGCGCCATACTCAGAGTCAGCGATGCGGCACTAGACTTGCATAGACTCAACGATGCGACCCTGTTCCCAAAACGGCACAGTTTCATCTACTGATAATAAATAAAATTAAAAGAATTAAGAAAAACAAAAATTAAAAAAAAAATTGCCCAAAAAGATATATACAATAACCCAAACTCACGACCCATCATGTGAGGTGAACCCAAACCAAACCTTACCTAAATCCTCTCTCCACAAAAAATAAGATGTCCCTTAAGACCCAAACCCAAGAACAAACTAATTGTATATATACTCAATTGATTTTTAATTTTTAACCAATGTGAGACTTTTATTTCTCACAAACATTTGTTATCATTTCCAAAGGTAATCTTTACAATTAAATTTCTCATTCATTACCCTATGAATTTGAACTTCCTAATACTTGATTTTAATCGTCAAACACATTTATACATGGATTCATTTTAAATAATTAATAAAACCCACTTATATTCTAGTTTAAAACTTCTTTTTAAGCTCAAATTCTAAAAGGTTTATCTTGGGAAAGCCATAAAAAGCACACTAGCCAGAAATTTGCAGTTTATTAGTTACAAAGTGCAAAAGCCAACAACGGACCATAGCAGCAGATGGGGTAAGATTGGCACTCAAAGCAACCAGTGCATATGCTGGGCAGAAGAGTCGTAAGCCCTTGAGTGCTCAAGATCCATGTATTGTCTTCCACTCTGCTGGGTCAGTTGCAGATCACCGGTATACTGACTGTTGCCGGGGGGTGAAATTTGACCAAGACCCAGTTCAGGATGCATATCAAAGGAACCGGTTCCAGCTTCATTACCCTTGAAACCCCACGAGCTGCTTGAAAAGCGACTGATGTTGGCACCATGAGTGACTGCTGGTTGAACCATGTGCCCAACATTAGTATCCAGTAGGTAATTTGCCCCAAGACTCGAAGATCGGTTTCTTGAATCGCAGGACTGATTTGACAGAAGAGAGAGAGCACAGCTGGAGTCAGGCACTCCAGCAAAACATCCTCCGGAAGGAATACCAGGACCAGGATAGGGGGTCCTATTTGCTGAACCTTGAAGCTCAGATGAAGGGCTTTCTGAGTTGCTTTGCCATGGATTTGGATTTGGATTTGGATTTGGATTTGGATTTGGATTTGGTACAAACTTTCCAAATCCAGGGGGTTGATTGCTGGACACCTGCTCAGATGTTCTTGTAGGTGGCCATTCATCTCTTCCAGTGAACCTTGGATATGTAGTGAAGTCCATCAGAAAGCCTCCAGATCCACTGTTGTTTTCTGTCATATTATGTATCAAATATTTTAACCTTGGTTTCAGCTGAATAGTAAAGCAAAAAAGATCAACGAAAGTTAAAGACATGTGATGAAGATGTTGGAAGAATATCACTGAGGATGTCTAACCAAAGATGGATGAAGTAAAATTTCCATAGCGCGTGGACAACAGAGATCCAGATGGTGGCTTCCTCCGACGCTCATTATGGCCAGCCAGGCGTCGGCGACAACTTCGTTTTCCTTGGTCAAATTCAGGCAACTGATGGAACCTGGGAACATACTACCCAAGAAGCTATTAACTCCTAAAAGAAATGGAGAGCATGGCACCTGCTCATCATTAAATGAGTCGAAAGGCATCTAATTTAGATACAGAAAGGACAACTTATTATGATTTGAATGTCTGGCAACTTTGCCACCCCGCAATTGAAATGTTTTAGTTTCCGATTAACACCAATAATGGGATTACAAAATACATAGGCTTCCCATATTTGTCATCCTGCAGAAATGACCCTCAAAAACCAAAAGACAATAGTACCTTATAAGATAGTTGTGCATGTGTTGTTTCAAACTCAAATATTACCATGTAATACCAATTCCTTGATGACATAAATCCTACTAGCACCAGTCTTGCTGGTCAGACCCTTTCCCAACAACCATATGCATATCTAGATTCTCTTCTGCAAGAAATTTTCATGCACAGGTGGGTCAGGCTAGTGAAAAATCTGTACCAGAAACCACTAGTGCAGGTAGCTTTTTTCTTTTGGATAGATAACTTTGCCCCAAATATGGGGATTGGAACTTGCATTTTGTTTGTAGCTTTCAATTGTTAAAAGAGGACATATTATTGATTCAATCAGACACTCCATAGTTTTCTTCTTCTGTCTGGCTTTATATTAGTAGTTATGGGTTTAAGTAGATCTTCCTGAGACAGAAATTCAACCTGTCATCAATTCTTTGTGATTGAAGGTCAAATTTAGACTTCTTTTGCTAGGGGTGAACCATTCTTAATTTAAGTTTGCTAAATTTCTAAAAAAAATTGTACTGTCCCTTTGCTTCTCTGATATCACTCTCACTCAGTTTCTGGAAAAACCTACTGATCTTACCATGAGATATTTTATGTCAATGATTAATGCAAAAGACGATCAATACTTGTTCTCAGATAAATATATAGACCAAAGATGCAGACAACCATAGGGAGACCTGCCATGTCCCTCAGCGTAGTTCCTTACCATCAAAGTTTAACTATTATCTTCAACCCAGGGCCCGCGCGGGGGGAGGGGGGGAGGGGGAGGGGGAGGGGGTGGCTATCTTAATGCCTACTAGCTTTAGAGGTTTAAAAAGCATTCATCACTTCCCAAGAGCAAATCAAGTTATTCTAGAGACGAGGAAAAACGAGAAAAAGAGCAACAAGAGGGGGGATAAAGAGAGAATGTCACTGAGGGTATTTCGGACATTCAAAGGGGTAGCAAGTAATAGCTTAGATTAGCGGTGTTCCAAAACTCTAGTTCATTTACAATGTGTGACCTAATTTTGTCTGAAATTTCTTAATCCAAAGGAATGATGATGACAAGTAAAATGAAAATGTTTGAGGTATTTTAATTATTTTTGATATGCAGTGCCTTCTCTTTTACACTTACATATGAGATTCATTTTCAGCCTACATTGTTGAGTTTTGAGGTAGGGTGTTCTACCTGTCTTTTTTAATTTGTTTTCTGTTTCTCTATTCCAGACCCATTTTTTCCTCTCTTTTTTCTTCCCTATTTTAGCATTTTATGTATGCTTTTATGAAATGGGGTATGTTTTCATTTTGTTAATATTAGATTAATGAAATGGGGTATGTTTTTATTTTGTTAATATTAGATTATTGGCCCAAGTCTAGTGTATAAATTCATCACTCTCTCTAACTCAAAACCAATTGGTACCAACTCATTATATACTAGACATAATTTCTCGAGGTATTCGATTTGGGACAACATACATATTCTAACACTTCGCCTCACACGTAACCAAACCAAGTGTATTGAGGGTTGCACGTAAACCTGATGAATATGAGACCCACACAAGATAAGCAAGTCCGAAAGAAACTAGTCACAAGACCAAAAAAAGCTAGTTAATCACGGGCAACTATCGACCCAGTTGATAAGAGTAACTTTGACCCGTAAGAAGTGGACTACAAGTGGATAATAATAAAGGCTATGAAGAAATGTTTAATTAGGCCCACTTTAATAGATTTATGAAATGGACCCAACCACCCAATTCTAGTATATAAATACATCAAGCTCTCTAACTCAAAACCAATTGATAATAAGAACAGTTAACTCCTGTGTTACTCGGACTCGGGTGCGGGTGTCCAGTGCGGGTACGAATCTAGATGTCGGATACGTGAAATCAAAATATAGAGGATACGCAGATATGGATCTAAATTTAGATACGGGTGCGGGGATACTGTATGTTATGATTTTTTAACAATAATGTTTATACTGTCCAAATTCATATAAACATGCATTTATCATGAAACTTCAGGGGCTGAAGTGCAAAAATATAAAGAAACGGGCAGAACTGAAACTATTAAAACTTCAGAGGCTAAAATAAAAGAAAACAAAACTACAGAGACTGATATGTAATTTTCTAAGGGATATTTTGAACTTTCAGAAAACTGGGAAACTAAATTAAAAAATTATAAAAACTATGGGGTACCCGACTGTAATTTTTCAGGATATTGTTCGGTTGGAGAAAAGAAGAAAAGGCTCAGATACTTGTTCTTGTTGGAGAAGAAAAAGAAGAAGAAGAAGAAAAAGGCTACGATTGTAAGTTTCTCCCTCATTTTTTTTCGGTTTTCCTCCTCTTTTCTCGTCTCTTCTTATTCTCCTCCGATGAATCACTGCCGTATCCAGATTCTGTGGCCGAATCCCGTACGAATCTCACACCCGTACTTGTGTCGTGTTGACACGGGTACTCCGCCAAAAATGGCGAGTCCGAGTAACACAGGTTAACCCAACTCATTATATACTATATATACTTTCTCGAGATATTTGATTTGAGACAAGATATGCATTCCAACAGTTTATTTCCATCAATTTATATTCTTTTATTTTACATATTTGATTTGTTTATTGATTTTTTTTTTCTGCATTATCTTTTTTACTCACATGGGACTCATTTTCAGCCAACCACTACTAGTTTGGGATAAAATGCCCTGTAGAGTTGAGATATCCAAATCTTTATTCAAAATCTTAACAAGTCCATCTCCTTTATGGACTTCCACTGGGAAGTCCAACTTTATCATATTCACACAAAATTAAATGTCAAAAGTTCTGGGGTACAATGATTTTGGTTTTTAGGCTTTGAGAAAGCAGCAATAATCAGAGAAATTACTTTCCAATTTGAATTGATTCTCTTGTCATGAGCATAAAAGAGGAAGAATAGAAAAAAGAATGATTAACCAGAAACAACAGTTGTAATAACTGATAAATCAATCGTAACAGCTCCAACAAAAAAAGAACTTTTGATCAACTTTCAAATCAAGATGCCATAACTTGCATCAAATTAATACTTAAAAGAGACTCTAAATCAGGATTCTTAATAACAATAATAATATCTCCAACCAAAACTAGGCCTTATATAAATTTTAATGTAGATTTGATTACCAGTGTTATTGAAACAGTTAGAAGGGACAACTCAACCTGACATCTTGAATGCATCAGTTTAAAGGATACAAATTCTTCATTATAAGTGAAATAGAGAAAACTCAAGAAGAACCATAACTTCATCATTGCAATTGGGCATTTCTTTTTAGGTAAGTTTTGTTAGAGCATTCTGTTTTGGACTTCGGCTAGAAAGCCAAATACTTGGGGTAAACAAGTTGAACGAATTTCATTCCATAGTCTACTATATGTGGCTAAATTCAACCAATTACTTCATAATGAAATGTCTATTCAGGAAACAGAAGTACTCTCTTTGTTTGTCACAGTCAAAAGAAAACATACACGCAGATGGAAACATGTAAACAGTCTACAAGTCTATTTTATATAACATCCACAAAGGGCCTGAAGTATGGAGGAGTTTTGCATACTTGTAAGGTGCACGCATATACAAACATCAACAAATGTGACAGGTTTCTTTTGTTATCAGTCTAAGAAAACACATGCACAGAGCACCCAAATATAGGGTCACACATAAGGTAATTTACCTTTTTTCGTACAAGGCATTTGTATATAAACTACAATTTCTCCTAATCTCTGGATTATATATTAAATTCACAGTAACCACCGCATTACGTTTTGCCTTGTGGTAACAAACTTTTAACATATTTACTCCACTCAAATAGAATATGTGAGTCAGTTACAAATGTTGCGTGTTGGACACTTCTTTGGCACAACTCTCCTTTTGGACTAGGATAATCTCCATTACCTAATTCCCCACAATGCAATAATAGATGACTGTTCCTTAACAAGCATTCACTTCGACATTTTGGAAAATTGTGGGTATAGTCAATGCAGAGGATGTTGGTCCTGTTGAACCAATATGGCAATATACTTCACCCCTTTATAGTACTTGTTAATGAGTCGGCCATAATGTGAAGGCACATAATTGCAAGTACTTCTGCCCTATGATTCCCAAACCATAAATACAACAACAATTTGTGTTATTCTTCTCTTTTCTAAAAATAAACCTAAGCACACAAACTTGAAAATGAAATCAGCTGATATCTAGTTGGCATTGTACAAAAACCATGTGAGAAGCAAGCCTTGGAAGCAAGAAATGGAGGTAGCAGCAGATTTTTGGGAAAAGAAAAAGGATATTTGTCCTTTGGTTTCTTTAACAAGTTGGTGACTCAGTACTCACATGTATATGTATAGCACACGTTGGCCCCAAAGCATGGAGGAGAGAGAAAACTTTTTGGTTTTTTCTAAGGCTATATATATCACCCATCAAGGCTGCCAATTCCTTCAAGTAAAGTGTAAGGAATCAAAATTTCATCCGAGAGAGAAGAGAGAGTAGGAGAGAGAAAAGCCATGAAGGCCAGGAGAGAAAGATAAAACAACTGGGTTTGTTGTTTGGGGTTCCACCTCAAGGTTATAGTGGTGACATAATTTGAGTGTGTACTCAAATTGATACATCTTTGTATTCTCTCAGTTAATTATAGTGAATTTTTCAGAGATCGTACTGTAGTTTTTTCCTCTTAGTTTAAGAGGATTTTCCATGTAACATATTGATGTCTTGTGCTTGGTTATTTCTATCTTATTATTTCCTTTAGTGGCTATTATTTTGGTGGAACAACAGGTTCAATTTATTTGGCATGGCATGTACTGATATTTTTTGCTGTTTAGTTTATCAATGACAACAGTTTTGTAAAGGTGATTTTTTCCCAACACTTGTCTAACCATGCACACGATATAGATTACAGGAATTACCATATTTTAAAGATGTTCATGTGGAGTATTACACTTTAATCCATATCTCCGAATCCAGTTTATCATATATTACCACGTTTACACAAGGTAAATTTACTAACTTAAAAATAAAAAGGGGAACCTAGTAACACTAATTGACCAGCACAATATACATGTGTTAGCAGAAAACTAGTACAAGCATCAGTGAACTCGCTAATTATGGTACCTCTGGTCTCCTACTTGTTAGAGCCACAAAAATTGTATACCACTTTCAGGGTTACAAAAACCAATAAACCAAGGGCAAACTCAACTTAAAGTCTATATAAAATAGCAACAATCTGGTACCGATTCTCAACAATAGCGAAATCAAAGTCTTAAAGACAGTGACAAACCCATCCTCAAACAGAACGAGCAGATCAAGTACAGACACTATATCACTAATAAGTAATAACCCCCCAACCACCTAACAGAACCAATATATTTTCATACCGCTCAGCATGTATCAAGTTTAGTTAATCATCAAAACAAATGATACAAAAATCTAAACCCCAACTAGGCATTTAAAAAACAGAAACCCAACAAGAAATAATTAAGTAAATAACGATAAAACCTTGCCATAATCAACAGCATCTAAGAAACAAAAAAAATCTACATCCATGAATTAACCGGAAAAAAACCCCAACAGCATAATTAAAAAAAGAAAATAGGAGTGCATGGAGCTATACAAGTAAAAAAATACGTAGATACATACATATGTATATAAAACTATTATTATTATTAAGGAGAAACCAAGCTGACCTGCTGCACTGCTGGCAGAATCTTTGCTCAAGACCTGAAACAATGGCCTTGCCTGACTTGGAGTGCATACCACAGACTTTATGCCTTGAATAGTAGGCCTTAGCATCACTCAGATCTACTTTACACCCTTCAACCTGACACCTAGATGGCTGCCCACCTTGAAAAACCCCACCAACCCTTCCTTTCTTAGCCGGCGCCGGCGGTGGTAGGCCACCGCCATCGGCCGACGAAGACCCACCGCCGGATTTGGCCGGAACTCCGACACCCACATCCTCAAAGTAAATTTTCTGGCCAAATTTCAACCCATTGAGTGAATCAGACGAGGTGGAAGAAGAAGAAGAGTTTGAACACATCTCCATTTGTGGTTTCTAGAGCTCATTCACGATGGCCTTTTGGGTCAGTTCATAATAAAAGAGAGCTGAGAGTACATGGAAACAGAGAGAAAAAGATGAAGTTGATTTTGGGGGAAATGATGGTGGTAGCGTTGATGGTATTAGTGAAAAGCAGGCATCTGACACTGGGCCATGTTCGCTTTTTGTGTGGTACTTCTGCACACTAAAAAGACTATTCCCCCAAATAATGGAAACCGAGGGCCAGTAGAGACGGTGTACTTACCCTTTTTCTGAGTTCTGAAAAGCTTTACAACACTCACTCGTTAACACTATCTCCAAGTACTGTTGTTTTTAAATACTTTACCTGCTTCTTTCCCCTATCTGTCTCTCTACACTTTCCATAGTTACGATTGATTGAATAATATCATTCAGGCCAAATCCCTTGGGTATCATCATAACACATTTTCCATTCATCTAAATTCTAAGTAAATTTATATATCAATTATCTTATAAAGAATTTAAATTGCGAGTGTTCATTTGCGTGTTAACCTCTTGGGGTACTCTTTCTCTCTTTGTGTGTGTGTGTATGTGTTGGTTGATTTTGTATATGCTTTAATTATATTGCCAAATTGTTAGCTTTGTTATCTGAATTTTGAATTTCTTGCCAACTTGTTATCTCTGTAATTTGGGTTTTTGATAATTAGGGAAATTGATAGATAGTATCTGAAGCGAAATAAAGAGAGCCCAAGTATTTTGAACAATTTTCTGGTCCGTAAATATATTAGCACCATATTAAATTTTAGACGGGAGATGTGAGATATATGTTGTAAGCGTAGAGTGATGAAGTAATGATTAGCACATTTCCTAAAATGGAGAAGCATGGTCTGTATAAGGTGAAGATTAGTTAGGAGGATATAAATATATAAGTAAAGTAAATACGTAGCTTGAATTTTGGCTAAAGCCTAAAGGGTATGTTAGTATGTGGATTGTGTTAAGTGGTGGAGTGGATTTTTTTGTACTACTAATACTAATACTATACTAGTAGTAAAATAAGATTTTCAATTTTAAATTCATACAAGGGGAGGGAAATTACGTATCTCGTAGTTTGGGTCTTTAATTGGTTTCGATGTGACATAGTATTTGGGGTGGGGGGCCAATTTGGCATTTTCCCTCCATTTTTCATTTAGTTTAAGACAAACTCATCAGTTGAGTTATACAACTATCTTATAAGTCGGTTGGGTGATTTGAATCTCTTTCTACCAAGTACTTGAGGTTATCTCGCTTATCTTTAACACTCTTTTTAAATTATTTTATCCAAAGTTAATTTAAAATTGAGATAATTTATTTAAAATTTTGAAATAATAAAAGTTATAATTTATAGTATTTTTTAGATAATTTATAATATTTATCACTTTATTAATTAAAATTAAAAAATATATATGTTAATTTTAAATTTAAAAGTCTCTTAATTTAATTTTAAAAAATAATTATCTAACAATATGGTAGGGAGGGAGTTTTAATTACTGAATTGATCGAGTTCTCTTTAGTCCCTATAAGTTTTTTATAGTTATATATCTATAACAATAATTTTCATGTAGAGATAAGGTGTTTAAATATCACTTTCCTATATATACTCCATTTAGTTCAGTTAATTGGAAACATTTTTAAATTTTTTTTCCCTCTCTCTCTCTCTATATATATATATATATGTATGGGTTTCCTAGATTTCTGTGCTACGTACAAAGGTTGTCTGGTGTGAAAAAGTAAACACGGGTGTCTGCTAGGAGTTAATTTTCTCACAAAAATATTACTAGTATGTTCATTTTTCAGAAGAAAAATACTACTCCTACTATTTAAAACTAAACACGTGGGAGTAAGAGTAAATATTGGTGAACCTTCAACCCATTACCCATACTACATACGTAGTAGGAGTATGTTAATAAGACTTAATTTGCACAAATCTTCCAATTTTCTCTCTCGGCCGTGTCCCATTTTAATTTCATGTCAATACTCGATGTAAAGAAAGACTTTATGAATTACTCCCTGTAAGCAGACTGATCGAAAAAGTTTTTTATCATATGGGTGGGACCCAAATGTATTGGTTTTGTTTCAACTCTCTCTGGCAGGGGTGCAGGGGGAGGGGGCTAGGGTGCATGCTAAGCTAGTACTACACAAACGGAGAAGAGAAATTAACAGCCACATGAATTAATCATCATCGTCTTTGTTGTTTTGCTTTTAACAAGATTTTGTGCTCTATCAAGAAAGATCTCAACTTTCACTGTTTCAAATTTAACTCACCACAACTTTTTATTTATGCATATTTTTATTTTACTAGTTCATGACTTAGTTTAAAAGTATATATATATATATATATATATATATATATATATATATATATATATATATACACACATGCCATTCCAAGGGCTTATATATTTATTTTACGTACATGTTCACTCATTTTAGCGACGGATCGATCCGTCGTTATATCAGAGAACTGTTGTCTTAGTTTTTAGTGACGCACAACATATAGTGACGGACCGAACCGTCGCCCGGTCTATTGTTAAAGGGGGTATGCAAGATTTTTTTTAACTCTAAAACGACTTATATTAAAGAACGAAAGAAGAAATTGTCTATTATTAACAAGAGTTCATAGCACATATGATGGTCTATGCTTCTTATCACTCTGTCAATCAAAGATTAAGAGAGAAGATGTGTGTTCTGGTTCAAACCACAAACTTAAGTGTTAACGCCAAGATCTTTGATGACGTCCCAATCACGTAAGACGCCCTAATCCTGCACAGAAAACACGATCAACACCAAAAGCTTGACGGCTGGACCGTCGGGGGATAGCTCCGGCGTGAGAGTCAATACAGGTGTTCAAGGTTTAACAATGGAAGGTGTAAAAAACGTCTAGTGTGTTGAGCCAGGTAGAAAGTGTATGCGTACCTTTTGTTAGGAGACCCCCTTGCTAGGTTATACTCTCATGCTCGGTTTTGTGTGCCACCAACCATGATCTGACACCCCCTCTCAGTCACCCCTTGTCCCAGCCGACTGCATGCAGGTTATCACCTTTTTTCCACTGTTCCTGCCGTCGGCCGGATAAGATCCCATCCACATTAATGATCTGCAGGTGCTTGGTCAACTGCCCTACCCCCCTCATCATTACCAGTCAAAGTCTTAGATATTAAAAGATCTTATGGGCCGGCCACTTGACCCAGCCCATCATTAACGGGATACAACAAAGGCAATATAAATGTTAGGCCCAATGACTATAAGACTTAGTGATAAAGGTCCACTAGGCTAATTAAACGGATGGGCCCAATTAGTCGGGCCCAATGAAAGAAATATCAGGCCCCAACATTGCCCCCTAGTCTTTTATTAAACAGGATGTTTAGTGGAAGACTGACTGCAAATAGCGCGAGTCCACAGGTCGAAAGGGCCCACTGGGCGCCAGCCTACCTTGGGTAACCCACCAACGCCAGAGTAAGACGTTACCCTTTCCTCTCCCTCATCATTATCCCCAATTAATGCGCCGCCCTCGGCTCTCGTGCAAATTTTGAAAAAATCATTTGCTATAAAAGCCGCTGTCCATTCTCCTTGGAGGGTTCCCTGCCATTTCGAATTCATAAGAGCTTATTGTCTTCTCCTCCTCGAATCTCTTCACTTTCTCTGTAAGTTCTCAACAATGGCATCTCAGAATCCCGATACCAGTTCTCCCCTTCGTGTCGCCCCCATCTCCACCGTGACCCCTCACCCCAATCCTGACAAAGAGGTCCCGGGCTCAAGCCCCCAAATCAATGCCGCGAGTAAGGGAGCTCCGTCCATGGAACCACTCCCCAACCCATCTGATTTTTTCCAGAACGAGGAAGACTTTCCTCATGCCAACACCCCTTCCACCGTGAATGAAACTGAGTTCTGCAACATCAGAGCTCGCTATCAGATCCCGGATACCCACAGGGTACGGATAGCGGCTCCTCACGAAAGGATGTATCAGCGTCCCGATGGCTGGATCGCCGTTCCGGCAACCTTTCTGGAGAAGGGGGTGAGGTTCCCTCTTCACGCCTTTTTGATCACCCTTTTAGGGTTTGTTGGAGTGGGGTTCGCCCAACTGGTGCCGAACTCGTACATCCACATACTGGCTTATATAGCCTTCTGCTACGAGATAGGAGTTCCTCCTGCTGTGGATTCCTTCTTCACCCTCTTCTCTGTGGGGAAATCACGGGAGAAAGGCTTCAAGGTGCTAAGTAAGATAGCCCCCAAGCCCAATGCCAGGATCGAGAAGCGGTCTCTGATGGACACTCCTTCGAGCAACCGAGGATGGCATAACAAATGGTTCTTCGTCAACGGGCCCGAAATCTCTTCTGTTCCTGACTGGACCACTTCTGATCGCGTCTCTGCAGACTTCGGAGACATATCCGAGGAGCGCATAAGAGAAATGACGCGCATCATAGAGAAGATACCTCTGAAGGAGTGGAGCTTCGGTCTCCTGGGCAAACAAGCTTGGTTGTATGACCACAAGTTGTCTCTCATCAAGCCGACTTCGACCGATCGGAGGGATTTGGATAGGTACCTTTCTGGCAAGCCTTCATCCCCTTCCACTGAAGTTCCCCAAGAAGAACTTCCGGCCTCGGAGGCCCAGGATGCAGAGGTCTCCCGTGGATCAGAACCTGCCGAGGAGCCTAGCCGACCTCGACAGAAGAAGAGGGCGGTTCGGAAAGTCCGGTCAAATCCTCAAGGAACTCAATCAACTTCTACAGCGAGTCTGATTGATTTGCCTGCGACCGAGCGAATGCAGGCTCTACGGATAAAGAAAAGGAGGACTCACGTGACTCCTCTGTCTGCCGATGAGCTTCGAGTTCCTCGTCCTGCTGCAGTCGAGCCTCCCCCCGTCATCCCTGTGGAGATCCACGTTTCAGAAGATGAGCTCGAAAACTTGAATGAGTCTCCTCTTCTGTCTCGTAAAAGGAAGCAGTCCTCCGAGGATCAACCAGCACCGCCTCCTGAACCATCAGTGCCTTCTCCGCCAAGACCCTCTTCCTCTACCTTCCGGCGAGAAGCTGCGTCTTCCCCCACTGTATGGCCTGATTTTAACGAGAACTTTCCTTTTCAGCTGTTCGACTCCTTTGTTCGGGAGACCGATGACCATCGGTTCGGAAACAGTTCGATCAGGGATTTGATCGAGGAGGGCATGAGTTACCAGGCTAAGGTGAGTTGGTTCAATTGAAATATCTAGGGATCATCTGTTTCTTCTACTAATTCGCTTTAAATGTCTGCAGGCCAATGCTGTCTTCGGGAGACTTCTCCCCCGATACAGAGAGTCTGAAGCCGAAGAAGATGCGGCCAGGCGAGAGATGGCCACTATGGCTTCTGCTCTGGAGAGGGAGAGAAGGGCTCATGGTATCACTATCTTCAATAAAGAAGGCCTTCAGAAGGACTTAAATAAGTTGAAAGAACAGTTGGAGACATCCGAGGCCACCCATCAGCTGACCGTTACTTCAAACATAGACCTGGTTCGTCGGAACGAGGTTCTTGTTGGGAAGAACGAGACGATGGTGAAGACCAATAAGAGCTTGGCTATACAAGTACACGACCTTGAGGCCAGGGATCTGAGACATCTGAAGGAGCGGGCAAAACTCGAAGAGGAGCTCCGCGAACTTCGGGCTCTGAGAGACTTGGGTCCTCCTCTAACCGGAGATCTTCGGAAGGAAATCCAACAAGAATACCGAAAATCTGCTGAGTTGAACGAGGAGATCATCCAGATGTTCTCGGATGGATACGACGAATGCCGAAGCAAAGACAAGTCAAGACTTGTCGCCGCCAAGGTTGAACCGACTATCCTGGACTCTTCGGAAGACGAAGCCGATCTCTGAAGATGGTTTTCTTTCCCTTAGCTGTAGGATTTTTGTAAAGCTTCTATCGCTTTGTAAACATCATTGTGTAAATAAAATATCAGTGTTATCGGTATCATTCTTTATGACTTCGGTTTTCACTGTTTACCAGCACTTCAATATGGATTTAATTTGAAAAATGTACCAGCTCCTCCGTGGGCCTAACTTTAAACTGTTAATTAGCAACTAAGCAAGTCGTATAACAGGTGAGACGAAGCTAAATAACATGGCCTTCCGAACTCAACACTTAGAACGATTTAGGCAATAATAATAAAGTAAGGGAATACTTATTCGTTACCGAAGTGTGAGGTAGATGCCGCGAGGGATCGGACGAAGTCTGAATGACGATGCTTGTCTACCCCGAAGGGCCTGATAAGGTTCTTAGGATCACCGGACGGTGCGGTTATCATCGAATGGTCGACAAGTCTGCCCGAACCTTTTAGCTTTGGTGGCCATTGATTCTACCACCCTTGGTAAAAAACAATATAGGATCCAGGATTTGACTACCACACAGGGTATCAAATAGATTGGCTGCCATCGAATGGCCAGCGAGTCCTACCATACCTCCTTACTTCGGTGACCATTGATTTTACCACCCTTGGTAAAAAACAATATAGGATCCAGGATTTGACTACCACACGGGGTATCAAATAGATTGGCTGCCATCGAATGGCCAGCGAGTCCTACCATACCTCCTTACTTCGGTGACCATTGATTTCACCACCCTTGGTAAAAATCAATATAGGATCCGGGATTTGACTACCACACGGGGTATCAAATAGATTGGCTGCCATCGAATGGCCAGCGAGTCCTACCATACCTCCTTACTTCGGTGACCATTGATTTCACCACCCTTGGTAAAAATCAATATAGGATCCGGGATTTGACTACCACACGGGGTATCAAATAGATTGGCTGCCATCGAATGGCCAGCGAGTCCTACCATACCTCCTTACTTCACTGTGACATTAGGACAGATGCGAAGATCAGTTGTGAAAAAAGTGACTTTTTATTGATGATGAACGGTTATGTACAGACTCCCAGTGGACTGACTTGGTTTCTATTGAAAGTACTTTCGGAGCCTGCCTGCGTGCCATGTGTTCTGAATTTCGGATCCATCCAAGGCCTTCAGTCGATATGTCCCGGGCTTTGGTACTTCGACCACTTCATACGGTCCTTCCCAGTTCGGCATCAACTTCCCAGTGTTCTGCGGTGTAGATGCTTCGGCCTCTCTGAGAACGAGGTCTCCCACCTCGAATCTTCGGAGCTTTACCCCTTTGTTGTAGTGCTTGGCGACTCTTCTTTGGTAGGCTGCTAACTTGATCATAGCCATTTCTCTGACTTCCTCTAGCAGGTCCAAGTTGGCTTTTAATCCCTCGTCATTGTAGATCTCACTGAACTGACTAACTCGAAGGCTTGGAGATCCAATCTCAATTGGGACTAAGGCATCAGTGCCGTAGGCCAGTCTGAAAGGTGAGTCCCCTGTTGTTGTCCTCGGCGTAGTCCTATAAGCCCACAATACGCTGAGCAGCTCTTCCGGCCATCTTCCTTTGGCTTCGTCCAATCTGCGCTTGATCCCGTTTAGGAGTGTTCTGTTAGTCACTTCGACCTGCCCGTTCGATTGCGGATGAGCCACTGACGTCTTCCTGTGCTGAACCCCCAGCTCCTTCAGAAAGCCTTCAAATCTTGATCCCACAAACTGACGTCCGTTGTCTGATATCACCACTTGAGGGATCCCGAAGCGAAACACTACGAATTCTTTTATAAATTTCAGACACTCCTGTTCCGTTATCAGCCGAAGTGGTTTCGCCTCGACCCATTTGGTCATATAATCAATGGCGACGATGACGAAGCTGACCTGCCCCTTAGCCTTCGGTAACGGACCCAGTATATCAACCCCCCAGACAGCGAAGGGTATAGGAGATAGAATCGAGTATAGCTCTTCCGGTGGCTGATGTGGGATCGGACTGTTGAGCTGACATTTATCACACTTTTTCACGTATTCCGTAGCCTCCTTGAAGATCGTTGGCCAGTAGTACCCCTGCCGAAGAACTTTGTATGCCAGCGACTTAGCCGCCATGTGATCACCGCAGATACCCTCATGAACTTCCCGAAGGGCGTACTCTGCTTCGGACGGGACCAGACATTTCAATAATGGTGACGAAAATGCCCTCCGATAAAGATCCCCGTCAATGAGAACGAAGTAGGCACTTTTGTATTTGACCTTTTTTGCTAACATCTGATCCGAAGGAAGGACGCCGTCTGCCAAATAATTGATGTAGGGAGTCATCCAGCAGTCAGGTCGCTCGATACACATCACCGAGTCATGTTGAACACTAGGCTGCTGTAAGACCTCCAGATAGATTGACCCGTTGAACACGACAGCATCTGTAGTGGCTAACTTTGATAAGGCATCGGCAATAGAATTATGGTTACGCTCTACGCCTTGAAATTCGTGAAAAGCAAAGTATCGGAGTCGGTCTTTCAATTCTGCCAAGTACTTGATCATCCTCGTCCCCCGAGCTTCATATTCTCCTGATAACTGCTTGACGACCAACTGAGAGTCACTATAGATACTCAATTTCTGGACTTCTAGGCTCTTCGCCAGCCGAACCCCAGCTAGAACGGCTTCATACTCGGCCTCGTTGTTGGTCGCCTTAAACCCGAATCTAATGGCTTGTTGTACCTTGAACCCTTCCGGACTGGTCAGAATAATCCCTGCTCCACTGACATTCACTGTGGAAGACCCATCTACGTACAGTGTCCATGTATTCTGACCGTGCTGAAGAAGTGTAACAGTTCGATCAGATGTCCTCGTTTCCGGCGACTCGGCATCTGCCTCGGTAAAGGAACATTCTACCACAAAGTCGGCCAAAGCTTGTCCCTTGATAGCGGTTCGGGGATGGTATTCGAGGAAAAACTGGGACAATTCCATGGTCCATGCTGCCAATCTCCCCGAAACCTCCGGCTTGCCCATTACCTTTTTCAGTGGTTGATCTGTGTAGACGATCAAGAGCCTACCCTGAAAGTATTGCCGAAGCTTTCGGCTAGCAATTACTAAAGCAAAGGCAATCTTTTCAATATTTGGATACCTGGTTTCGGCGTCTCGTAGGACGTGACTGACGTAATAGACCGGGTGCTGCTTTCCGCTGATCTCCCGAATCAACACCGCTCCAACGGCTAAGGGACTTGCTGCAAGGTATAGATATAAGGTTTCTTTCGGAGTGGGTTTTACCAATAGGGGAGCAGAGGACAGATAGGTCTTTATGCCTTGGAAGGCTTCTTCACAGAGCGAGGTCCATTGGAAAGTTTTAGCGTTCTTCGGCCCCTTCAGTGTGTCGAAGAATGGTAGACACCTCTCTGCGGATTTGGACATGAACCTCCTCAGAGCCGCAATTCTACCGGTCAAGCGTTGGACGTCTTTAAATGATTGAGGAGTCTTCATGTCAAGGACTGCTTGAATTTTCTCCGGATTAGCTTCGATGCCCCTCTGGCTAACTAGATACCCCAAGAACTTTCCCGCACCGAGGCCGAAGGTACATTTTGCGGGATTAAGCCTCAATTTGTGCTGTCGGACAGTCTGGAAACATTCCTCCAGATCATCCAAATGTTTCTGAACCTGCCCGCTTTTAACGATCATGTCGTCCACATAAACCTCCATATTCTTTCCCAGCTGCTTGTGGAAAATAAAATTCATCATTCTTTGGTAGGTTGCTCCAGCATTTATAAGGCCAAAGGTCATCTTCTTATAGGCGTATACCGAACGGTGTGTAATGAATGCTGTCTTCGGGATATCTTCCCTACACATAGATATTTGATGATAACCTGAAAAAGCATCCATAAAGCTTAGTAGAGCATAGCCTGAAGTTGCATCAATAAGTTGATCAATATGGGGTAAAGGATAAAAGTCCTTCGGGCAAGCTTTATTTAGGTCGGTGTAATCAATGCAAACTCGCCATTTCTGGTTTTGCTTCTGCACCAATACTACATTGGCCATCCACTGTGGGTAGTCGATCTCAAAAATGAAATCAGCAGCCAACAGCTTGGCGATCTCTTCGTCAATTATCTTCTGTCGCTCGGGTGCGAAGATCCGTCTCTTTTGCCGAACAGGCTTCTTCGAGGGATCCACCTCCAATCGGTGCTCAGCAACCCTTCTGCTAATCCCAGGCATGTCCTTTGGTTCCCATGCAAAAATGTCCGCATAGCTGCGAAGGAGTTCCATAAGATTTGTCCGAAGAGGCTCTGGTAGACCCAAACCAATTTTTACTGTCTTGTCCGCTTTCCCGAGGACCAACTCGATCTCCTCCGTCTCCCCCGCAGGTGTTACCAATGGCTCGGAACTGCTTTCAGTGAAGGGCTCAATCTCGATTGCCATGGTTTGTTTCTGTTTACTAACTCCTACTCCGGAAGAGATGCACGCATTCCGGTAACAGCGTCGGGCTAGATCTAAATCCCCAGCCACCTCTCCGACTCCGTGCGCTGTGGGGAACTTAATCTTGAAATGGGGGATGGAAGTCACGGCTTGGAGAGCCGTCAGGGTAGGTCTTCCCAGTATAGCGTTGTAAGCCGAATCTACATGCACAACATAGAATTTACACATTATTTCCGCCTGCTGAGGGGCTGTGCCGAAGACCACTGGGAGTTCGATAGTGCCTGCAACTTTGACCGGATCGTTGCTGAAACCATATAGAGGAGTCTCCTGCCCAACTTCCATCTTTCGCCCTTCAAGATGCATTCTTTGATATGCGTGGGCGTACAGAATATCCACTGAAGACCCGTTATCTATCATCATACGCTTCATGTCTACCGAGCCCACTTGCGCGGTGATCACTAATGCTCCTTCATGTGGATCAATGGGCTCCAAAGGATAGTCCGTGTCTGTAAAAGATATAATAGTTCCGGGAAATGGTCTATCCACCTTTGGAGAGGCACCTGATATGGACATAACCGAATCCAGATACCCCCTTCTCTTTCTTCCTACCAATTTCCCCGACGTTCCCCCTGTTATTACGTCGATGACATGCCTTGGTGGCGGGTTCGGGACGGGCTGCACAGGAGGATCTGTTAGAACTGACTGAACGGTGCGGTCGGCACCTTGGTGACTCTTTTCGGCCACATATTGGACCAACAAACCGCTCTGGATCTTTCTTTCCACAAAATCCTTAAGATTACAACACTCATTGGTGCCATGGCCTGCGGCTTGATGATAGTTACAATATTTTCGAGGGTTGCCCTGCCCGGTCCTATAGTTGTCCCTCGGTGGCTCAAAGAACGGCTGGTTTCGGATTTGGTCTAGAATCACCGATCTGTCCGTGTTCAGTTTGGTATAAACCTTATTCACCTTCGGGGTCGAAGCGGGCGGACGAGCATCTCCTTGTCGCCACGAGTTGTTGAACTTCTTGGAACGACTCTCCGATCTATCACTGTACCCCCCAGTCTTTTTCGGATCATCCCGGGTTCTAGGGGCATCTGCCTCCTTCATCTGTTCCGTAGAGGAACGCTTCAAGCTACTCATAGCCTCTTCCACAACGATATAACCTTCTGCCTTGTCGAATGCCTCTGCCAGGCTTTTCGGGTGATTGAACATCAACTTTTTCACCAGCTTCTCCGACTTTACTAGGTCTAGACCGTTCTGAAACAAACCCACGGCTTGGAGATCGTTCAAATCAGACACCTGGCCAACGGCTTCTCGGAACCTCTTCACATACTGACCCAAAGACTCATCGGTGTACTGTCTGACCTGTGCCAAAGAGCCCGTGGGCTTCCCTCTCCTTCGGTTACTCCCAAAACGAGCATGGAACTTGTCGCAGAGTTCGGACCATGAGGAAATTGAATCTGCCGGTAAATTTCCCATCCACTGCCTCGCGTCCTTTCTCAACGTCGTAACAAACATATGGCACTTAGCAGCGTCAGCGAAATCGTAGTAGTCCATCAACCGGTCAAATGCTTGGCTGTGGTCGTAAGGATCTCCCGAACCGTCGTAACTTTCCAAGTGAGGCAACTTCTTAGAGGTGTCCGCCTTCTCCTTAAGAATGTCCGAGGAGAACGGGGATGCTTTCTTTCCCGGAGTATTCTTCACCTGTTGGACCTCGGCCAACTGCTTCTGGAGCGCCTTCAGTTCTTTTACGAGGTATTCTACTCCTTCCGGTTGCGACGACACTCCCTTCTCCGACGACTCTCTCTTTCTCGGAGTAGGTCGGTCGTTGATCATGATACCCCCAACCTCCGAAGGACTCTCGCGACGACGGTCTTCTGAGCGAAGTACCCGACTTTCGGGTGTACGGCCCCCGGACCTGCTTCGCCTCTGGGTCCGACGACTGTGGTGGGAATGTGTGACAATGAGTGCCCTCTCCATGCTCTCTGGAGTTCGTTCTCTGGATCGGCCTTTCCTACCACTTCGGGTCTGCCCTGCAGGGACGTCACGACGGAATGCTTCCTTCGATCTTCGAGGAGTAGGGCTCCTCGATCTTTCTCTCTCCCGATGTCGGCTTTGAAACCCACGTTCTGACTGAACCGGCTCCTTCCCGCTGCGATGCACACGCCTTTCAGACGGGACGTAACTCGATGCTTCATCCCTCAACTCCTCCATCCGGGACATCTGCTCGGCTATATCCTGCCTTTGCTTCATGAGTGACTCCATGGCCCTATCGGCCTCTTCCGCCATCTTAGCCAATCGGGAGGTCTTCTCGTCGTGGTCTAGCTGTTTCCGGCCACGGCCGGATTCCTTATCCGTCGTGAAGATTAACTTTCTCTTAGCTTTGCCCACGGCTCTTGGACGAGAGTCTCCATGTGACCGCTTGGAGGCTGTGCTAGCATGAGCACTTAGTGTGGGCCTCAAACGATCTCTAACAGAAACTCGTGGTGGTGAGTCACCAACAGTCATCGGTTGTCCTTCAGGCGTGTCTGCTCTGCTCTTCTCCATCCTGAGAGCGTGGAACAAATAAATGTTTGTGATTGAAAGCTCTGAAACACTAGAACAGCCCTCCTTCTAGCGCCAATGTTAACGCCAAGATCTTTGATGACGTCCCAATCACGTAAGACGCCCTAATCCTGCACAGAAAACACGATCAACACCAAAAGCTTGACGGCTGGACCGTCGGGGGATAGCTCCGGCGTGAGAGTCAATACAGGTGTTCAAGGTTTAACAATGGAAGGTGTAAAAAACGTCTAGTGTGTTGAGCCAGGTAGAAAGTGTATGCGTACCTTTTGTTAGGAGACCCCCTTGCTAGGTTATACTCTCATGCTCGGTTTTGTGTGCCACCAACCATGATCTGACACCCCCTCTCAGTCACCCCTTGTCCCAGCCGACTGCATGCAGGTTATCACCTTTTTTCCACTGTTCCTGCCGTCGGCCGGATAAGATCCCATCCACATTAATGATCTGCAGGTGCTTGGTCAACTGCCCTACCCCCCTCATCATTACCAGTCAAAGTCTTAGATATTAAAAGATCTTATGGGCCGGCCACTTGACCCAGCCCATCATTAACGGGATACAACAAAGGCAATATAAATGTTAGGCCCAATGACTATAAGACTTAGTGATAAAGGTCCACTAGGCTAATTAAACGGATGGGCCCAATTAGTCGGGCCCAATGAAAGAAATATCAGGCCCCAACATTAAGATATTAAGAACTAAGAAGAAGAGACTTATATAACATTTTCTCATATATATATATATATATATATATAGAAAATTAATATTTACACATAAAAATTGTCGTTATAAATGTATAGCGACGATAAAAATTATTGTTAAAAAGATCTATAACGATGATTTTTATGTAAAAATATCAAAAAATTATGTGAAAATATCAATTTCTTATATATATATATATATATATATATATACACACACACTAATAACTAACTCATTTTATATTGTTCATTCTCAAGTTTAACAAACGGAATGTTTAAAAAAAGATTATGGTACGCATCATTAGGGTGTATATGGATAGAATTCTTTAAATGGTTGTCTATTGAATTCTATAGACAACACTGTTGACTATGTATAGAAAACTAAAATGAGTTGGTTAATTTGGATAGAGAGAGAATGGCAGGCCAGGGCTGTCATAACTCATAAGCATCTAGAAAAGCACTATTTTGACTTAAATTAATGAGTAATTCTACGCCGACCGGCGTTTGCCGACCGGGGTAGTGACCGGCCGGAATTTTTTTTTTTTTTTTTTTTTTTTTTTGCTTTTGACTACAAAATAATTAATGTGATTTATTAGAACTGAAATTTTTATAAAATACAGTGATTTAGGCGTCCGTTTGTATAACCCTGTTTGTTACGTGTATCCAAACGGACGCCTAAATCACTGTATTTTATAAAAATTTCAGTTCTAATAAATCACATTAATTATTTTGTAGTCAAAAGCAAAAAAAAAAAAAAAAAAAAAAAAAAAATTCCGGCCGGTCACTACCCCGGTCGGCAAACGCCGGTCGGCGTAGAATTTTCATAAATTAATAGAATGAGGATCTTCTGTGAGGATCTCTATGCGAAGATGGTGTGAGGATTTTATTTCGAGTCATTAGATCTCTATTCAATGGCTCACAATATATTTAATATATATTATACACTACAATTTACCTATGTAAATATGTAGCGTTATATATATAATATAAATAATATTATTATCACATAAAAAAAATTACATAATACTCGCATACACATACATGCATACAACGAGTTTCGCATGTCAAGCGGGAGCCCACAATATACATATATATATATATATATATATATATATATATATATATGAGCGTTATATAATTTTTTTTATGTTATAGTAACATTATTGATATAATATCACTCCCAAAAGAAAAAGAATAAATATTTTAATGTGTTCATAAAAAGAGTACCACTTATAAAATTTACAAACATTAATGATATCTTCTTCTTGCATTTTATTCTTAAAAATTACAAGTTGTTATTTTAATAGTAATAACATAATAACGAATTTGGTGGATAAATTTGAAGATATTACGTCATTTTTTACTATCAATAATAAAAAATAAAGTACTTTCTTCACTCTCTTTTTTTAAAAAAAAATCATTTTGTGACACAGAGAGTGATATACTAATATAAAGAAAGAAACATAAATTGAGTGTGACATTAATAGATCAGTACTGGTGATCCGTTTTTTCCTGAACTTTTATTTAACAACCCAGCCCAACCCAACCTAGGTTGCTTCCGAGTTGGGTCCACCTAGATCAACAGATGTTATCATGAGCGTCTTAGCTCTTGGTCCATATCATTGGGTTTCAAACTTGAATACAAAGTCCAAACTTGGTGGATCCTGGTAGTACAGCTATACTTGATATTGGATCCTCATAGGATCATTCTGCTTGGTGGAACAAACAATTCACCAATCCAATATTTAATAATAATTTTTTACAACTTAGAGAATTTTACAAAATCAATTTTTTTAAGTCTAATAATTAATATATCTACATTATATAGTGGCCATTTTTTGACACGCTTGACTCTTTTTTTTCTCTTTTGCCCTTACAATTTTAAATATATTATTAATTTATTATTGTTACTTTATTTATTTTTATCTTTCTATTTAGTTATTCAAAATTTTTGAAGTTTTAATTTTACCCTAGCTACTTACACAAACAGTGCGTGTATCATCGAGTGCTAGTTTTAGATAAAAATCATTTTATCTTATGTATGATCACCTAAGGGAGAATCAAATTATAACCTAAACATCACAATACACCATACTTAATCCTTAGGCTAATTGATCCACTCATCTAACATACAAGTTTGTAAAAGGTGAACACTATTTTCACAATATTTTTGATATTTTCACATGATTACCTCTCATGTGAGAGAAGATTACGTGAAAATACCAAAAACACATGTGAAAATATCAGTTTCCCTTGTAAAGTTATAACTTGCATTGAATTTATATACAAAGAGGAAGGCACCTTAAGAGGAATGGGGTCAATCAGGGGCGGACCTATGCTTGGGCAGCATAGGCACCTGCCTACGCTGAGATTTTTTTTATAGGTGTAGGAGAGGGGCAAATATGTAATTTAATTAATTTAAATGGGACAGATTAATGGAAGAGTTATACTTAGGGGAGCCATATATATATATATATATATATATATATATATATATATATATATATATATTACTCTTAATTATAAAATTTAAATGAATCTATTTTGTAGTTTTCATTTGAGCTGGAAATCTGCTAATCTACTTTTCGCCTGCTGATGAAGAAGCAGATAGGAGATAATCAGACACATATTTTATAATAAAATATGTTAAGTTGGCTTCAAAAAATTAAAATTGAAGATAATATATTTTAGGAAATTATTAAATTCACAACACTTTTTGTTATTTCCACATCAAAAGTGTTGTTGTAGATGTATAGTGACGGTGAAAACCATCGCTACAGGATCTATAGCGACACTTTTGTTGTAAAAATAATATTTTATGTTGTGGATTTAACAATTTCCTATATTTTATTTGTAAGACCCCGAATTTTATGAAATAAAAGTATTCAATTTTTTTTTATAATTACAATTCAGTAAATGGTTAAATTGATAAAAGTTTAAAGTTATGAGTGAAATATGATTTTTTTTCAAAATAAGCAAGTGGTTATAAAATAACCATTGTTGTCGGGGAATATTCGTTTGGTCGTGGAATATTCTTTCTGTCGGGGAATATTCGTACGACGGCGCAGCTATTTGTGGGCCACATAACGAATACTGTTGGAATACCCGATGGTTAAAATACAGTAATACGCGTTATTACACAGTAGCACACGGTATTGCACAGTATTTTTGAAATTATTGATTCTTACGTAAGAAGGCACTACTCAATAATTGTTACAGTAATTACTGTTCAATATTTTATTTTATTGATTCAATAATTGCTACGTTGAAATTTTATATTATTGTTGTTCAACAATTGTCACTGCACAGTATTTTCCATTATCAGATCAATAATTCATATTATTTGTGACAACTCCAAAATAGGTTCATTCCACCCAACCCATTCTGAGTCGTCAAATACATGGTACAGAAAACAACTACAACTTTATTACAACAATTATCGTGCAAAATACAACAACACATATGCTGTGAGTTTGGATACAAATATATACCAAATGTGACATTGGACACCATCATGTATCAGCACCTCACAAAGGTACCTTACATAAAGGTACAGTCAAAAACTGTTTTAGAAACTAGAATCTTTGGGAAGTGCTCAAGAAAACCTTCGTACATGGGAGGCCACGCGTCTAGGTTATGACAGATATCATATGGCCACAGAATTATCCTTGGTTGACCCAATAGACCCCAAAGAAAAACGAGAAGATTACTATCATATTCTTCCCAATGGTGAGTCTTCTCTTGACTTATCATTATCTCCACTGTCTCAAATTGAGAATTATACTTCAAACAAACACCAAGATTATATAGGTAGTGCCCATAGATATACTCAGCAAGTGGATGAGCACAACCCTGTCCTATGATGACACGAGGTTGTATGTCATTAGACATCTTGTATGATAGTGACAAAACACCCTTCCAACGTTGGGTTCGCCTCACCCTATTTTCTTCACCAAATATAACTACTAAATGATGACCACCGTTCTATTCCCTTGTTACCCCCGCTCGACCCAGCTACACTCTTATTACCTGAAAGGAATTGTGAAGCAAAAGGGTGAGCACAACTAGCTCAGTAAAGAATATCATTACTAAAGATAATTCAATTATCAATAGCCTTTATCAACAATAAATCAGAGATTTAGAACATATGGTAAATGATAAAATTTCAACCATAGTTGCAGCGGAACGAGCAATCCATTAGAAGAGTCAAATAGACTATAAAGTCTATTATCTTCTCCATGTTAAAAATCTACCAACAATATTTTATCCATGTAACATCACTCAACAGTTCCTTTCCACAATCATATGAATAACTCATAATCATAATTGTGACTATAAATTTTTCTTCGCACCCAGGACGAAGAATATTTTCATCACATGTCTTTACCTGAAACATCAAAGATCATGGTTATACCAAATCACAATTCCTATTTATAATCATACTAACAAATCCATCTTTGCACTACGGGCCAAAGATATTCATCAACAAACCATCTTTGCACTACGGGCCAAAGATATTCATCAACAAACCATCTTTGCACTACGGGCCAAAGATATTCAACAACAGTTCATCTTTGCACTACAGGCCAAACATATTCATCAACAGGCCATCTTTGCACTACATGCCAAAGATATTCATCAACAATTCATATTTGCACTACAGGCCAAATATATTCATATCTCAAAGAAATATATAATCATTTCAGAATTTATATAAACAATAATTATAACCATGTTGATCAATTCACCTTTGCACTTAAGCTTAAGATATTCAATTATAAATTCAATGGTCATGATCATACCAGTCACAATTCAACTTTGCACTACAGGCCAAAGAGAACCCTAGTCATGATCATACCAATAATCTACCCATCTTTACACTCTAGTGAAAGAGAATTTCAATATCAGGGTTATAAAAATGTTATATATGATGATAAAAATAATATGATCAACATATAGTTTTAATCTCAAGAGTAATATTCGTAACTCATGAATAGTAAATCGTGAATAGTAACTCATGAATAGTAACCCCGACACAAAAGATAGAAATTCCACAATAAAATCCATACCAATATTTCGGTATAATGATATTGAAAGAATAACATTACTTAAATTTATAAACAATTTATTTTAATTGTTTACACTTTACTAATTAATGCATTTAATCATCATAAAATGCCAACTCTTACAATTTCATCATCAATAACCAAAACCCTCATCAAAAATCTGCATATACCTCATATAGGATTCTCAAGCCATAAAATCCTATTTTCCAATTTTCTTTCTTCACAAAACATATTTAATTCATTTACTCATAACTAGACCATTTTCATGAAAAATACCAAATCAGTTCCAAAAATATTTCTTTTCTGGAATTTAGCATAATATAGTCCCATAGTGAACATATATTTTTCTCAGAATTTTTAAAAGTCATTTACTATTTTTCATATGGCCAAAATAGCCGAATATTTGGACATTTATCAAAAATTGTACTTTTGTCCAAAAATTCTGAAATTAACAGAGTATACTTCCATCATATACATGTACTCTCAATAAAAATTTCATCAATTTTGGAGTTAACCACAAGGAATTATAAGCGGTTACTTTTAAAATAGTCTTTTCTCGTAAAATTCATAACTCTTAATCTATACATCCAAAAATCACCATTTTTGGACACAATCAATAAAACTCATCAAAATATTATTTCAAATTTTTCCAGAATTTTTGAAGATCAGAAAAATTACGAAACTGAAAATCATAACAACCCTTAAAATCCCTTAATATCCCTTACAATCCCTTACAATCCCTTACAATCCCTTACTATCCCTTACCTCAAAAGAGCAGTACTTCTGACTGGATATCGGATATGATGCTGAAGGAAACTTGCACTGATGAATAGCAACTCACCAAGTATCTAAAAACTCACAAAATATGCTTCATAATATAGAGAGAGAAAGAGAGAAAGCTTATGTTTCTGGTGTGATTTTCAATTCTAACTTAGCCCTCTATTTATAGGAAAATTTTGGTAGGTTTGACCTGCAACCTGATGGCTTTACCTGCTACTATTCCCACCCACCACATTTGAAATATAATTCAGCACATTTCTTCACCAACCACGAGTGGGGCCCACCAATTCTA
Organism: Panax notoginseng; assembly: GCA_016801055.1. Classification (NCBI taxonomy): domain Eukaryota; kingdom Viridiplantae; phylum Streptophyta; class Magnoliopsida; order Apiales; family Araliaceae; genus Panax; species Panax notoginseng. Next base: position 147,516,349 of record CM029012.1, on the reverse strand, counting down.
GAATTTTCCATCAAAATAATAAACTCCGAAAATTCAACAATTTCTGAACCAGTCATCTTGTAAAATTCATAATAAATCATACGTTCATTTTTAACGGTTCAAAATTTATGGACATATACTCAACTTATATATGTATAACATATCCAAAAATTACCACGATCCAACGGTCGGATTAAAAATTATAGCCCCCGCAAAATATCTCAAAAACCCTGATTTTTAATACCTCCATTCCGATAAAAATACTGATAAAAACCTCAACATTAACTCCTTCATTTTTAACCACAAAAATATATCCCTCATTTATATCCACATAATATAAATATTTCCTTATCATATGAATCAATAATTAATTATTCACAAATAATATTACAGAATCACATTTATGACAACCAGGCCGTTCCCAGGAAAGAGGGGGCTTTCCAATAAGGATTTCTCCTTACTGGCGCTCAATTAGATGACCAAACCTCTCCTTAGACAGAACTTTCTAGACATTGCCAATAATGTTATCTAATAATATTATTCAAATAATATGAATTATTGATATGATAAATGAAAATACTGTGCAGCAACAATTATTGAAACAACAATAATATAAAATATCAACGCAGCAATTATTGAATCAATAAAATAAAATATTGAATAATAACTACTGTAACAATTATTGAGTAGTGCCTTCTTACGTAAGAATCAATAATTGGTGCAATACCGTGTGCTACTGTGCAATAACGCGTATTACTGTATTTTAACCACCGGGTATTCCAACAGTGTTAACGGTAACAACTACGCCGTTATTTGTAAAAGCTCAAATTTATCGTTTTCTTCACCCGACAGTTATTCTGTTATGGGGCCCACAAATGGCTGCGCCGTCGTACGAATATTCTCCGACAGAAAGAATATTCCACGACCAAACGAATATTCTCCGACAACAATGATTATTTTATAACCACTTGTGTATTTTGAAAAATTTTCAAATTTCACCCATAACTTTAACTTTTTATCAATTTAACCATTTACTGAATTGTAATTATAAGAAAAATTAAATACTTTTATTTCATAAAATTCGGGGTCTTACATTATTAGAATAATATTATTAGATAACATTATTGGCAATGTCTAGAAAGTTCTGTCTAATGAGAGGTTTGGTCACCTAATTGCGCGCCAGTAAGGAAAAATTCTTATTGGAAAGCCCCCTCTTTCCTGGGAACGGCCTGGTTGTCATAAATGTGTTTCTGTAATATTATTTGTGAATAATTAAGTATTGATTCATATGATAAGAAAATATTTATTTTATGTGGATATAAATGAGGGATATATTTTTGTGGTAAAAAAATGAAGGAGTTAATGTTGAGATTTTTATCCGTATTTTTATCGGAATGGAGGTATTAAAAATCAGGGTTTTTGAGATATTTTGCGGGGGTTATAATTTTTAATCCGACCGTTGGATCGTGGTAATTTTTGGATATGTTATACATATATAAGTTGAGTATATGTCCACAAATTTTGAACCGTTAAAAATGAACGTATGATTTATTATGAATTTTACAAGATGACTGGTTCAGAAATTGTTGAATTTTCGGAGTTTATCATTTTGATGGAAAATTCTAGAATTGGTGGGCCCCACTTGTGGTTGGTGAAGAAATGTGCTGAATTATATTTCAAATGTGGTGGGTGAGAATAGTAGCAGGTAAAGTCATCAGGTTGCAGGTCAAACCTACCAAAATTTTCCTATAAATAGAGGGCTAAGTTAGAATTGAAAATGACACCAGAAACATAATCTTTCTCTCTTTCTCTCTCTATATTATGAAGCATGTTTTGTGAATATTTAGATACTTTGAGAGTTTCTATTCATCAGTGCAAGTTTCCTTCAACCTTATACCGATCAGAAATACTGCTCTTTTGAGGTAAGGGATTGTAAGGGATAGTAAGGGATTTTAAGGGTTGTTATATTTTCCAGTTTCGTAATTTTTCTGACCTTCAAAAATTCTGGAAAAATTTAAAATGATATTTTGATGAGTTTTCTTGATTGTGTCCAAAAATGGTGATTTTTGGATGTATAGATTGAGAGTTATGAATTTTATGAGAAAAGACTATTTTAAAAGTAACCGCTTATAATTCTTTGTGGTTAACTCCAAAATTGATGAAATTTTTATTGGGAGTACATGTATATGATAGGAGTATACTCTGTAAATTTCAGAATTTTTAGACAAAAGTTCAATTTTTGATAAATGTCTAAATATTCGGCTATTTTGGCCATATGAAAAATAGTAAATGACTTTTAAAAATTCTGAGAAAAATATATGTTCACTATGGGACTATATTATGCTAAATTCCAGAAAAGAAATATTTTTGGAACGGATTTGGTATTTTTTATGAAAATAGTCTAGTTATGAGAAAATGAATTAAATATGTTATGTGAAGTAAGAAAATTGAAAAATAGGATTTTATGGCTTGAGAATCCTATATGAGGTATACGCAGATTTTTGATGAGGGTTTTGGTTATTGATGATGAAATCTTATGAGTTTGGCATTTTAGAATGATTAAATGCATTATTTAGTAAAGTGTAAACAATTAAAATAAATTGTTTATAAGCTTAAGAAATATTATTATTTCAATATCATTATACCGAAATATTGGTATGTATTTTATTGTGGAATTTCTACCTTTTTGTGTCGGGTTTACTATTTATGAGTTACTATTCACGATAAAAATTGGTTTCTTTTTCTAACCAAATTATAGTTGATTTATGAATATTACTCTTGAGATTAAATCTAGATGTTTTGATTATATTGATTTTACTATTATATATAACATTTTTATAACCTTGATGTTGAAATTCTCTTTCACTAAAGTGTAAAGATGGGTAGATTATTGGTATGATCATGACTAGGGTTCTCTTTGGCCTGTAGTGCAAAGTTGAATTGTGACTGGTATGATCATGACCATTAAATTTATAATTGAATATCTTAAGCTTAAGTGCAAAGGTGAATTGATCAACATGGTTATAATTATTGTTTATATAAATTCTGAAATGATTATATATTTATTTGAGATATGAATATATTTGGCCTGTAGTGCAAATATGAATTGTTGATGAATATCTTTGGCCCGTAGTGCAAAGATGAACTGTTGTTGAATATCTTTGGCCTGTAGTTCAAAGATGGTCTGTTGATGAATATCTTTGGCCTGTAGTGCAAAGATGAACTGTTGTTGAATATCTTTGGTCGTAGTGCAAAGATGGATTTATTAGTATGATTATGAACATGAACTGTGATTTGGTATAACCATGATCTTTGATGTTTCAGGTAAAGACAGGTGATGAAAATTATCTTCGTTCTGGATGTGAAGAGGAATTTAGAATCATAATTATGATTATGAGTTATTTATATGATTGTGGACCAGAACTGTTGATTGATGTTACAGGGATAAAACATTGTTGGTGGATTTTTAACATGGAGAAGATAATAGACTTTATAGTCTATTTGACTCTTCTAATGGATTGTTTGTTCCGCTGCAACTATGGTTGAAATTTTTATCATTTACCATATGTTCTAAATCTCTGATTTATTATTGATGAAGGCTATTGATAATTTAATTATCTTTAGTCATGATATTCTTTACTGAGCTAGTTGTGCTCACCCTTTTGCTTCACAATTCCTTTCAGGTAATAAGAGTGTAGCTGGGTCGAGCGAGAGTAACGGAGAAATAGAACGGTGGTCTCTAGCTGTGGATGTTCTCCCAAAGCAGTATAGAAAAGTTCATTTAGTAGTTTTATTTGGTGAATCCAATAGGGTAAGGTGTACCCAACGTTGGAAGGGTGGTTTACCACTATCATACAAGATGTCTAACGACATACAACCTCGTGTCATCATAAGACAGGGATGTACTCATCCACTTGCTGAGTATATATTCGAGCACTACCTATATAATCTTGGTGTTTGTTTGAAGTATAATTCTCAATTAGAGACAGTAGAGATAATGATATGTCAAGAGAAGACTCACCATTGGGAAGAATATGATAGTAATCTTCTCGTTTTTCTTTGGGGTCTATTGGGTCAACCAAGAATAATTCTGTGGCCATATGATATCTATCATAACCTAGACGCATGGCCTCCTATGTACGAAGGTTTCCTTGAGCACTTTTCAAAGATTCTAATTTCTAAAACAGTTTTTGACTGTACCTTTATGTAAGGTACCTTTGTGAGGTGCTGATACATGATGGTGTTCAATGTCACATTTGGTATATATTTGTATCCAAACTCACAGCATATGTGTTGTTGTATTTTGCACGACAATTGTTGTAATAAAGTTGCAGTTATTTTCTGTACCATGTATTTCACGACTCAGAATGGGTTGGGTGGAATGGACCTATTTTGGGGTTGTCACAGGTGGTATCAGAGCTTAGGGATATGATCTCTGGCGGAGATCGGGGAATAGGACTAGGAGGGGAGAGACGAGTAAATCCTTCGCTAGTGTGTCCTACCTAAGCTTATTTGTTGGTCAGTCATAATATCGGGATATTATGTGATATGTTAATTTGTTCAATTAACCTTTGTTTTGAAGCTGTATTCTAGAATGATATCTGAAATACAGGAGATGAGCAATGAAGAAATTATGATGACAGGAAAGATGGAATCTGAAATGAAAGCAAGGTATTCTCAACTCTTTGAAATACCAGGTACGTAAATTTCGGGGACGAAATTTCATAAGGAGGGGAGATTGTAAGACCCCAAATTTTATGAAATAAAAGTATTCAATTTTTTTTTATAATTACAATTCAGTAAATGGTTAAATTGATAAAAGTTTAAAGTTATGAGTGAAATATGATTTTTTTTCAAAATAAGCAAGTGGTTATAAAATAACCATTGTTGTCGGGGAATATTCGTTTGGTCGTGGAATATTTTTTCTGTCGGGGAATATTCGTACGACGGCGCAGCTATTTGTGGGCCCCATAACGAATAACTGTCGGGTGAAGAAAACGACAAATTTGAGTTTTTACAAATAACGGCGTAGTTGTTACCGTTAACACTGTTGGAATACCCGATGGTTAAAATACAGTAATACGCGATATTGCACAGTAGCACACGGTATTGCACAGTATTTTTGAAATTATTGATTCTTACGTAAGAAGGCACTACTCAATAATTGTTACAGTAATTACTGTTCAATATTTTATTTTATTGATTCAATAATTGCTACGTTGAAATTTTATATTATTGTTGTTCAATAATTGTCACTGCACAGTATTTTCCATTATCAGATCAATAATTCATATTATTTGAATAATATTATTAGATAACATTATTGACAATGTCTAGAAAGTTCTGTCTAAGGAGAGGTTTGGTCACCTAATTGCGCGCCAGTAAGGAAAAATTCTTATTGGAAAGCCCCCTCTTTCCTGGGAACGGCCTGGTTGTCATAAATGTGATTCTGTAATATTATTTATGAATAATTAAGTATTGATTCATATGATAAGAAAATATTTATTTTATGTGGATATAAATGAGGGATATATTTTTGTGGTAAAAAAATGAAGGAGTTAATGTTGAGATTTTTATCCGTATTTTTGTCGGAATGGAGGTATTAAAAATCAGAGTTTTTGAGATATTTTGCGGGGGTTATAATTTTTAATCGGACCGTTGGATCGTGGTAATTTTTGGATATGTTATACATATATAAGTTGAGTATATGTCCACAAATTTTGAACCGTTAAAAATGAACGTATGATTTATTATGAATTTTACAAGATGACTGGTTCAGAAATTGTTGAATTTTCGGAGTTTATCATTTTGATGGAAAATTCTAGAATTGGTGGGCCCTACTTGTGGTTGGTGAAGAAATGTGCTGAATTATATTTCAAATGTGGTGGGTGAGAATAGTAGCAGGTAAAGCCATCAGGTTGCAGGTCAAACCTACCAAAATTTTCCTATAAATAGAGGGCTAAGTTAGAATTGAAAATGACACCAGAAACATAAGCTTTCTCTCTTTCTCTCTCTATATTATGAAGCATGTTTTGTGAATATTTAGATACTTTGAGAGTTTCTATTCATCAGTGCAAGTTTCCTTCAGCCTTATACCGATCAGAAATACTGCTCTTTTGAGGTAAGGGATTGTAAGGGATAGTAAGGGATTTTAAGGGTTGTTATATTTTCCAGTTTCGTAATTTTTCTGACCTTCAAAAATTCTGGAAAAATTTAAAATGATATTTTGATGAGTTTTCTTGATTGTGTCCAAAAATGGTGATTTTTGGATGTATAGATTGAGAGTTATGAATTTTATGAGAAAAGACTATTTTAAAAGTAACCGCTTATAATTCTTTGTTGTTAACTCCAAAATTGATGAAATTTTTATTGGGAGTACATGTATATGATAGGAGTATACTCTGTAAATTTCAGAATTTTTAGACAAAAGTTCAATTTTTGATAAATGTCTAAATATTCGGCTATTTTGGCCATATGAAAAATAGTAAATGACTTTTAAAAATTCTGAGAAAAATATATGTTCACTATGGGACTATATTATGCTAAATTCCAGAAAAGAAATATTTTTGGAACGGATTTGATATTTTTCATGAAAATAGTCTAGTTATGAGAAAATGAATTAAATATGTTATGTGAAGTAAGAAAATTGAAAAATAGGATTTTATGGCTTGAGAATCCTATATGAGGTATACGCAGATTTTTGATGAGGGTTTTGGTTATTGATGATGAAATCTTATGAGTTTGGCATTTTAGAATGATTAAATGCATTATTTAGTAAAGTGTAAACAATTAAAATAAATTGTTTATAAGCTTAAGAAATATTATTATTTCAATATCATTATACCGAAATATTGGTATGTATTTTATTGTGGAATTTCTACCTTTTTGTGTCGGGTTTACTATTTATGAGTTACTATTCACGATAAAAATTGGTTTCTTTTTCTAACCAAATTATAGTTGATTTATGAATATTACTCTTGAGATTAAATCTAGATGTTTTGATTATATTGATTTTACTATTATATATAACATTTTTATAACCTTGATGTTGAAATTCTCTTTCACTAAAGTGTAAAGATGGGTAGATTATTGGTATGATCATGACTAGGGTTCTCTTTGGCCTGTAGTGCAAAGTTGAATTGTGACTGGTATGATCATGACCATTAAATTTATAATTGAATATCTTAAGCTTAAGTGCAAAGGTGAATTGATCAACATGGTTATAATTATTGTTTATATAAATTCTGAAATGATTATATATTTATTTGAGATATGAATATATTTGGCCTGTAGTGCAAATATGAATTGTTGATGAATATCTTTGGCCCGTAGTGCAAAGATGAACTGTTGTTGAATATCTTTGGCCTGTAGTTCAAAGATGGTCTGTTGATGAATATCTTTGGCCTGTAGTGCAAAGATGAACTGTTGTTGAATATCTTTGGTCGTAGTGCAAAGATGGATTTATTAGTATGATTATGAACAGGAACTGTGATTTGGTATAACCATAATCTTTGATGTTTCAGGTAAAGACAGGTGATGAAAATTATCTTCGTTCTGGATGTGAAGAGGAATTTAGAATCATAATTATGATTATGAGTTATTTATATGATTGTGGACCAGAACTGTTGATTGATGTTACAGGGATAAAACATTGTTGGTGGATTTTTAACATGGAGAAGATAATAGACTTTATAGTCTATTTGACTCTTCTAATGGATTGCTTGTTCCGCTGCAACTATGGTTGAAATTTTTATCATTTACCATATGTTCTAAATCTCTGATTTATTATTGATGAAGGCTATTGATAATTTAATTATCTTTAGTCATGATATTCTTTACTGAGCTAGTTGTGCTCACCCTTTTGCTTCACAATTCCTTTCAGGTAATAAGAGTGTAGCTGGGTCGAGCGAGAGTAACGGAGAAATAGAACGGTGGTCTCTAGCTGTGGATGTTCTCCCAAAGCAGTATAGAAAAGTTCATTTAGTAGTTTTATTTGGTGAATCCAATAGGGTAAGGTGTACCCAACGTTGGAAGGGTGGTTTACCACTATCATACAAGATGTCTAACGACATACAACCTCGTGTCATCATAAGACAGGGATGTACTCATCCACTTGCTGAGTATATATTCGAGCACTACCTATATAATCTTGGTGTTTGTTTGAAGTATAATTCTCAATTAGAGACAGTAGAGATAATGATATGTCAAGAGAAGACTCACCATTGGGAAGAATATGATAGTAATCTTCTCGTTTTTCTTTGGGGTCTATTGGGTCAACCAAGAATAATTCTGTGGCCATATGATATCTATCATAACCTAGACGCATGGCCTCCCATGTACGAAGGTTTCCTTGAGCACTTTTCAAAGATTCTAATTTCTAAAACAGTTTTTGACTGTACCTTTATGTAAGGTACCTTTGTGAGGTGCTGATACATGATGGTGTTCAATGTCACATTTGGTATATATTTGTATCCAAACTCACAGCATATGTGTTGTTGTATTTTGCACGATAATTGTTGTAATAAAGTTGTAGTTGTTTTCTGTACCATGTATTTCACGACTCAGAATGGGTTGGGTGGAATGGACCTATTTTGGGGTTGTCACATTATTCTTCTAATGAGATGAAGTAGTTTTAGATAAAATATACTACTCCCTCTGTCCCCATAAAGGATGGCTAAATGTATAATTTTTTTTATTTCAAAAAAGGTTAGATAAAATATATAAAGTGAATGATACATATGTTATTTAGTGGGGTCTATTAATATAAAAAAATTATAAGTATTCATTATTTTATGTAATCTTGTGGGGCCACTAAGGATAAATTTAAAAAAAATTTATTCTCTTTCCTCTACTTTTACTTTTCTTAATATGTGTACAAATTGTATTTTGTTCATATTTTTGGGGACGGAGGGAGTAGTTTATAAATTTGATATATTTAATTTAGACATTTTTAGAATTTCTTTCCCTTCAATCATCGTTTTAAAGATTAATTGTGTTATTCATTAGTTATTTTCGTTATTGGCCTTTTTTATAAAAAAAACTTTTTTATTAATTTGTTTGAAAGGATTAAGAAAAGAAGAAGATTGTGACAGTGAAGACTGCAGAGATTCCTTTAAATTGATTAGTTTTTCGGCAATTAACTTGACTAATTGGCTCCCTTGTGATAAATTCTGTGAGACCCCAGATTTTATGAATAAAGATTTAATTTTCTCGAAATAATTTTTTAAATATTGTGGTGTTGATTTGATATAATGTAATAGTTGTGGGTAATATTTATAAATTTTGCAAAGTAAGCAAGTGATTATATAATATTCAATTGGTCGAGAAATATTCTTTTTGTCGGAGAATATCCATACGACGGTACAATCATTGGTGGACCCCGCAACGGAATTAATGTCGGATTGAGAAAATGACAAAATACTTTATGAAAATAACGGCGAAAGTTTTACCGTTAACTGTTGAAACACTCGGTGTTAAAAGTACAGTAATACACGTGGTTGCATAGTAGTACACGATATTAATTATTGATGCTTATGTGATAAGTCACTCAGTTTTATTTTATTGGTATTATTGATGTAATAAAACAGAAAAGCTTTTTATATAAAACAGAATACTTTTATAAAGTTATTCGTTTTATTAGGCTAATAGTAAAATCTTTTTATATAAAACAGAATACTTTTGTAAGACCCCAACTTTTATAAATAAAGATGAATTTTCTATAAATATTATTTTTGAATATTATGGAGTTAATTTGATATAATGTTATAGTTGTAGGTAATATTTATAAATTTTGCAAAGTACGCAAGTTGCTATATAATATTCGATTGGTCGGGAAATATTCGTTTTAACAGAGAATATTCATACAACGACACAATCATTGGTGGACCCCACAACGAAATTATTGTCGGATTGAGAAAACGATAAAAATATTTTATTAAAAATAACGGCAGAAATTTTACCATTGATACTGTTGAACTACTCGGTAGTAAAAGTACAGTAATATGTGTGGTTGCATAGTAGCACACGGTATTGATTATTAATGCTTATGTGAGAAGTCACTCAGTTTGATTCAATTATTGTCAGTTAATAATATGAATTATTTAGCGATAATGACGTTTTGTTTTATTCGTATTATTAACGTAATAAAACAGAAACATCTTTTTATATAAAACTGAATACTTTATTAAAGTTATTCTATAAATAGAATATATTATATTTTATTTAAAAGATTTTTCTTTAAATATGAACCGTCAAATTAAAGTAATCAATCTGGACCGTTCATGGATTAGTTACTATGCATTCTATTTTTCTATAAATAGCAGCTCATTCCTTCATTATTTATTACGAATTCACTGAACTATAGAGAGAGAAACTATAGAGAGAAACTATAGAGAGAGAGAAGAAGAGTATTCTACTACTTAACTATTTCCTTATTTCAGCTCTTCTTTAAAACGGTAAGGAGTGTTATTCTTTCTTATTCATGAAGAGAACTGTTGTTATTCCATTTCTTATTATTCTGTTGGAATAACCTGTATACGCGGTCTACCCTATACTTGGTGACATTCTTCTATTATTCTGTTGGAACATCATGTCTGTGTGTTTTACACCGGACCTGGTTCCGTCTTTATTATTATTCTGTTGGAACATCCTGTCTGTGTGTTTTACACCGGACCTGGTTCCGTCTTTATTATTATTCTGTTGGAACATCCTGTCTGTGCGTTTTACGTCGGACCTGGTTCCATTATTTATTATTCTGTTGGAATAACCTGCCTGTACGATCTATCGCATGCATGGTGATTTCTTTTGTTATTCCATTCTTTATTATACTCAGTTGGTTAAGTTTTGACTTCTATACTCTATGAAATTTGTGAAATATCCTTGATAATTGCGTTTCATCCAGTATCTTTTCATGAAAATATTCTTCTAAGCATTCTTGAATTTTACTCCACAAAGTAGTATCATGTTGACAATTTGGACGTTGTTAATTCTTGGATAAATTAATTCTTGAACTTGTTTAATTGAATTTTTATATCATTGTCATCATCCTCATGTTTATAAAATGTTGAAAGTCATCTGTGGCCTGTAGTGCATAGATGGACTTGGTATGATTATGACCAGGGATTATTCGGTATAATCATGACCGTAATATTACAAATGATGTGGTAAAAGTCCTCATTAGCCCGTAGTGCATTGATGGACAGTTGTTGGGATGATCATGACCATTAATGAATACACGAATATCATTGGCCGTAGTGCAGGGGTGATTCGATGATGTGGATTATTTTATTAAGCTGAGTCCCAGTGATCACGGTGTTGAAAAACCTTTTAAATCATAAAAGATAGTAGAGTTTATTTTCTACTTGACTCTTTTAATGGATTGCTTGTTCCGCTGCAGTTAAACTTGATGTCTATTATATTTTATCAGTTTAACATTGTTGAAGGCTAATGATAATTTATTCTGCATTATCTTAGTCATAATATTTCTTACTGGGCTAGTTGAGCTCACCATTTCTTTCACTGTTCTCTTCAGGAAATGAGAACGTAGCTGGGGCAAGTCGGGGAACGGAGTGATGGTCCGAATGATAGTATTCGTTAGTAGTCCTCACTATTCTATGTAATAGTGTGATAATAAATGTAATGAGAACTCCTTTTGAGTATGAATACTCTCTAGAAGATAATATTTGTATTCAAACTCACAGTTTATGTTTTGTCGTATTGTACACGACAGTTGTATTAATAAGTTGTATTTGTATTCTGTACTATGTATCTGACGACCCAAGATGGGTGATGTATACCTAATTTTGGGGGTGTCACAACTTTTATAAAGTTATTTATTTTATTAGACAATAATTAGATTTTATTATATTTTATTATGCATAGTATTTGCATAGTGCCTGCATAGTATTTGCATAGTGCATGCATAGTATTTGCATAATAAAATCTTTTATAAAGTTATTCGTTTTATTATATTATAAATAGAATATATTATATTTTCTTTAAAAGATTTTGCTTTAAATATGGACCGTCAGATTAAAGTAAATTAATCTGGATTGTTCATGAGTTAGTTACTATGCAGTCCATTTTTCTATAAATAGAAGCTCATACTTTCATTATTTCTTACGAATTCACTGAAACTCTAGAGAGAGAAACTATAGAGAGAAAGAAGAAAAGTGTTATCAGTATCATATTCTTCCCAATGGTGAGTCTTCTCTTGACTTATCATTATCTCCACTGTCTCTAATTGAGAATTATACTTCAAACAAACACCAAGATTATATAGGTAGTGCTCGTATATATACTCAGCAAGTGGATGAGCACATCCCTGCCTTATGATGACACGAGGTTGTATGTCATTAGACATCTTGTATGATAGTGACAAAACACCCTTCCAACGTTGGGTTCGCCTCACCCTATTTTCTTCACCAAATATAACTACTAAATGATGACCACCGTTCCATTCCCTTGTTACCCCCGCTCGACCCAGCTACACTCTTATTACCTGAAAGGAATTGTGAAGCAAAAGGGTGAGCACAACTAGCTCAGTAAAGAATATCATGACTAAAGATAATTCAATTATCAATAGCCTTCATCAACAATAAATCAGAGATTTAGAACATATGGTAAATGATAAAAATTTCAACCATAGTTGCAGCGGAACGAACAATCCATTAGAAGAGTCAAATAGACTATAAAGTCTATTATCTTCTCCATGTTAAAAATCTATCAACAATGTTTTATCCCTGTAACATCAATCAACAATTCTGGTCCACAATTATATGAATAACTCATAATCATAACTGTAGTTCTAAATTCCTCTTCTCATCCAGGACGAAGATAATTTTCATCACCTATCTTTACCTGAAACATCAAAGATCATGGTTACACCAAATCACATTTCCTGTTCATAATCATACGAATAACTTCATCTTTGCACTACGGCCAAAGATATTCATTTGTATCACCAGTTGGTCATGTTCATCTCAACAACATGTCATCTTTGCACTACGGGCCAAAGATATTCAACAACATGTCATCTTTGCACTACGGGCCAAAGATATTCATCAACAATTTATCTTTGCACTACAGGCCAAAGATATTCCTCAACAGTTCATATTTGCACTACGGCCAAATATATTAATATCTCAAAAAAATATATAATCATTGCAGAATTTATATAAACAATAATTATAACCATGTTGATCAATTCACCTTTGCACTTAAGCTAAAGATATTCACTTATAAATTCAATGGTCATGATCATACCAGTCAACAATTCAACTTTGCACTACTGGCCAAAGAGAACCCATAGTCATGATCGTACCAATAATTTACCCATCTTTACACTCAAGCGAAAGAGAATTTCAACATCAAGGTTATAAAAATGTTATATATGATAATAAAAACAATATGATCAAAACATGGATTTAATTTCAAGAGCAATATTCATAAATCAACTATAATTTGGTTAGAAAAAGAAACCAATTTTATCGTGAATAGTAACTCGTGAATAGTAACTCATGAATAGTAACTCGTGAATAGTAACTCATGAATAGTAACCCCGACATGAAAAAGGTAGAAATTCCACAATAATATACATACCAATATTTCGGTATAATGATATTGAAAGAATAATATTCTTAAGCTTATAAACAATTTATTTAAATTGTTTACACTTTACTAATTAATGCATTTAATCATCATAAAACGTCAACTCTTAAGATTTCATCATCAATAACCAAAACCCTCATCAAAAATCTGCATATACCTCATATATAGGATTCTCAAGCCATAAAATCCTATTTTCCAATTTTCTTACTTCACATAACATATTTAATTCATTTTCTCATAACTAGACTATTTTCATGAAAAATACCAAATCCATTCCAAAAATATTTCTTTTCTGAAATTTAGCATGATATAGTCCCATAGTGAACATATATTTTTCTCAGAATTTTTAAAAGTCATTTACTATTTTTCATATGGTCAAAATAGCCGAATATTTAGACATTTATCAAAAATTGTACTTTTGTCTAAAAATTCTGAAATTTACAGAGTATACTTCTATCATATACATGTACTCCCAATAAAAATTTCATCAATTTTGGAGTTAACCATAAGGAATTATAAGCTGTTACTTTTAAAATAGTCTTTTCTCATAAAATTCATAACTCTCAATCTATACATCCAAAAATCACCATTTTTGGACACAATCAAGAAAACTCATCAAAATATCATTTCAAATTTTTCCAGAATTTTTGAAGGTCAAAAAAATTACGAAATTGAAAAACATAACAACCCTTAAAATCCCTTACTATCCCTTACCTCAAAAGAGCAGTACTTCTGACTGAATATCGGATATGATGCTGAAGGAAACTTGCACTGATGAATAGCAACTCACCAAGTATCTAAAAACTCACAAAATATGCTTCATAATATAGAGAGAGAAAGAGAGAAAGCTTATGTTTCTGGTGTGATTTTCAATTCTATCTTAGCCCTCTATTTATAGGAAAATTTTGGTAGGTTTGACCTGCAACCTGATGGCTTTACCTGCTACTATTCCCACCCACCACATTTGAAATATAATTCAGCACATTTCTTCACCAACCATAAGTGGGGCCCACCAATTCTAGAATTTTCTACCAAAATGATAAACTCCGAAAATTCAACAATTTCTGAACCAGTCATCTCGTAAAATTCATAATAAATCATACGTTTATTTTTAACGGTTCAAAATTTGTGGGCATATACTCAACTTATATATGTATAACATATCCAAAAATTACCACGATCCAATGGTCGGATTAAAAATTATAACCCCCGCAAAATATCTAAAAAACCCTGATTTTTAATACCTCCATTTCGACAAAAATACGGATAAAAATCTCAATATTAACTCCTTCATTTTTTAACCACAAAAATATATCCCTCATTTATATCCACATAAAATAAATATTTTCTTATCATATGAATCAATAATTAATTATTCACAAATAATATTACAGAATCACATTTATGACAACCAGGCCGTTCCCAGGAAAGAGGGGGCTTTCCAATAAGAATTTCTCCTTACTGGCGCGCAATTAGATGACCAAACCTCTCCTTAGACAGAACTTTCTAGACATTGCCAATAATGCTATCTAATAATACTATTCAAATAATATGAATTATTGATCTGATAATGAGAAATACTGTGCAGCAACAATTATTGAACAACAATAATACAAAATTTCAACGTAGCAATTATTGAATCAATAAAATAAAATATTGAACAGTAATTACTGTAACAATTATTGAGTAGTGCCTTCTTACGTAAGAATCAATAATTTCAAAAATACTATGCAATACCGTGTGCTACTGTGCAATAACGCGTATTACTGTATTTTAACCACCGGATATTCCAACAGTGTTAACGGTAACAACTACGCCGTTATTTGTAAAAACTCAAATTTGTCGTTTTCTTCACCCGACAGTTATTCTGTTATGGGGCCCACAAATAGTTATGCCGTCGTACGAATATTCCCCGACAGAAAGAATATTCCACGACCAAACGAATATTTCCCGACAATAATGATTATTTTATAACCACTTGCTTATTTTGAAAAAAAATCATATTTCACTCATAACTTTAAACTTTTATCAATTTAACCATTTACTGAATAGTAATTATAAGAAAAATTGAATATTTTTATTTCATAAAATTCGGGGTCTTACACTAGATGGTGCATTAGTAGTCCTCACTATTCTGTGAAATAGTGTGATAATATTGTAATGATGACTCCTTTTGAGTTTGTATACTCTCTAGTAGACAATATTTGTATTTAAACTCACAGTTTATGTTTTGTCGTATTGTACATGACAGTTGTATTATTAAATTGTAATTGAATTTTGTACCATGTATCTGGCGACTCAAGATGGGTAATGTATACCTAATTTTGGGGGCGTCACAAATTCCGTGGATTAAAAGTTGTCGTCTACAAGTAATCAACTGGAAATTAAGGATTAACTATAAATTGGTTAACAAATTCTTGTTGAAGATTTATGGCAATAGAGTGGTTTGAAATTAATACCATGCAAGTTGCATTTGTAAGTTAATTAAACTATTTATGCATATTTGTTATGATTAGTTTTTAAACCCATTGAGTTCTCATTTTTATAGTGTACATATTATCTAAATTTATTTAATTAACTATTTGTTTTTAATTCATATTAAAATTTTGTGACTAAATAATTTACGGTGCTGCAAATCAATTGCAATGTTTGTTTCTACATCAAAATAAGTCACCAATTTTTTGTTTTTTTTAAAAAAAAAAGATAAAGACAAAAAATTGAAGAACCATATTTTGTACATAAACTAAGCAAAACTCAAAGTGGTAATGAGGTCAGTGACGAATCTATTAAAAGGGAAGAGTAGGCAATGTCTATGTTGAATTTTTTTTTTAAAAATTCTTTATAGGTATAGGGCGAAGGACAAAAAAAACTTGATAAGCTTAAACTTGTAGAAGAAGAAAAAAACTTAAACTACTACTATACTAAAAAAACTTAGCACACGAGTGTATAATGTATTCAAATTCTCACTATTTAACTCGCTAAGTTTTAGCCATTCACTTTAGTTCTCAGCTTAAAAAAATCGTCTCTGCTTAGAACGGATTCTAGATCCGCCCTTGGGGTCAATTGACCCCATTGAGAATAAAAAAATTACTTTATAATATATGAAACATTTAGTTTTTTTTAGTGTAATATATAAATTGACCCCATTGAAATTTTATAATGTATATGGTCAAATTGAAAATTTTATAATTTTCTCAATTCCATCACTCATACTCTTTTATATATATATGCATCTCCCTCTAATCTTTTTTAAATAAATAATAATTAAATTTATATTACTTTTTAAAATAATTAAAGAATTGGATATTTATGTGTGATTAAAAAAATTTATTATGGTCAATAAGGTATGTATACATTATTATGTTCCTATTTATTATATTTACATCGAAGCCAAATACATATTTTATATATGCAATAAAAAAGTGCAAAATTATTCCAAAAAAAAAATGACTCGGGGCGCTGGCCTAACCCCCGCGCCCCCCCCCCACGCCATCCCACCCCACCCCATCCCACCCCACCCCACCCCACCCGACAACACAAAATAATTGATAATCGCATAATATTTTGACTAAACCTCATTGTTTGGTAGGGGAGGGGAGGAGAGGGGAGCAGAGGGGGGAGGCGGAGGGGTGGAGGGGTGATTGTACTTGTTGTACTCTTTTCAAGGAGTATTGAGGAGGAACTACGCTTATATTAATTCAAAAGGATATAATTTTATGTATTAAGCTTGATACTAATGTACTTTTAAAAACCGACAACATAATTAATAGGGTTGAAAAAAATAATATATATTTCATGCATAAATAATTATCTAAAATATGAACCGACTAAAATTGTATATCTACATGCTACATCTACCAACTATTTTTAGTCATCTTTTTTTTTTATGATGAAATGATTCAAAGTGTAGTTCAAAAGTCCTAGGTAAAGTTTTAAAAAAAAGAAATTATTAATTAATAAAAATTTGCACAAGTTTTTTAAAACTACATAAAATTTTATTAATTTTTATGTCCATAATTATATATTATGAGTCCAGGTTGGGACGGAATCGTAATAAATCAAATTTATAGGGATAAAAGAGGTAGAAAATTAGTAATACAGTTTCAAGAAAACAGTTATTTTTTCCCGTGAATCATGATGATGACATATATAGATTAAAGTGAGTGTAGTGTAGTGTAGTAACTCAAAAGAAAAGGATGATAAAAATGTATGTAGGTGTATTAATAATAGATAGTGCAAAGATGGGGAGTACTACTTAAACAATATATATGCATAATAACTAACATAAACAACTACTCCTTCCATCCTCCTTCCTACCTACAAGGGTAGGGTAGGGTAGGGTAGGGTAGGGTAGGGTAGGGTAGGGTACTACAAATGTAAATACAAAGATTGAATGGGTTATAACAAAATTAGACCTGACAAACTTGGCCCAAGCCCGCGGGTCGGGCCGGCCCGCCCGTCACGGGCTGGGCTATGGGCTGCAATTTTCTAGTCCAGGAAAAGCTGAGTCGTTTTGGCCCGACCCGCGGGTGGCCCGTATCTTTTTTTTTTTAAACAAAATGTTGCTACTTGTGGGGTTTGAACACAAGACTTGTAAATAAATAAATAAGAGTTCAAACCAACTGAGCTATAATAATTGTTTATTTTTAATGTAATATTTAATATATTGTTTCTTTACTTTTGTTCAAATTTACTATTCTTAAAAAGTAAAACTTAAATCGTGCATTTATAATATAAAACTAAACAATTAATGCTTACTTAAATCGTGCATTTATAATAAGTAAAACTTAAATAATACACTTTATTTATATAATTTTTTATATAAATAAAGTGTATTATTTTAGTAATATATAATTATGTAAAATAACACATAATTGCACAGCAATATTAAATTAACAATTTATTATTTTAAAAGCATACAAAAAACATAATCTTAATATTCATACATATAGTTTTTCATTTTTGTAAAATAGCGTGAGTGTCTTTATAATATAATATTATATTTTATTTCATGTATTTATTAGTGTATAACAGTATCTCTTTAAGATTGTGTCATAATTTTTCTTTATGTCGCTATAAATTTGATTTTATTGTAATTTTATTATTCTTAATTAATAATACTAATTTATAATACTATTAAAATTTTAATTGATTGAGATATGTAGTAAATAATTTCAAAGTATAAAACTATTAAACTAACAATTATTAGTTTAAGTTAGATAATATAATTATAAAAATTTAAAATTATTTATATATTAGTATTAATTACAGTATTTATTATTTTTAAAAGTTAAATAAATTATATTAATTTTAAAGAATCATATTGTAGTAAATTTGGAAAGTAAATCAATCATTATCCCTTAATTATGCATTCCCCCTACTTATTTGGAAAGTAAATCAATCATTATCCCAAATCATGCCTTTAGAATAATATCTAAAATTATAATACTATTAAAATTTTAATTGATTGAGATATGTAGTTAATTTAAGTAATTAGAATTATTGTTTATTATTTTTAATATTTATTATTATTACTGTTTTTGGTGTATCAAGATTTTACAAAAAAAAAATTATAGGAAAAAACCCGCGGGCCGGCCCGGCCCGCCCAACCCGGGCCACAGGCTTAAGAAATTTGACCCGTCAAAACCCGAGCCTTTTTGGCCCGACCCGACCGTTTGCCAGGTCTAAACAAAATAAAAGGAGCCGACTAAAAAAGAATGCCAACAGCTGACCGACCACGCCTCCATTTTATTAGTAGCAAGTAGTAACTGCAAGGAGTTGCAATAAAAAAACATGTTTATGCCAACTACTAGTCTACTACTACATGTCCGTCCAGTCCAGGCTCCAGCTCAATTAAATTATGACTTGCAAATCAGATGGTAATGACTAAAATGCTTGCTTTTGACTACCACAATATTCTTTTCTTGGTATAACATAAAAGCTTTTGACTAAATAAAATATAAACAAAAATACAATCTATCTATCTTCTTATAGAATCCCCTCTCAATTTCAAATAAATCTTTGCCTCTCATCTTCCACAACTACAGCCTAACTATGCATCTGAAGGTTACTTGCACCTTATTATTAAGGTTGTTCCAGTACAACTGTACCAGTGCAATGGTTGAGAATAATCTAAACCAAAACCATGCATGTCCAGACATATAAGTTTCATTTCTACAACTATCCATCAGGCATTTGGAGCTGGTACGCAAAGAAACAACAAATATCTTCAAGTAATAAAACAGGCATCACCAACAAGAACAAAATATAGTTGCACCTAGCTATATTATCAGTCATCAAAACTCCACAAAAAACATGTCCAGACGACCACAAGTCTTTCATGGAAAAGAGGTTAACCATCAACATATACCTCTAATGAAAACAAGTACGAAATTTTGGACATCAAAAGGCCGACTTCCGTCATTTGGATAGAACTTATATTTCTCCTAAATTCAACATAATGTAGATTACGTGATTAAAGTATCGTACAAACTAAAAAAAAGAACCTAAAATTCTAATACCTTCATCTTCTAATTTCCTAAATTGACAGAAAGGGTTTGTACCACCAAGTGTCTATTATTACATACAATTGTAGGATTATCTTAAGCTTAAGATGGTGGCATGTTTAACATTCCCACAAGTCATTATCAGCTGACCAACTGGAGCAAAACCTTACATGTAGCAATATTTATTTTGAGCACCCATTCTATCTTTCCAATCTAATTAGATTACTCAAACTTCAGCCTTCATTAAAGTCCTCTACCTAGCCTATATTTTGTCAGTTAACTGAATCTCATCTCATCTCTCTAGCCTTTCAGTTGCTGTTAATATGATCACAAAACAAACATCTAATTAGTAACGATTTTGTGGATGTAACTTAATAGTATTAAGATTATAGAACAGCTGCAAAACTCTTAATAAGAAGCATCCTTTTGAATGAAAATGATAGTTGCATATTACCAAAATTTAACAACATTTGAGAAAAGAAACATAATAAATCATATATTGAAAAACAAAACCTCAGCTTCTCAATGACTAACACAGACTTCATTTGCACTCAACGCCAACTTCGGCAGCACGCCGTGGCTTGTTTTTTCGTCTGCTTCCATTTTGCCTGAACCCAACAGGCTTGATCGAATCAATAGCTTTGATTTTAGTTTCCACACCGTTTTCTTCTTTGACTGTTTCATGATTTTCCTTAATCTGTGAAGGCCTCCTCCTCTTCCTGCCATTCTCCATGGCAACTTGTGTTTTGATATTTTTGTCAGAGAGAAAGCCATTTGTATTCTCTTCCTCGTCCACTTCTTCTACCTTCTCAGCTTCTTCTTCTTCTTCTTCTTCCTGAATTTCATTCTTCAAAGTCTTTAGTGGCCTTCCTCTTCGCTTAACTGGTATCTTTTCTTCCTCACCACTCCCAAGATCCTCACGAGTAGCAATTACGGCCTGTTTCTTCCCTTTTCTACCTCTACCCATTGTTAAACAATTCAAAAGAAAAATTCACAAACACCAACCGCAGGTATCTGCAAGAAATGATAAAGGGAATCAGAGACCTTAATTGATATCAAGCTATTCTATTTTACATGAATACCAAAGATTGAACTGCACATACTATGATATAAATCAATTTACCAAACCAACCACTTGAAAGATTCAGTCCTGACAAGGTTCCCCATAAAAGAGAGAACGATCGATAATAATTAGATTGGGTTAAAGACGAGAACAATAATGAAAAAACTTCAACTTAGCAAATTTAAGAGCATCCCCAAACTTGCCAACAAGGAAAATGAATTCAAACAAAACCCAAAGGCTGTTTCTCAAAACAAGAATACCAATCTGTATTTTATTTTGTAATTTACTTTAATCTACAGGGAGCGATCCAACCATTAAAAACTGAAACTTTCAGACGAAATAAGTTTCTCATATGAGTTATAAGAAGATATAGTTCATTCAATCAAATCAAAACAGAAGGAAAAATCAGGACCTACACATAATCAAGTAAAACAATCAGAACCAGAACTATCCCCTTTAGAGTACAACATTCAATACCTCCAGATTGATTAAAACTGAAAACTATTTAACAAAAATGAATCCACAACCGCACAATAAACAAAATCATGCTACCTATACTTGAACACTGACAAAGATAACTACGAACTTAAAATGGTTGTTTGAACAGAATACACAAAATAAACATAAAGAAGATGAATCTTTTTAAGGAACCACAAAAATCATACAAGGATATAGCGATAGTATAAACAGAGAAAAGAGGGAGTAACATACCAAATGAAGCTGGACTCTTATGAAATAGACTCCATTTGCATCTTCAGCCCAAAACCCAAATTTCAAAATCTGATTATACCAATAAAAAAACTAATGAAAACCCATAAATCAGATTGGTTCCTTTGTCTAAATAACTACAACAGGAGTTGAAGTAGAGAAACAAAGAATATATAATCAGTGGACCAAAAGATTGATCCGAGTGTGAAGTATTGAAGACCCAGATCAAAAATATAAATCAACTAAGAGAAAATATGATGAAAAAATAAATTAGGATTTGAAGAAACTAATTTCTGTCATTAGAGGTTGAAAGTGCTAGCCAATAAGCAGAGGCAGAGGCAGAGAGGCAGGGGGGGACTGAATAGAAGAAGTGAGGAGCAGGAAGAAATATTATGAAGCAGAAAGCGGAGGAAAGATATTACTAGTATTTATTTTAATGGGGCGTTTGGGAAATTAGGGGAAAATGTGTATAAAATGAAGGTAGAGGCCAGAGGGGATTGGGGAGGGAAAAAAAATTACCCTAACCACCCTAAAGAAAAAAGGAAACATATTTTTTATTTATTTTTTTGGTTAAAAGAGAAGCAAAGGGTTCCGTACACAAAACCTTTGTTGAGCCCACTTTTCGTTATTAATTGGGGCCCACCTTAAAAGCTGGCTTCTTGAAGGACAGGTGATGGGAATTTTTATGCTCTTCATTTCAAGAATTAATGTGATCAAAATGTTTATGTAATTGGTACAACTTCCCTCATGGATTCTTTATTTTAAATAAATAAATAAATAATTGAGGAAATTTACCTATGTGAAATAAAAATTTGAGGATACGTACATTTATTATATACATACATACAGTATGTCATTTTCATCAATAATATTATTGGACAGTTATTTTGAAACTTATTTTCTGATTTGGACCAACTTATGGGTTTATTTGTATCAAAACTTAGTCATGTTGGTAAATTTAAAAGAAAATCAAAAATTTTGAATTGCTCCATCAGAATTTGCACTTATTTTTTATCTGATAAAATTTTTTAATTAATCATATTGAACTTGAAATTCTTTATTTTTTTTTAAATTACCTACGTGACATGTTATTATTGGGAGTGGTTAACATGGATTTAATTTTGATTCAGACTGAGAGGTGATCAACTTACTATGAAATTGATTTTATGATAATCGGATCCGTTATTATTGGACAGAATCTATCATCACGATGGATGGATGAAGATGATCCAATTGTACTTTGAGACGGTAAATACGAGGCTTAATTTTAATTTGAATTATATCTTAATTCCGATTTTTATTTTGTACCTCTATTTAATTTTCCTCCCTACTGGCTACTAAACAAAGTAGTAGTAACAGTAGTAGTAATAAAATAGGGGGAGGGGGTAAATAGTTTACACGCTTTCATAATAAAGCGCGTGAATATCCAAATCGCAGGGAACACCAAATATATTCGTGGTCCTACCTATTCAGCTTCAGTGTGGGGCATGGGGCCGAAGACTTGTGAATCCCTCAACTGTAAACTTCAAGTTCGTCCAGACTGATTGAGGGTATAATGGTCTCTGTAGGGATATATATACTACATATTAGGTGTGATATGCCTTACTTGAGAGTTGGGGTTTGATACACGTAAACCGACTGCTTTTCATAAAGCTATTTTTATTTACAGCAGTAAAAATTTCCTAGACTGTTAGTGACAAAAATGACCTTGTTTTGTTGCAGGATATTTTTGTGTGTGTATATATTGATTGATTTATATCACTTTTGAATTTAGAATTTTATAAATTAATTTCAAAAAATCAAAATGTATCTATATTTTTAGAACATACTATTACGAGTTCGTATTGCAATAAACTTTGAAATTTATAGTTGAAATTATAGGATGACCCAACTTTTTATATATTTCTCCAAAAAAATAATCATAAATATTTATCTACATAACTAACAATCAAAAAATCAATTTAAACATTTGCAATATATATAATTTTTCTACTAATATTTAATTACTTTTATGGTAACGGGATCCAAAAAAAATGAATCCGGTTAATATAAAGTTTATTTTTGAGTAAGTTGGTCAATTGACCAATAGAATGCTGACACACAGAACCTCGTCTGTGTGTCAGTACTCTATTGACCAATTGATCAACTTAAAAAATAAATTTCATGCTAACCACCTCAAAAGAAAACATACCAGGGGAAGTGGACGTGTTCAGTTTTGTCCCACAGATTCGGGAAATGGCTTTTGACAATTCAAACCGGGGGTTCTACCGATAAGATTGATCGTCTACTATCAATATTTACTGTGTCACGCGCTAGCTACGTGTGTAATAAAGAAAAAATAAGTAAAAGTATATTATTATTTTAAAAGGAAAACATATAATATATAAATAAATTCTTAATATTTACAGATTTATAAATGGACGAAGAAGAGGGAGGGAAAGGGTAAACATATTTATCAACTAGACTAGTAGTTGATCCAATCCAATTATTCTGATCACAAAACACATGTATTTCATTAACAGACATCAGGTTCAGTACCAGGGTACGAAGAAAATGCCTTGAAACTGAACTTCATCTAATCTAAGCTAGCTATCAATTCAGTTACTTCACCTTGCATGCTCTTCCATGGTTCTTATAAAAAGAAAGAAAAAGATGATGATAGTAGGTGTTAGAACATCTCTGGGTAAAACCAATCATTACCATAAACTCTCCCATCAAATTGTCAGATGCATTGCGCTCCGAGGATAACAAATTTTCTGCAAGTAGAAATACAAACAAGAATATAATCAGATCCACCCCTTAAACCTCAGGACAAAATAAAAGATACTGCCATAAAAAGAGAGACATTCAAAATTTTTTTCTTACCCAATTGGCGAAATCCTAAAGTTTGAAGTTCATGTGAATTTAGCTGATTTTGGTTAATGAAATAGTTAATACTACTTAAAAAGTATAACTAAGAAAAAAAAATTGTAATTTCGAAAATTAAAATAGATTCACATCACAATTTGAATTTTAAGATTTCTCAAATCAAATTAATTAGGACCAAAGTCAAATGGGATTCTTTTTTGTGGAATGGAGGAGTAGTATATACACAGGTAGAGACATATATATACATAGACTAGGATGCCTCGGAAATAAAAAATTAGCCCATCCACGATGAGATTATAACAGGAATTTTTGCAATTCATCTACGAAGCAAAGGTATTCAAATACCTTAGTCCACCAGAGTGATGCAAAGGTATTTAAAATAGTACTTTGCAGAAGAGTTGACTTTAAAATTTTGAATGGCTTCACAAGACTTTTCCTAATTGCTCTTATGTGTATCTAATGCATTTTTACATGTGAAGTATGAGGGAATTCTTGGTCTTCATACTACATGTACGTTCCCAAACAAAACTCTTGTTTCTTCGGCCTCACTTTTAGGCCTCAATCAGCATTTTTATCAAAATATATGAAAATGCTGATTGGAACAAACAAATTAAAACCCAACAAATCAATTATTCAAATTTTATCTGGAACATAAACAACCCCTTTTACATTATTGCATCATGTAAAAATCCAATCACTGAAATTAATATACAAACAAGAACCGATTAAAGAATTTAAGTGCAATACCTGGTCAAATCCCCTTGCTTTTCTCAAGCTGGTGTGTGTTGAATCGAGTGAAAAACAGCACAATTACATGACCGATGTTAGATTGTGCAGGAAAAATGACCTGCTGCGAAGTTACAGAAACACATCTCCACTTTGAACATGATAATGAGAATGCCAGCAGCAGAAGTAAAAAAACTATTAACATTTTTCAATCAGAATAAATTTCTTTGTTCAATTTTTCCCAAATTTCAGGGCCTCTAGGGTGATGTTTAACATACTGCCTTATGAATACTCCATCTGAGGCTGCAATAATAGTACCCAAAGCTAACTTGGGATCCACTGTTCCTTAATCTACGAGCCAATTAAACATTGAAAATCTAAGGTGGACTCTCTGAATTGTAAAACATATATATGCTGGGAATGCTACTAAAGAAGACGCGGGATAACCCAAACCATTTACAAGAAAATCTATCTTCATTTCAATCACATCCTTTGACTGATTAAGAATTTGAGAAGCTGCTTTAAGCATTTCTAGTATGTCCTTGCGGCCTAAACCAACATCCACCAAACAATCAAATCTCTCCTGAAGTTTCCCTGCTTTGCCTTGAAAAAACTTCACAGCTTTACTCGGTTCCTTTGAGTTCTTGACAAATCCCAAATCCAACAAGAATTTATTCTTCTCTTCCAGTGTACTATTTTCTACTTTCACTGTCTTGAATGGTTTAACTCTCGATCCAATAACCCAATTCTTAAGTTCTTGTGGGTCTTTGACGATAATTTCACAAACTCTCTTTTTACCAGTATTAAAGCCAGTTAGTAAGCTGCTAACCTTCTTTAAGGAACATGAACCAAGCAATACAGGGTGTGATCGCACAATTCTCCCAATCTCTAAGAGATCCATCTCGAGCTCAATAAGAATTTGATAGCACCGTCTCAAATTCCATACATATTTCTCAACTTGGTATTGTGAGAACTGCAGAAACAGAGAAATTATCTAACTCACCGTGGCTCCAAATTTCAGCAGGAACCCAATTAGAGAAATGGCTGTACTTCCTGAGCGCTCTAAAAGAAGACTTGGGTGCTGACAGATTAATCCTCTTAATTGCTCGTTACTGCAACCCATTTTACTTAATAAGCACAAAAACTCAAGCATACGGCTCCAGTTGTAAGAATCTACCTCCAACAAATGCCTCCCAATCCAACCATCCTCAATCCCAAAAGTTTTCCACATTTCTAAAACCTTAAAGAAGTCCCTATAAACATTTCCCATCAAAAGACAAGGGCTTGAAGTAACAACCTTAATTACAGTATATTTATCCAACCCCATTTCTTCAAAAGATCTGAGCCTTGATTGCAAAATCCCATAATCATATCGAAAAACCTCCATCGCTTCCATGTAAATCTTCCCTATCCTATTCCTTGGAATACCATAATTACATAAATCAGAATAATTCTCTAGCAACAATTTATCATCATCAAGGAAAATTAGGTTGCTTGGCAAAAGTGAAGAGTACGGGCTAGGAATCAAACCCAAGCTCTCAAAAAATGGTTCAAATTCATTAATGGGGTGATAACGCAAAAACCGGGTTATTGACTGTCCAATATTCTCCTCGTCCTCAAACTTTTTCAATAACTTTTCAAGAAATCGTGGTGAATTCCGACTCATATTTTCTGCATCCACAAATTGTAAATTTCTAGTGGAGTGAAGGTACTCTAATAAAGCAGACTGAGCTTGTTTCATGCCTGCACTATCATCCACAATTTCACCATTTTCAGATTTAAGAATTCTTTTCCTACCATAGAATCTAGGGTTTTGAGCAATGTAACATGGCCCAATTGCCCAAAGAGTGGTCTTTGATGAGCCAAGGTTGTTCTCCATTAAATTTAAACAAACCCATTTGAGAACATATGGTAATTTATGTTTCAGCAAATGGGTCATCACCAGTTTGATTAAATATGCAGAGTATTAATAAATAGAAGATTAAAGGGAACAAAGTTCTGAGCTTTGTAGATATACTTGTTATATGGAGAAGCTCCTTAGTTGAGTTGTTACCTTCAATTCTGATGGGGTTTAAGCTTTGGTACCCGAAGAAGAAGCTCTAGCGCTCCAACTGTTGATTTTCTTCGGTAATGGCTGCTTCAAGAGCTGGGCCCGAGTTCTGTAAAAGAGGTACACAATTTTTTTTTATTGGTAGCCAAGTCGCCTCATTCCCAAAATATTATTTCAACTTTTTAAATATTTTTATATTTATGTTTCAAAATTAAGATTTGTACTTGACTTCAAATTTATAATGCAGAAAACATATTCATTAATAACATTCACCACGTTTTAATTAAAGATTAGACAAAAAAAACTCTTATTGATAATTAGTAAGAATAATCATCCCCCTATTAAAATGGTCTTATTTTGAAGTAGGAAATGTATTTGGCGTAATAATGCTAGCATACGCAGTTCCTTTTGTCCTAAAAAGAATAAACAAAGTTCAATTTACCCACGTATTAAAAAAATAAAAGTAGAGTAAAAAGTCTCAAATTTATCTTTTTAGTCTCCCCACAAGATTAAATAAATGATGAATATTTTTATTTTTTTTATATTAATGAACCCCAATAAGTGATGTATTTACCGTTTCATTTTATGTATTTTATCTCATCCTTTTGAGACAATTTTTATTTTTATTTATCTTTAATCATCATTTGAGGACACGTTTTAATAAACTTCAACACGTTTTAAATAACGATTACACAATTGTTAGAGAATTTATAATATATTAATAAAAATTTAAAGGACATGACATGTATTTATTAGTTAATGCAAATGGAGCTCGGTACTATCATTTTTTACTTATCAAATCCAATAAATCACTATTAAATGTGAAGAATAAAGGTAAATAAGTTACCTAAGTTTAATAAATATTTAAATAAATTAAATCTACTCCTAAAAGTTTGACTTGTAATATTTAGACAAGTCAAAAAATGAGGTTTGTTGGTGAAATTATTTTGCTTACCATCCACTTGACTCAAGCCTCTTAGGAGCTAATAACTAATAAAATTTTTATTTTTATGAATTAATTTGTTTACAAAGTATATATTCACGTGAATTATTTTGACAGTTTCATCAAAATACTTCTAACATGAATACATACATTCTTTTTCTCTTTATTTATTATATATGTGACCACATAAATTTAGTTCTTGATTCAGTTGTGAAAAATGAACCAAGCGACTTAGTAAGGTGCTAACCTTCTTTAAGGAACATGAACCAAGCAATATAGGTTGTGAACGCACAATTCTCCCAATCTCTGGGATATCCATCTCGAGAATACAGGTTGTGAACCAAGCAATACAGGTTGTG
Organism: Panax notoginseng; assembly: GCA_016801055.1. Taxonomy (NCBI): domain Eukaryota; kingdom Viridiplantae; phylum Streptophyta; class Magnoliopsida; order Apiales; family Araliaceae; genus Panax; species Panax notoginseng. The sequence continues at coordinate 147,487,539 of CM029012.1, read as the reverse complement.
CTAACCTTCTCTCATTGTTACAAGAAATTCTCTATTGTATTAATAGTTTTGAACTTCTAGTGATAGAATTTTAAATAAATTTTAATTATTAAATGATAGTACTTTTTTAATTCACCAAACCACAATCTTTTAAGGAATAGAGGTAGTATTATTTTGGAAAGGAGGCTACTTGGCTACCAATACAAAAAAAATTTTGTGTACCATATTACCCCATCGATAAACTCTTTTATAGAACTTGAGCCCAACTCTTTGAAGCAGCCATTATCGAAGAAAATCAGCCGTTGGAGCGCTAGAGCTTCTTCTTCGGGTACCAAAGCTTAGACCCCGTCTGAATTGAAGGTAACAACTCAACTAAGGAGATTCTCCATATAACAAGTATATCTATAAAGCTCAGAACTTTGTTCCTTTTAGTCCTCTATTTATCAATACTCTGCATATTTAATCAAACTGGTGATGACCCATTTGCTGAAACATAAATTACCATATGTTCTCAAATGGGTTTGTTTAAATTTAATGGAGAACAACTTTGGCTCATCAAAGACCACTCTTTGGGCAATTGGGCCATGTCACATTGCTCAAAACCCTAGATTATATGGTAGGAAAAGAATTCTTAAATCTGAAAATGGTGAAATTGTGGATGATAGTGCAGGCATGAAACAAGCTCAGGTTGCTTTATTAGAATACCTTCACTCCACTAGAAATTTACAATTTGTGGATGCAGAAAATATGAGTCGGAATTCACCACGATTTCTTGAAAAGTTATTGAAAAAGTTTGAGACCGAGGAGAATATTGGACAGTCAATAACCCGAATTTTGCGTTATCACCCCATTAATGAATTTGAACCATTTTTTGAGAGCTTGGGTTTGACTCCTAGCCAGTACTCTTCACTCCTGCCAAGCAACCTAATTTTCCTTGATGATGATAAATTGTTGCTAGAGAATTATTCTGATTTATGTAATTATGGTATTCCAAGGAATAGGATAGGGAAGATTTACATGGAAGTGATGGAGGTTTTTCGATATGATTATGGGATTTTGCAATCAAGGCTCAGATCTTTTGAAGAAATGGGGTTGGATAAATATACTGTAATTAAGGTTGTTGCTTCAAGCCCTTGTCTTTTGATGGGAAATGTTTATAGGGACTTCTATAAGGTTTTAGAAATGTGAAAAACTTTTGGGATTGAGGATGGTTGAATTGGGGGGCATTTGTTGGAGGTAGATTCTTACAACTGGAGCCGTATGCTTGAGCTTTTGTGCTTATTAAGTAAAATGGGTTGCAGTAACAAACAATTAAGAGGATTAATCTATCAGAACCCAAGTCTTCTTTTTGAGCGCTCAGAAAGTACATCCATTTCTCTAATTGGGTTCCTGCTGAAATTTGGAGCCACGGTGAGTCAGATAATTTCTCTGTTTCTGCAGTTCCCACAATACCAAGTTGAGAAATATGTATGGAATTTGAGACGGTGCTATCAATTTCTTATTGAGCTCGAGATGGATCTCTTAGAGATTGGGAGAATTGTGCGATCACACCCTGTATTGCTTGGTTCATGTTCCTTAAAGAAGGTTAGCAGCTTACTAACTGGCTTTAATACTGGTAAAAAGAGAGTTTGTGAAATTATCGTCAAAGACCCACAAGAACTTAAGAATTGGGTTATTGGATCGAGAGTTAAACCATTCAAGACAGTGAAAGTAGAAAATAGTACACTGGAAGAGAAGAATAAATTCTTGTTGGATTTGGGATTTGTCAAGAACTCAAAGGAACCGAGTAAAGCTGTGAAGTTTTTTCAAGGCAAAGCAGGGAAACTTCAGGAGAGATTTGATTGTTTGGTGGATGTTGGTTTAGGCCGCAAGGACATACTAGAAATGCTTAAAGCAGCTTCTCAAATTCTTAATCAGTCAAAGGATGTGATTGAAATGAAGATAGATTTTCTTGTAAATGGTTTGGGTTATCCCTCGTCTTCTTTAGTAGCATTCCCAGCATATATATGTTTTACAATTCAGAGAGTCCACCTTAGATTTTCAATGTTTAATTGGCTCGTAGATTAAGGAACAGTGGATCCCAAGTTAGCTTTGGGTACTATTATTGCAGCCTCAGATGGAGTATTCATAAGGCAGTATGTTAAACATCACCCTAGAGGCCCTGAAATTTGGGAAAAATTGAACAAAGAAATTTATTCTGATTGAAAAATGTTAATAGTTTTTTTACTTCTGCTGCTGGCATTCTCATTATCATGTTCAAAGTGGATGTGTTTCTGTAACTTCGCAGCAGGTCATTTTTCCTGCACAATCTAACATCGGTCATGTATTTGTGCTGTTTTTCACTCAATTCAACACACACCAGCTTGAGAAAAGCAAGGGGATTTGACCAGGTATTGCACTTAAAATCTTTAACCGGTTCTTGTTTGTATATTAATTTCAGTGATTGGATTTTCACATGATACAATAATGTAAAAGGGGTTGTTTATGTTCCAGATAAAATTTGAATAATTGATTTGTTGGGTTTTAGTTTGTTTGTTCCAATCAACATTTTCATCCTAGTCTATATATATGTCTCTACCTGTGTATATACTACTCCTCCGTTCCACAAAAAAAGAGTCCCATTTGACTTTGGTCTTAATTAATTTGATTTGAGAAATCTTAAAATTCAAATTGTGATGTGAACCTACTCAAACTACAAACCTACTCAAACTACATCGAATGATTAGCTTCCTAAAATTACAACTCTCAACCAACATGGTTACCTAAACTGTTTTAGCAGTTAATTGCTATCAACTGCTGCTGCACATAGGCAGCAGCCCTCCCTTCTTGCCAACTGCTGCTGCACATAGGCAGCAGCTGAACTTGATTATTTCCTTGCTTTGAATTCTTCCTAATCTTAGTTTACTAGTACTTTATTCGAAAGTCATACATCTAACATTTTTAACTTATTGGGGTAGTTCTAAATCTGCTATAACCTACATGATTCAATCATGTTAGCTACCAGATCTTTGCAACTGCAATTGGAGGAAGTCAGATGAGGAGAAACAGCAAATCCCCACACTTAGTCTCCAATTCTCTAAATTTTAGCTTGCCATTTACTGATTTTAGTAAGCTAAAATTCTGGTTTATATAGGTAAGTGTATTCACCTATTTAGCAATATAAGCATTGTATGGTTTAGTTTCTTTAATCGCATTGACTGAGAACTCAAGAGAGTCCCCAGCTCATGCCAACTGAGAGCTTGAAAAGCTGCAACTATTGCACAAGACTGTTGCTACCGTGGGCAGCAACTGAACCACTGATTTCATACCGTCTTTGGCTTGAAATTGAGTTTTCATTTTGGTTTGGCATGTTGATTCACTTTGTTTATAAGCTCTTATAGCATACCAATTACCCCAGACCTTAATTCTTTCTAGAATTCAATTTTTTGTCTCAAAACAGCCCACTGGGGACTTTTGACGAACACGTGGCGTGCACAGTTTAAAATTTCTTGTGTCATAGACAATCGCTCGTGTAAGAAAGCCAATTTTGTCTTCCTTATTACTCCTCAGCCCATCCTATCTCCTCTACTCAAATTCAGTACATAACACTATCACAATGGCATAACAGTCAATTAGCAGTTTATATAACCAAAAAAAAAAAATCATATAGCAGTCCCTATGTCTATACCAGCCCCTTTAGGCAAGGTTCAGTGCTAAGCCATCAAAACAGTCCTTATACAATGACAGTTTGTAAAACAACACATAAAGTGCTAGCAGTCGGTCATCATGGAAATATAGCATAGCATGCCAGTCCAGTCTATTATAATCATAGTCAGTATATCATAATATGGCAGTATCATGACTCAGGGATTCAAAATAGCTCTTCAATCTCTTAATCACAAGGGTTATAAAATCATGCACTTGATATATACTATATATTCATGATTTAAAGATTTGTATACAAGGTATTAGTACTCAAACATAGGCTTCCAAAACAGTTTTGATAAAAACTCATCATTGTAGTTCATAGTAGTATAGCACAGCAGTAAAATAGCATAGCAGTCATTTTGGCACACAACAGTTAGTACATCAAATTTTAAAGTCCAGGATAGTCTTTATGCCCATTTCAAGCCTTTTTGGCAAGGTATGATACTAAGCTGCCAAAACAGTCTTTAAGCTTCTAGTACAAGGATTAACACATCATACACATGCTATATAATCAATGTTCATGATTTAAGAATCTAAATACAAGGTTTCTAACTTTGGTTTTAAAACAGCCCCCCTCATAGGCCTTAAATTACTACAAGGTAGCATGCTTGGGCAATCATGGAAAAACAAGGACTGTCTATGTATATTAGGTATTAGAAGCAAAGCAGGCTCACCACAAGAAACTTTCAATAACACTTACATGGACTGACTTTTATTTATTGAAACTAACATACTTAAACTTTACAAGTATTAGTGTTGGTGGTTTGAAATTATAAACATCATGTTATAGTGTATTAACCATATTAGAAGCAAGGGATAGACATTGCAAGTTAAGCTTCAAATAGCAGTCCATATGGAGCCTACTATCCTAGTTCATTATTACTTGCTTTGCTCAAGTGATATATAAATTACTATAGATTGCAACATGATAAGGTCAATCATAGAGTATGCTTGAGGTATTGCTCCCACTATAAAGGCAATTTGACTGAGTTTGAACTTCAAATCACAGCTAGTACACATAGATACTACAACAGTCCTTAGCTTGGCAAATTATCAAACACCTAACGTGCAGCTTATATACTTACACATAATACAAAATTCTTAGCTTATTGTTCCCAGCCTTATGGCTTGAAAACAACAAGAAGCATAGAACCATACTAAACAGTCTTAATCACAGAATCCAAAATAGTATTGAAACAGTCATGGTGCGAATTAATTCAATAGCTATTCTAACCATTAATGGTTCTGTGCTACCATTTAGAGAGAGACATGAACGAATGGAAAAGGTTTAGAATGGCCAGAATGAGCTTACCTTGTTACTTCGAATGTTAACAGTGGTTGAAGCTGCTCAGTTCTTCTTCTTTCTCTAACCGAAACTTTTCCCACTCACTCTCTATATAGTTGGTATTGATATAGCTTATAGTTTCTGCTAAGTGGTGAAGCTAAATTAGGCAATAAGCTTGGCCTTTTATGGCTGAGCCTGGCTCCTTCTACTGTTAACTGCATCACCTCTAGTTGGCCCCTAGCATACACTCCAGTACCTCTAGCAGTTAGACTGCTCTGTAGTGGCTCCTATACCGCCACCCTACCAGCCCATAGCACCTGCTACACCTTATCCTTTGCAGTTCTGTCTTACTTGCTGGTTGTCTGCTAGTTGAACTAATCTTACCAACTAAGAAGTAACTTGGACCTGCATAACTTGTTAACTAATTAACTAATGTAACTGATACATCTAATTACCTTCCTATTCATTTCGTTTGGGCTTAACAGCCCCTCTAGCTTAAACTTCAGATGGGCTAGGACATAAGGCAAAGATTAGATTTTACTTGGGCTTACAACATGTAAATAGGCAATAGACCCAAAAATGACTTGCAAGCCTACATAGCAGTTAAAGGAGTCCTATGTTAAAAATGTGGACTATTAATATTCATCATTTCTTATTTACCCAATTTTAATTAGGCTAACAAAATAGCACTCCAATTATCAATTTAGTGATTCCATATATTTTTAATAATTCTTGACAGAACATCATTAACTTTATTTATCACCAAATAATACTTTTTGAATGAAATAACTTATTTCACAGTATAATTATTCTCAATACACAAATGTAGCTTCATATCAAGAATATTTCATAACTAAGCCATGTTGGCTTTTCTTTTCATTCTTGATGTTTATATACATTATATTAATGTATATATCAACAGCACTCTATTTTCCCTTCATAAGCTAGGATACTTACTATTCTAATAAATAGAAATTTTGTCACAATAAGAAGTAACAAAACAAAAAGAAAAAATTATACACAAAATTAGACATTATACTAATTGAATATTACATAGGATTTTCTGAGTCATTACAGGAACAAACAAACTAAAACCCAACAAATCAATTATTCAAATTTTATCTGGAACATAAACAACCCCTTTTACATTATTGCATCATGTAAAAATCCAATCACTGAAATTAATATACAAACAAGAACCGGTTAAAGATTTTAAGTGCAATACCTGGTCAAATCCCCTTGCTTTTCTCAAGCTGGTGTGTGTTGAATTGAGTGAAAAACAGCACAAATACATGACCGACGTTAGATTGTGCAGGAAAAATGACCTGCTGCGAAGTTACAGAAACACATATCCACTTTGAACATGATAATGAGAATGCCAGCAACAGAAGTAAAAAAACTATTAACATTTTTCAATCAGAATAAATTTCTTTCTTCAATTTTTCCCAAATTTCAGGGCCTCTAGGGTGATGTTTAACATACTGCCTTATGAATACTCCATCTGAGGCTGCAATAATAGTACCCAAAGCTAACTTGGGATCCACTGTTCCTTGATCTACGAGCCAATTAAACATTGAAAATCTAAGGTTGACTCTCTGAATTGTAAAGCATATATATGCTGGGAATGCTATTAAAGAAGACACGGGATAACCCAAACCATTTACAAGAAAATCTATCTTCATTTCAATCACATCCTTTGACTGATTAAGAATTTGAGGAGCTGCTTTAAGCATTTCTAGTATGTCCTTGCGGTCTAAACCAACATTCACCAAACAATCAAATCTCTCCTGAAGTTTCCCTGCTTTGCCTCGAGAAAACTTCACAGCTTTACTCAGTTCCTTTGAGTTCTTGACAAATCCCAAATCCAACAAGAATTTATTCTTCTCTTCCAGTGTACTATTTTCTACTTTCACTGTCTTCAATGGTTCAACTCTCGATCCAATAACCCAATTCTTAAGTTCTTGTGGGTCTTTGACGATAATTTCACAAACTCTCTTTTTACCAGTATTCAAGCCAGTTAGTAAGCTGCTAACCTTCTTTAAGGAACATGAACCAAGCAATACAGGGTGTGATCGCACAATTCTCCCAATCTCTGGGAGATCCATCTCGAGCTCAATAAGAAATTGATAGCACCGTCTCAAATTACATACATATTTCTCAACTTGGTATTGTGGGAACTGCAGAAACAGAGAAATTATCTGACTCACCGTGGCTCCAAATTTCAGCAGGAACCCAATTAGAGAAATGGCTGTACTTCCTGAGCGCTCAAAAAGAAGACTTGGGTGCCGACAGATTAATCCTCTTAATTGCTCGCTACTGCAACCCATTTTACTTAATAAGCACAAAAGCTCAAGCATACGGCTCCAGTTGTAAGAATCTACCTCCAACAAATGCCCCCCAATCCAACCATCCTCAATCCCAAAAGTTTTCCACATTTCTAAAACCTTAAAGAAGTCCCTATAAACATTTCCTATCAAAAGACAAGGGCTTGAAGCAACAACCTTAATTACAGCATATTTATCCAACCCCATTTCTTCAAAAGATCTGAGCCTTGACTGCAAAATCCCATAATCATATCGAAAAACCTCCATCGCTTCCATGTAAATCTTCCCTATCCTGTTCCTTGGAATACCATAATTACATAAATCAGAATAATTCTCTAGCAACAATTTATCATCATCAAGGAAAATTAGGTTGCTTGGCAGGAGTGAAGAGTACTGGCTAGGAGTCAAACCCAAGCTCTCAAAAAATGGTTCAAATTCATTAATGGGGTGATAACGCAAAAACCGGGTTATTGACTGTCCAATATTCTCCTCGGTCTCAAACTTTTTCAATAACTTTTCAAGAAATCGTGGTGAATTCCGACTCATATTTTCTGCATCCACAAATTGTAAATTTCTAGTGGAGTGAAGGTATTCTAATAAAGCAGCCTGAGCTTGTTTCATGCCTGCACTATCATCCACAATTTCACCATTTTCAGATTTAAGAATTCTTTTCCTACCATAGAATCTAGGGTTTTGAGCAATGTGACATGGCCCAATTGCCCAAAGAGTGGTCTTTGATGAGCCAAAGTTGTTCTCCATTAAATTTAAACAAACCCATTTGAGAACATATGGTAATTTATGTTTCAGCAAATGGGTCATCACCAGTTTGATTAAATATGCAGAGTATTGATAAATAGAAGACTAAAGGGAACAAAGTTCTGAGCTCAGATGAAAATACTTACCCTTTTGTGTTGAAGTCATGTTTTGAGCTCTTAGATGTTGGAAATTTGGAAAAGATTCATGTACATGTGATAAAACTTGGATTTGATTTATATGAGTTGGTGGGTAGTGTTGTATTAGAGATGAATAAGGTGATTAATGACTCTGGTAATGTCTGTGAGGTGATTGAGAAAAAGCCTGTGAGGTGATTCATGTACATGTTGATTTTTGGGAAGAATACTTCATTGTGTGGTTTATACAACTCGAGTGTTGGGGAGAAGGTGGGAACGAGAAGCAGAGCAACCCATGACTGAAGATTTTAGTTTTGCTCTGTTCCGTTTAGTTTCTCTCCCTTACTTTAGCTTCTGATTTGTGTCATCTCTCATTGGAGGACTTGATTTGGTAGAAAGCAATGAACATACATACATACATACGGAAGAGATAGATGCTGGTTTATGGTTTTGGTTTAGGTCATTGTTTCCGTATGGGTTGCAATCAACCAGTTGGGTCTGATTATTGGTGTTCTTGTCGATAGCGTGTTGTCTTGTGTATTGGGCCATGATTCTATGGTTGGTATGCATTGGGCCGCTAATATACTTTTTATTTTTTTTAATTTGGGTCAAAATCAAACTTAAGGACCTTAACTACGCTCCCTCGTCGCTGCAACTTATACGTGGCTGCTCCGGACCTCCGGTAACCGCCCTCAAATTTTGACCCCCCTCAATTTTTGTTCTGGTTCCGCCACTGTCTAGCGCTCCAACGGTTGATTTTCTTCGGTAATGGCTGCTTCAAAGAGTTGGACCCGAGTCCTATAAAAGAGTTTATCGATGGGGTAATATCTAATATGGTACACAAAAATTTTCTTTGTATTGGTAGCCAAGTAGCCTCCTTTCCAAAATATTACTGCTCTCTATTCTTTAAAGAGTTAAATGCTAGAGCAACATGAGTTATTAATATTTATATCAAAACATGATATTTCTTCCGTATGTTCCTTTCTTCTTCACTACATACCCTAATTAATTGCGTGATAATAATAATAATAATAATAATAATAATAATAATAATAATAATAAAATATTAATAATAATGATAAAAATAATAATAAAATAATAATAATAACAATAACAATAAAAATAAAAATAAAAATAATAATAATAAATAAATAAATAACAATAATAAAAAATTAAAATAAAATAGGACCGAAGCATCAATAATAGAAAACGAAAGTGTAAAATGCAAGACATCATAAAAATTGAGCACATGATAATTGTGCGTCAGATTCTCACCAATTCCCATGGCGAAATGATGATTGGGATTTTTTTTAATTGCTAGTTGGCTATTAAATTCTTTAGCCACATTATAGAACTCAAAAATGATTTTTTATTTTATTATTATTATTATTACTATTATTATTTTTGACCGTTATTATTATTATTATTAGCCACCAGGATGATCGTCCAAGAATTTTGTTACGTCGTAAGCCTGTTTAATCAAATTAAAGTGGAACGTGTAATTAATTAATTATAATTAGTTCAAAAATGTCTAAACCAAAAGGAATTAATTAATTACTGGAGAATATATATTAGGTAGCCGTGGTAGTACCTTTTCTAACGAGCCCTTTTTTAATTTACTCTGTGGTGAAACAAATCAGTCTTTTGTTTATAGAATATTATGTATGTATGTATGTATTATTATTAGTTTTATTGTTATTGTTATTATAATTATTTTTATTGTTATTGGTATTAGTACTATTATTTTTTTTATCAATATTATTACTATTTTATTTTATTATTGTTATTATTATTATTAGTACTATTATTATTATGATTATTATTACTATTATAACAAGATTTAGGTCTAGTTTTTTTCTCAAATTTCAAGCGTCGCTGAAACCCCATATATCGGAATGACTGTTATTCTAATGGCACCTAAGAGACAATGGTCAAGCATCTGAGAATGCAAAATTATGGACATGTAATAAAGATTTACATTCAGTCCGGCATGTACTTGCAATTCGATATTTCTATGAAACAAATGGGTAACAAAATGAAAAACATAAAATAAATTCTAAGTTACATGTAGTAAACCGTATTTTGTTATCCTTCTGTTCTTCAGGTGGAATGCCCCCCTAAATAAGTATAGCCGGTAAAAAAAGAACAAAATTAATGGTGTTACAACCTAGGAGGAGCATAGGTCATAGGAATAATCGGAGTTAAGTTGGCTCCAAGTATGAAGGCAATTAAGAGTTTGAGAGATTCTTCTCTCTTAAAAAGTAAACCACAGTACTAAAACAATACCTTAACAAAGATTTTAAGTAAAAGCCTTGCCACAAGAATATATAAGAGACCAACAAAATATCATTGGAACTGCATCCATCACAAAAGTTGGGATCATATTTGAATTGTAGTAATTGGTGTATGCTTCAAAAGGATTATTAGTTGATACATTCTTTTGCTCTTCTTATCCGAGATTATAAAGTTGGTTCTTGATCCATTTGTTGGGGAATTCGGCATGACTGCTAGTAAATTTGAGAAGAAATAGCAAGTAATGTGCTTGTAGCAGCCTAATCAATCTTGGATGGGCACTGGGAATTTTCAGAACCTTTCGCGATCAAAACCTCCACATCTAATTCATTACAAGTGGAACTAGGGGGTCATCAGGAGATTTGTCCATTAAATTCTGAGTTTTGAGAGCACTCTTGGTTGTTTTCTGCTGCTGATCAAACATCAGCTTTAGCTGCTTCCCTTGTTCTTCAATTCTCAACTACAGATTTCTTTGACTCTGATAAAACAAAATGCACATGTCTTATTAGTCAAATCTTGATTTTGAAAAAGAAAAATAAAGACAACGAGTAGAGGAATAAAATTGTACTTTCCCAATTTCTTTGTTAGTAGCAGCATTTTGGCTCTTGAACAACTAAACAAATTACGTGTGCCTCATTTTAATTAAGACCATGAGACACTGGACTTTGTTTTTGTTTTACCTCTATTTTGTTATATTGTTTTTACTCAAACTAACAGAAGGTATGTTGAATTTATACCTCTAATTGGTCATGAAGACGCCTCTGGACGTCTAGCTGCAGTTGCAGTGCCTCCCTCAATTGCATGCCACTGTGCAACATATAGTATTTATGTGAGGTGAGGTGAGGTGAGGTGAGGTGAATGAAATTCTATAAGTAAAGCCAGCAAGAAGAATCACAAGATTTACGTCTTAGTGTTTATCTGTTCTACATCATTCATGCTAGTCCGTTTCTCAGATTTTACGAAAAATAAATGAACAAAATAAAACTTCAGACTATAGTAATGATTCTTGAGGAAACCAGGTATAATACGTCTCAATTTTTTTTTTTTGATGGTGCCTCAAAAGGTTAAGCATCTGAACGAGGATACAAAATAATAGTATTTCTTCATATAAAAATTTACCTTTTGCAGAATCTGGCATGTACTTTGCAATTCGATAGTGCTATAATTGAGAGCGTAACATTAGTTCTACTTTCGATATAGAGAACATCAAATAGGGGTCAAACAACAAAGTTCTTTGGATAAAATTAGTACCTTCAAATGGCTTTTGACATGACAGATAGTCAACACCTCAGAGTCCATCAGCCTTAGTATTGCCCTTGATGTTGCCTCTAATATTGATGAACAAAGAAACAACCAATAAATAATAGCTCTTTCTTCAAATTGATACAAAGATTAATAACTTATTATCAAATGGGATTCCATACTTTCAGCACCACCAAGGTGATTTACACACTCAACGAACCGATCATGAAGATCTTGAGTCCATCTAATTCGCGTTTTACCAGAAGTTCCTGTAGGATAAATTTCTTTCTTCAACTTTTCCCAAATTTCAGGGCCTCTAGGGTGTTGTTTAACATACTTCCTTATGAATATTTCATCTGAGCATGAAAGAATAGTCCGTAAACCAAACTTGGGATCCACTGTTCCTTGACCTATGAGCCAATTATACATTGAAAATCTAAGATTGGCTCTCTGAATTGTATAGCATATATATTTTGGGAACGCTACTAAAGAAGACATGGGATAACCCAAACCATTTACAAGAAAATCTATCCTCATTTCAATCACATCCTTTGACAGATTAAGAATTTGAGGAACTGCTTTAAGCATTTGTAGTACATCCTTACGGTCTAAACCAGTATCCACTAAACAATCAAATCTCTCCTGATATTCCCATTTGCCGTGCAAAAACTTCACAGCTTTACTCAGTTCCTTTGAGTTCTTGACAAATCCTAAATCCAACAAGAATTTATTTTTCTCAGTCAGTGTACTATTTTCTACTTTCAATGGTATAACTCTCGATCCAAGAAATCAATTCTTCAGTTCTTGTGGGTCTTTGACGATAATTTCACAAAGCCTCTTTTTACCAGTATTCAAGCGACTTAGTAAGGTGCTAACCTTCTTTAAGGAACATGAACCAAGCAATAAAGGTTGTGAACGCACAATTCTCCCAATCTCTGGGAGATCCATCTCGAGAATACAGGTTGTGAACCAAGCAATACAGGTTGTGCTAACCTTCTCTCATTGTTACAAGAAATTATCTATTGTATTAATAGTTTTCAACTTCTCATAAATGGACAGTGATAGAATTTTAAATAAATTTTAATTGTTAAATGATAGTACTTTTTTAATTCACCAAACCACAATCTTTTAAGGAATAGAGGTAGTATTATTTTTGAAAGGAGGCTACTTGGTTACCAATACAAGAAAATTTTTGTGTACCATATTACCCCATCGATAAACTCTTTTATAGAACTCGGGCCCAACTCTTTGAAGCAGCCATTACCGAAGAAAATCAACCGTTGGAGCGCTAGAGCTTCTTCTTCGGGTACCAAAGCTTAGACCCCGTCTGAATTGAAGGCAACAACTCAACTAAGAAGATTCTCCATATAACAAGTATATCTATAAAGCTCAGAACTTTGTTCCTTTTAGTCCTCTATTTATCAATACTCTGCATATTTAATCAAACTGGTGATGACCCATTTGCTGAAACATAAATTACCATATGTTCTCAAATGGGTTTGTTTAAATTTAATGGAGAACAACCTTGGCTCATTAAAGACCACTCTTTGGGCAATTGGGCCATGTCACATTGCTCAAAACCCTAGATTATATGGTAGGAAAAGAATTCTTAAATCTGAAAATGGTGAAATTGTGGATGATAGTGCAGGCATGAAACAAGCTCAGACTGCTTTATTAGAATGCCTTCACTCTAGAAATTTACAATTTGTGGATGCAGAAAATATGAGTCGGAATTCACCACGATTTCTTGAAAAGTTATTGAAAAAGTTTGAGACCGAGGAGAATATTGGACAGTCAATAACCCGATTTTTGCGTTATCACCCCATTAATGAATTTGAACCATTTTTTGAGAGCTTGGGTTTGACTCCTAGCCAGTACTCTTCACTCCTGCCAAGCAACCTAATTTTCCTCGATGATGATAAATTGTTGCTAGAGAATTATTCTGATTTATGTAATTATGGTATTCCAAAGAATAGGATAGGGAAGATTTACATGGAAGCGATGGAGGTTTTTCGATATAATTATGGGATTTTGCAATCAAGGCTCAGATCTTTTGAAGAAATGGGGTTGGATAAATATAATGTAATTAAGGTTGTTGCTTCAAGCCCTTGTCTTTTGATGGGAAATGTTTCTTTAAGGTTTTAGAAATGTGGAAAACTTTTGGGATTGAGGATGGTTGGATTGGGGGGCATTTGTTGGAGGTAGAATCTTACAACTGGAGCCGTATGCTTGAGCTTTTGTGCTTATTAAGTAAAATGGGTTGCAGTAACGAGCAATTAAGAGGATTAATCTGTCAGCACCCAAGTCTTCTTTTTGAGCGCTCAAGAAGTACAACAATTTCTCTAATTGGGTTACTGCTGAAATTTGGAGCCACGGTGAGTCAGATAATTTCTCTGTTTCTGCAGTTCCCACAATACCAAGTTGAGAAATATGTATGTAATTTGAGACGGTGCTATCAGTTTCTTATTGAGCTCGAGATGGATCTCCCAGAGATTGGGAGAATTGTGCGTTCACACCCCGTATTGCTTGGTTCATGTTCCTTAAAGAAGGTTAGCAGCTTACTAACTGGCTTGAATACTGGTAAAAAGAGAGTTTGTGAAATTATCGTCAAAGACCCACAAGAACTTAAGAATTGGGTTATTGGATCGAGAGTTGAACCATTGAAGACAGTGAAAGTAGAAAATAGTACACTGGAAGAGAAGAATAAATTCTTGTTGGATTTGGGATTTGTCAATAACTCAAAGGAACTGAGTAAAGCTGTGAAGTTTTCTCGAGGCAAAGCAGGGAAACTTCAGGAGAGATTTGATTGTTTGGTGAATGTTGGTTTAGACCGCAAGGACATACTAGAAATGCTTAAAGCAGCTCCTCAAATTCTTAATCAGTCAAAGGATGTGATTGAAATGAAGATAGATTTTCTTGTAAATGGTTTGGTTTATCCCGTGTCTGCTTTAGTAGCATTCCCAGCATATATATGTTTTACAATTCAGAGAGTCAACCTTAGATTTTCAATGTTTAATTGGCTCGTAGATCAAGGAACAGTGGATCCCAAGTTAGCTTTGGGTACTATTATTGCAGCCTCAGATGGAGTATTCATAAGGCAGTATGTTAAACATCACCCTAGAGGCCCTGAAATTTGGGAAAAATTGAACAAAGAAATTTATTCTGATTGAAAAATGTTAATAGTTTTTTTACTTCTGCTGCTGACATTCTCATTATCATGTTCAAAGTGGATATGTGTTTCTGTAACTTCGCAGCAGGTCATTTTTCCTGCACAATCTAACATCGGTCATGTATTTGTGCTGTTTTTCACTCAATTCAACACACACCAGCTTGAGAAAAGCAAGGGGATTTGACCAGGTATTGCACTTAAAATCTTTAACCGGTTCTTGTTTGTATATTAATTTCAGTGATTGGATTTTCACATGATACAATAATGTAAAAGGGGTTGTTTATGTTCCAGATAAAATTTGAATAATTGATTTGTTGGGTTTTAGTTTGTTTGTTCCAATCAACATTTTCATCCTAGTCTATATATATGTCTCTACCTGTGTATATACTACTCCTCCGTTCCACAAAAAAAGAGTCTCATTTGACTTTGGTCCTAATTAATTTGATTTGAGAAATCTTAAAATTCAAATTGTGATGTGAACCTACTCAAACTACAAACCTACTCAAACTACATCGAATGATTAGCTTCCTAAAATTACAACTCTCAACCAACATGGTTACCTAAACTGTTTTAGCAGTTAATTGCTATCAACTGCTGCTGCACATAGGCAGCAGCCCTCCCTTCTTGCCAACTGCTGCTGCACATAGGCAGCATCTGTACTTGATTATTTCCTTGCTTTGAATTCTTCCTAATCTTAGTTTACTAGTACTTTATTCGAAAGTCATACAACTAACATTTTTAACTTATTGGGGTAGTTCTAAATCTGCTATAACCTACATGATTCAATCATGTTAGCTACCAGATCTTTGCAACTGCAATTGGAGGAAGTCAGATGAGGAGAAACAGCAAATCCCCACACTTAGTCTCCAATTCTCTAAATTTTAGCTTGCCATTTACTGATTTTAGTAAGCTAAAATTCTGGTTTATATAGGTAAGTGTATTCACCTATTTAGCAATATAAGCATTGTATGGTTTAGTTTCTTTAATCGCATTGACTGAGAACTCAAGAGAGTCCCCAGCTCATGCCAACTGAGAGCGTGAAAAGCTGCAACTATTGCACAAGACTGTTGCTACCGTGGGCAGCAACTGAACCACTGATTTCATACCGTCTTTGGCTTGAAATTGAGTTTTCATTTTGGTTTGGCATGTTGATTCACTTTGTTTATAAGCTCTTATAGCATACCAATTACCCCAGACCTTAATTCTTTCTAGAATTCAATTTTTTTTCTCAAAACAGCCCACTGGGGACTTTTGACGAACACGTGGCGTGCACAGTTTAAAATTTCTTGTGTCATAGACAATCGCTCGTGTAAGAAATCCAATTTTGTCTTCCTTATTACTCCTCAGCCCATCCTATCTCCTCTACTCAAATTCAGTACATAACACTATCACAATGGCATAACAGTCAATTAGCAGTTTATATAACAACCAAAAAAAAAATCATATAGCAGTCCCTATGTCTATACCAGCCCCTTTAGGCAAGGTTCAGTGCTAAGCCATCAAAACAGTCCTTATAATACAATGACAGTTTGTAAAACAACACAAAGTGCTAGCAGTCGGTCATCATGGAAATATAGCATAGCATGCCAGTCCAGTCTATTATAATCATAGTCAGTATATCATAATATGGCAGTATCATGACTCAGGGATCCAAAATAGCTCTTCAATCTCTTAATCACAAGGGTTATAAAATCATGCACTTGATATATGCTATATATTCATGATTTAAAGATTTGTATACAAGGTATTAGTACTCAAACATAGGCTTCCAAAACAGTTTTGATAAAAACTCATCATTGTAGTTCATAGTAGTATAGCACAGCAGCAAAATAGCATAGCAGTCATTTTGGCACACAACAGTTAGTACATCAAATTTTAAAGTCCAGGATAGTCTTTATGCCCATTTCAAGCCTTTTTGGCAAGGTATGATACTAAGCTGCCAAAACAGTCTTTAAGCTTCTAGTACAAGGATTAACACATCATACACATGCTATATAATCAATGTTCATGATTTAAGAATCTAAATACAAGGTTTCTAACTTTGGTTTTAAAACAGCCCCCCTCATAGGCCTTAAATTACTACAAGGTAACATGCTTGGGCAATCATGGAAAAACAAGGACTGTCTATGTATATTAGGTATTAGAAGCAAAGCAGGCTCACCACAAGAAACTTTCAATAACAGTTACATGGACTGACTTTTATTTATTGAAACTAACATACTTAAACTTTACAAGTATTAGTGTTGGTGGTTTGAAATTATAAACATCATGTTATAGTGTATTAACCATATTAGAAGCAAGGGATAGACATTGCAAGTTAAGCTTCAAATAGCAGTCCATATGGAGCCTACTGTCCTAGTTCATTATTACTTGCTTTGCTCAAGTGATATATAAATTACTATAGATTGCAACATGATAAGGTCAATCATAGAGTATGCTTGAGGTATTGCTCCCACTATAAAGGCAATTTGACTGAGTTTGAACTTCAAATCACAGCTAGTACACATAGATACTACAACAGTCCTTAGCTTGGCAAATTATCAAACACCTAACGTGCAGCTTATATACTTACACATAATACAAAATTCTTAGCTTATTGTTCCCAGCCTTATGGCTTGAAAACAACAAGAAGCATAGAACCATACTAAACAGTCTTAATCACAGAATCCAAAATAGTATTGAAACAGTCATGGTGCGAATTAATTCAATAGCTATTCTAACCATTAATGGTTCTGTGCTACCATTTAGAGAGAGACATGAACGAATGGAAAAGGTTTAGAATGGCCAGAATGAGCTTACCTTGTTACTTCGAATGTTAACAGTGGTTGAAGCTGCTCAGTTCTTCTTCTTTCTCTAACCGAAACTTTTCCCACTCACTCTCTATATAGTTGGTATTGATATAGCTTATAGTTTCTGCTAAGTGGTGAAGCTAAATTAGGCAATAAGCTTGGTGATGAGTACGAAATATGCTATATTTTTATTCCTTAATACTTAATCTTTTGTATTTATTTTGTTCCTAAATAAACTCATTATTCTTATATTTTTATTTTAGGTACAATTGAAGGGGTTTCATGATTTTGAAAATAAATTGGAGAAGGTTTACGGGATTCCTAACAAATCAAGGATTCAACAATTAGTATCATAAATGGATTTGAATTCACGCGGCAATGAGTTTAAGCACATGACAATTGTGGGATTTAATTCCAATTTCAAATCTGAATTTTAGATTCTAGAAGAATAGTTTTTACAATTCTATTGTAATTAGGATTTCTTTTAGACTAAGATTTATTTCCAAATTGAATTCTATTTCTTTATGAAAATTAGTATAATTTGTAATTCCTTTAGGACTTGGATTTCTACTTCCTATTGGATTTAGGACTTTGTCTAGCACTATAAATAGATGATGAGAGTCAAGGTTTTATTCATTCAATAATCAACTATCATCTATTGGAGTGCAGACTCAAGAGCATGTCAGACTAGTTCTTTTTATTCAGTTCTAAAGGGAGGTGAATCCTTGTTACAAGTAATTGATTAATTGAGTATTATTATTTATTTCTTCTTGTGTGAAATTTCTTCTGATAATCTATTTTCATTGATTGCATGCTAATTGATCTAATTAATTTAATATGGCCAATTGAATTAGTTTGATCATTATCATATGCTAGATTAAGATTGGTATTACGTGTAATTGATATCTGTCTTCATCATAAGTAGCAACTTAGTAATAATAATTGTGGACAAACTTTTGTTTATTGCTAAGATTATCAGAGAACAAGTTAAACAAATCGAGCTTATGTGTTTGTTGCTTGGATTAGCCTAATTCTCTATTTTTTAATGCTTCTATCACATTAAATCTAGAGAGCTTGTTCTAGGTTGTATGCTAGTTAGAATCTGGTGGAGAGCTTGTTTCATACAGTGATAATCTAAGGAGAATTTCGGATAGCAGAGCTTATTGTTATCTAGGGCTAATAATTTCATTGAAGGAAAAATAATAATAACTTGATTAATTGATTATTGTACTTGGTGAAACTGAACTGCAGAACTGAAGTTTTTTACATATTTGGTTAATTTCATAATTAATTTTCTTGTTCTCTTAGTTTAAAAATAATTTTCAAAAACCCCCATCTTTATTTTCTGTTTAAATAGTAGAATAATTCTAAAACAACTTTACCCTATGTGGGATCGATCCTTACTTGCTACTGTGCTAATTATTATAAATTGTGAAGTGAAAGTGAGGTTAATTTAGGAGTATCAACGACAGCTCCCACTTGGCCTTTTATGGCTGAGCCTGGCTCCTTCTACTGTTAACTGCATCACCTCTAGTTGGCCCCTAGCATACACTCCAGTACCTCTAGCAGCTAGACTGCTCTGTAGTGGCTCCTATACCGCCACCCTACCAGCCCATAGCACCTGCTACACCTTATCCTTTGCAGTTCTGTCTTACTTGCTGGTTGTCTGCTAGCTGAACTAATCTTACCAACTAAGAAGTAACTTGGACCTGCATAACTTGTTAACTAATTAACTAATGTAACTGATACATCTAATTACCTTCCTATTCATTTCGTTTGGGCTTAACAGCCCCTCTAGCTTAAACTTCAGATGGGCTAGGACATAAGGCAAAGATTAGATTTTACTTGGGCTTACAACATGTAAATAGGCAATAGACCCAAAAATGACTTGCAAGCCTACATAGCAGTTAAAGGAGTCCCATGTTAAAAATGTGGACTATTAATATTCATCATCTCTTATTTACCCAATTTTAATTAGTCTAACAAAATAGCACTCCAATTATCAATTTAGTGATTCCATATATTTTTAATAATTCTTGACAGAACATCATTAACTTTATTTATCACCAAATAATACTTTTTGAATGAAATAACTTATTTCACAGTATAATTATTCTCAATACACAAATGTAGCTTCATGTCAAGAATATTTCATAACTAAGCCATGTTGGCTTTTCTTTTCATTCTTGATGTTTATATACATTATATTAATGTTTATATCAACATCACTCTATTTTTCCTTCATAAGCTAGGATACTTACTAATATTTGAATTGTAGTAATTGGTGTAAGCTTCAAAAGGATTATTAGTTGATACATTCTTTTGCCCTTCTTATCCGAGATTATAAAGTTGGTTCTTGATCCATTTGTTGGGGAATTCAGCATGACTGCTAGTAAATTTGAGAAGAAATAGCAAGTAATGTGCTTGTAGCAGCCTAATCAATCTTGGATGGGCACTGGGAATTTTCAGAACCTTTCGCGATCAAAACCTCCACATCTAATTCATTACAAGTGGAACTAGGGGGTCATCAGGAGATTTGTCCATTAAATTCTGAGTTTTGAGAGCACTCTTGGTTGTTTTCTGCTGCTGATCAAACATCAGCTTTAGCTGCTTCCCTTGTTCTTCAATTCTCAACTACAGATTTCTTTGACTCTGATAAAACAAAATGCACATATGTCTTATTAGTCAAATCTTGATTTTGAAAAAGAAAAATAAAGACAACGAGTAGAGGAATAAAATTGTACTTTCCCAATTTCTTTGTTAGTAGCAGCATTTTGGCTCTTGAACAACTAATCAAATTACGTGTGCCTCATTTTAATTAAGACCATGAGACACTGGACTTTGTTTTTGTTTTACCTCTATTTTGTTATATTGTTTTTACTCAAACTAACTAAAGGTATGTTGAATTTATACCTCTAATTGGTCATGAAGACGCCTCTGGACGTCTAGCTGCAGTTGCAGTGCCTCCCTCAATTGCATGCCACTGTGCAACATATAGTATTTATGTGAGGTGAGGTGAGGTGAGGTGAATGAAATTCTATAAGTAAAGCCAGCAAGAAGAATCACAAGATTTACGTCTTAGTGTTTATCTGTTCTACATCATTCATGCTAGTCCGTTTCTCAGATTTTCCTCCAATAAATGAACAAAATAAAACTTCAGACTATAGTAATGATTCTTGAGGAAACCAGGTATAATACATCTCAAATTTTTTTTTTGATGGTGCCTCAAAAAGTTAAGCATCTGAATGAGGATACAAAATAATAGTATTTCTTCATATAAAAATTTACCTTTTGCAGAATCTGGCATGTACTTTGCAATTCGATAGTGCTATAATGGAGAGCGTAACATTAGTTCTACTTTCGATATAGAGAACATCAAATAGGGGTCAAACAACAAAGTTCTTTGGATAAAATTAGTACCTTCAAATGGCTTTTGACATGACAGATAGTCAACACCTCAGAGTCCATCAGCCTTAGTATTGCCCTTGATGTTGCCTCTAATATTGATGAACAAAGAAACAACCAATAAATAATAGCTCTTTCTTCAAATTGATACAAAGATTAATAACTTATTATCAAATGAGATTCCATACTTTCAGCACCACCAAGGTGATTTACACACTCAACGAACCGATCATGAAGATCTTGAGTCCATCTAATTCGTGTTTTACCAGAAGTTCCTGTAGAATAAATTTCTTTCTTCAACTTTTCCCAAATTTCAGGGCCTCTAGGGTGATGTTTAACATACTTCCTTATGAATATTTCATCTGAGCATGAAAGATTAGTCCGTAAACCAAACTTGGGATCCACTGTTCCTTGACCTATGAGCCAATTATACATTGAAAATCTAAGGTTGGCTCTCTGAATTGTATAGCATATATATTTTGGGAACGCTACTAAAGAAGACATGGGATAACCCAAACCATTTACAAGAAAATCTATCCTCATTTCAATCACATCCTTTGACAGATTAAGAATTTGAGGAACTGCTTTAAGCATTTGTAGTACATCCTTGCGGTCTAAACCACCATCCACTAAACAATCAAATCTCTCCTGATGTTCCCATGTTTTGCCGTGCAAAAACTTCACAGCTTTACTCAGTTCCTTTGAGTTCTTGACAAATCCCAAATCCAACAAGAATTTATTTTTCTCTGTCAGTGTACTATTTTCTACTTTCAATGGTATTACTCTCGATCCAAGAAACCAATTCTTCAGTTCTTGTGGGTCTTTGACGATAATTTCACAAAGCCTCTTTTTACCAGTATTCAAGCGATTTAGTAAGGTGCTAACCTTCTTTAAGGAACATGAACCAAGCAATACAGGGTGTGAACGCACAATTCTCCCAATCTCTAGGAGATCCATCTCGAGCTCAATAAGAAACTGATAGCACCGTCTCAAATTCCATACATATTTCTCAACTTGGTATTGTGGGAACTGCCGAAACATAGAAATTATCTGACTCACCGTGGCTCCAAATTTCAGCAGGAACCCAATTAGAGAAATGGTTGTACTTCCTGAGCGCTCAAAAAGAAGTCCTGGGTGCTGACAGATTAATCCTCTTAATTGCTCGTTACTGCAACCCATTTTACTTAATAAGCACAACAGCTCAAGCATACGGCTCCAGTTGTAAGAATCTGCCTCCAACAAATGCCCCCAAATCCAACCATCCTCAATCCCAAAAGTTTTCGACATTTCTAAAATCTTAAAGAAGTCCCTATTAACATCTCCCGTCAAAAGACAAGGGCTTGAAGCAACAACCTTAATTACAGTATATTGATCCAACCCCATTTCTTCTAAAGATCTGAGCCTTGATTGCAAAATCCCATAATCATATCGAAAAACCTCCATCGTTTCCATGTAAATCTTCCCTATCCTATTCCTTGGAATACCATAATTACATAAAACATAATAATTGTCTAGCAACAATTTATCATCATTAAGGAAAATTAGGTTGTGTGGCAGGAGTGAAGAGTACTGGCTAGGAATCAAACCCAAACTCTCAAAAAATGGTTCAAATTCATTAATGGGGTGGTAACGCAAATACCGGCTAATAGACTCTCTAATATTCTCCTCAGTCTCAAACTTTTTCAACAACTTTTCAAGAAATTGGGGTGAATTCAGACTCATATTTTCTGCATCCATAAATTGTAAATTTCTAGTGGAGTGAAGGTATTCTAATAAAGCATCCTGAGCTTGTTTCCTGTTGGCACGAGACACTTTAGTTGATATATCATCCACAATTTCACCATTTTCATATTTAAGAATTCTTTTCCTACCATAGAATCTAGGGTTTTGAGCAATGTGACATGGCCCAATTGCCCAAAGAGTGGTCTTTGATGAGCCAAGGTTGTTCTCCATTAAATTTAAACAAACCCATTTGAGAACAGATGGTAATTTACGTTTCAACAAACGGGTCATCACCAGCTTGTTTAAATATGCAGAGTATTGATAAATAGAGGACTAAAGGGAACAAAGTTCTGAGCTTTATAGATATACTTGTTATATTGAGAAGCTCCTTAGTTGAGTTGTTACCTTCAATTCTGATGGGGTGTAAGCTTTGGTACCGAAGAAGAAGCTCTTGCGCTCCAACTGTTGATTTTCTTCGGTAATGGCTGCTTCAAGAGCTGGCCCGAGTGCTGCAAAAGAGGTACACCACAAAAAAAATTTATTGGTAGCCAAGATGCCTCCTTCCCAAAATATTATTTCACATTTTTAAATATTTTTATATTTATGTTTCAAAATTAAGATTTGTAGTTGACTTCAAATTTATATTGAAGAAAATATATTCATTAATAACCTTCAACACGTTTAAAATAAAGATTAGACAAAAAAACTCTTATTGATAATTAGTAAGAATAAGCATCCCCTATTAAAATGGTCTTATTTTGAAGTAGGAAATGCATTTAGCCTAATAATGCTAGTATACGGAGATATTCTCTTTGTGCTCATAAAAATAAGCAAAATATAATTTACACATATTAAAAAAGTAAAAGTAGAAGAAAGAGAGTAAAAGATTCTAAATTTATCTGTTTAGTCTCTCTACAAGATTATATAAAGTGATAAATATTTTTATTTTTTTATATTAATGAACCTCAATAAATGATATATTTACCTTTTCTTTTTTTGTATTTTATCTCGTACTTTTGAAATAATTTTTATTTTTTTTATTAATATTTTTAATCAATCATTTTGAGTGCGGAATGAGTAATAAATATGAGCCTAAATTGGAACAAGAATATAAGACCAACACAACAATATACCATTGGACTTGCAACGCCAAAGTTGGGATTATATTTGAATTAATTGGTGTTCTGCTTATGAGTGCACTCAACTCTTTTGATTTGACAACATAAAAATACACTAGACAAGTTTTTCTCAAAATGATTATTAGTAGATACATTCTTTTTCCCTTTATTTATTATATATGTGACCACATAAATTTGGTTCTTGATTCAGTTGTGTAAACATTCTTTTTCTTGATTAATAGAAAGCATATATTTAGGCTCTTGAAGAAATTTTATTTTGAATCATTTTAATTAAGATTGTCGGATACTTTACCCGTGCACATTGCGCCTACAACAACTAAACCTTCACCTCTCAGGACTCTCCACGAATAACGTGTAGGACGTAGAATTGCTTCCAACCGTCCACTGTGGGTGGGAATCGAACCCAAGCATTGAGCGATAAAATTCGACCCACTAACCACTAGACCAACAAATGGTTGGCAATAATGTTTTTACTCAATCTAATTGAAGTTATGCATAGTTTATACCTCTAATTGGTCATGAATACGCCTCTGAAGGTCTAGTTGCAGTCGCAGCGCTTCCCTAATTTGCATACCAGTGCACGATATGTATGTAGTACATATTTTGTGTTAAATTAAAGAAGAAGCTAAACAAAAAAAAAGTTGAATGATAATTATTTTGTGTTAGATAAGAAAAGAAACCAAGGCTACAAGTTATATAATTCAAGCCAAGCCAACAAGCAGAATCACAAGATTTAGGTCGTAGTGTGAATCTGTTTTGTTTCATCCATGCTAGTCTTTTTCTGCAATAAATGAACAAAATGTAAACCTTAAGGAAACCAGGTAATATTTATCTCAATTTCAAGTGTCGCTGAAAACTCATATATCGGAATGACTGTTATTCTAATGGCACCTAAGAGACAAAGGTCAAACATATGACAAAATGAAAAACATAAAATAAATTCTAATTTACATGTAGTAAACACCATATAGGGCTGAAACAGCTAAATTCTTTGGCTCTTTCTTAAAGTGACCACCCCAAAATGATTAATACAAATGAGAAAATAGAATAAAGAGGATTAATGAAAATAGTGAATTGACCATTAGGAGATCCTATGTATCCTAATTCAACTAACTTTGATGGAGAAAATGATTTGTTTAGTAAATCAGGCTAACCGTATGTTGTTATCCTTCTGTTCTTCAGGGGGAATGGTCCCCTAAATAAGTATAGCCGGTAAAAAAAGAACAAAATTAGAGACAACAATGGTGTTACAACCTAGGAGGAGCATAAGTCATAGGAATAATCGGAGTTAAGTTGGCTCAAAGTATGAAGGCAAGAGTTTGAGAGATTCTTCTCACTTAAGAAGTAAACCACAGTACTAAAACAATATCTAATATATATTGCCACAAGAATATATAAGAGACCAACAAAATATCATTGGAACTGCATTTGGGATCATATTTGAATTGGTGTAATTGGTGTATAAAAAGTGCACTCAATTCTTTTCATTTGACAGCATAGATACATTTGTCAAATTCGCTTCAAAAGGACTATTAGTTGATACATGATTCTTTTGCTCTTCTTATCCGAGATTATAAATTTGGTTCTTGATCCATTTGTTGGGGAATTCTGCATGACTGCTAGTAAGAAATGTGCTTGTAGCAGCCTAATCAATCTTGGACGGGCATTGGGACATCTAATTCATTACTTTGGATTATATTCTGAGTTTCGAGAGCACTCTTAGTTGTTTTCTGCTGCTGATCAAACATTAGCTTTAGCTGCTTCCCTTGTTCTTCAATTCTCAACTGCAGATTTCTTTGAATCTGATTCAACAAAATGCAAATGCACACGTCTTATTAGTCAAAGCTAATAAGACCATGAGACACTGGACTTTGTTTTTGTTAAAAGGTTTTTTACTCAAACTAACTGAAGGTATGTTGAATTTATACCTCTAATTGGTCATGTAGACGCCTCTGTACGTCTAGCTGCAGTTGCAGTGCCTCCCTCAATTGCATGCCACTGTGCAACATATATATAGTATTTATGTGAGGTGAGGCTCATCCAAAAATTAATCAAACAAAGCCAGCAAGAAGAATCACAAGATTTACGTCTTAGTGTTTATCTGTTCTACGTCATTCATGCTACTCCGTTTCTCAGATTTTCCTGCAATAAATGAACAAAATAAAAACTTCAGACTATAGTAATGATTCTTGAGGAAGCCAGGTTTAATATATCTCAATTTTTTTTATTGATGCTGCCTCAAAAAGTTAAGCATCTGAATGAGGATACAAAATACTAGTATTTCTTCATATAAAAATTTACCTTCTGCAGAATCTGGCATGTACTTTGCTAATCGATATTTCTATAATGGAGAGCGTAACATTAGTTCTACTTTCGATACAGAGAACATCAAATAGGGGTCAAACTGGATAAAATTAAGTACCTGCAAATGGCTTTTGACATGATAGATTGTCAACACCTCAGAGTCCATCAGCCTTAGTATTGCCTTTGGTGTTGCCTCTAATATTGATGAACAAAGAAACAACCCATAAATAATAGCTCTTTCTTCAAATTGACACAATGATTAATAACTTATAATTATCAAATGAGATTCCATACTTTCAGCACCACCAAGGTGATTTACACACTCAACGAACCGATCATGAAGATCTTGAGTCCATCTAATTCGCGTTTTACTAGACATAACAGCTGGAGCCGAAGGTGCTGCAGCATTACCTGGAGATTGCCTCGTATGTTCTTGTTGAAATCCGTATGGATTGTGTGAGAGCTGTAAATTACAAGCAGCTTTGATCAGAATTATATACAACTACGGACTATACATGAAGAAATAATAAAAAAAAGTTAATTGTGAAGGCCAACTTACACTAAGATCACTGTTCCCATCAAAAGGAACTGATGCTTGCCTCTTATTATCCGGAGTGTCATAATCCCCTAGCAACTTTCTTTTGAGCTGCAAAATTTGCTCTCTTTCCGAGTATTTGTCAGAAGCAATGTCGTATTGATTATTGGTACAAGAGTTGGCTGATGGAAGGGATGGATTGGTTTGTTCTAATGATTGATCAGTACTATAGAAGCCATCCCCAGATTGCTGATAGGAAGCATGATCATCATCAAAATTCTTGGAAATCTGGGGGCAAATACTATGTTGATAATCATATTGAGTAAAACCCATGTATATTTCAGTTGCATAAAAAGCCGATCCCGGTGATCCAATTTGGCTCATAATGGTGGTGGATGAATTAGCAGGAGCAAAGCTATGTTGTTGTGACGACCCTCCTTGGAAAATTCCCATTTGATTTGGCTTCTCCTGGGAATCAAATTTCTTCGCGTAATCCAAACCATACCCTAACCCATGATTTTGTTGAATCCTTTCTTGGCAACCAAACTTGTGGATGTTCATTTAGCAGTCCAAATTAAATGGATTTTCTTCTTTCTAACATGAGCCTAACCGTACAAATATTAATTCCTAGAGTTTTTGATTGAAATCCATACAGATCAGCCGCCCAAATCACACACAGAATCGAATCAAACCAAACCAAACGAGAAACGGGAAGATGGATATAACAGCAACATCAGCAGCAGTGTTGCATTCAACTGACAGCAATATTCTTTTTCTCTTTCTGATATAAAATGCATGCTACGTTAGATATATAATAGACGAATGAATATGTCAACAATCCAGTGGAGACCTTTTAATTATTCTTTAATAATAATCTTTTTTGACATTTCCAAAGACCAATACTTGTAATAATTAAATAAAACAAATCTCTCCCAACTAATTTACAATTCTGTACGTGGATCACAATTATTAAGATATATATAATTTGACCAACTAATTAAACCATGCCACCAGGCACCAACATCTGTCTGTCCATTGAGAATAATTTAATATTAGATTAAAGAAAAGAGAATAATAATAATAATAATAACAATAATAATAATAAAAGAAAGTGGGCAAATACAAGATAATAATTGAAGAATATAGTGGGCATCTATTACTTAAATAATTTTTCATGTGGATAGTGGCATATATTCACAAATTCAATACATCTCTAAATTATTCTTCTTATTATTCATACTGGTGGAAATCACTTTATATTCCAAAACGTGCTCCGAATGTATATAGTTGGAAAAAATACGGTATTGGTGAATCATGATACCATTTTAATTCAGAATTAATGGTAAAACTTCCCAAACTATGAATGAGTCTATTTTAGGACAATAATCTTTGGATTAAAGTTTTCTTTCCAATTCCTATGTTTCTGAGTTTTTTTTAAAAAAGAAAAAGAAAAAAAATAGATAGAAAATTTGACCATTTTTTCCGTCTAAAATTGACCTGATTTTAGAGAAGTTGATATCATTCCACCTGGTACAATTTCTATTTATGGCTACTAGAAAATCAAGACAACACGAGCAATGATTTTTATCTTGCATATTTTTAATCAATGGTTCAATGGTTATAATTAATAAAAGGTTAAATTTGTAAAAGTGATTTTTTTTCTTTTATTTTCATTAGAACTCAAAAACGCAAGAAAAGAAAAATTTTAAATTTTCTATTAAAAACTCATAATCAAGTTTTTTATTCTTTTCTTTTATATTCTAATTTAAGTTTTCTTTTTTTTTCTTTTTTCGTCCAAAACTCAGAAACTTTCGTCCATTTCTTTTCTTTCCTGTCCATTTTAAAATTCAGAAACAGAGTGTTAATGACATAGACGGAAAGAAAATATTTGTTTGGCTAGAATATAATATAATATAATATAGTAATAGATAAGGAGAATAAAAAAATCGAGCCGAAAGGAATGACACCTGCATTCTCGTTCGTTTAGGGAATCCAGCCGAAAGGAATCACATACATTTTTCTTTATTAGTATTTTTCAACTCTTGCTAGCTAGACCTTTTATTGTTATTTATTAATTATTAGTATTTGATTTAACCAACCAAACACATTTCTTCTACAACAAAATAATTTAATTATATGAAATGCATAAGTATTTATAACAACTATTGGATATTTAATATCCCAAAACCTATTACTAGTATATTGTTAGTATTACTCTTCGTACTAAGGTGGTGTTTGATAAAATTGAGTGTTAAAATCTGAACAGCTTGGACGTCTGAATAATATAGAGTATCTGAATAGAATTGTGTCTGAACGAAAAAATATTGTTTGATAATTAATTTTTTTAAAATGTCTGAATAACAATATTTTACCATTTTAACCTTCTGAACAGTTTAAACAAAACTTGTTTGATAATCAGAAGGTCTGAATAGTATTTTAAATACATATTTATAATATTTTAACCACAATATGATAAAATAAAAATAAAAACGTACAAATTAAATTAACTTCAAACATAGTATTATGTCCCAAAAATATCAACATAGCATTTCAAATGGTTTTCTTTTGTTCCAGAGCTTCATGCTTTTGTATGATTGAATGATTGATGACTGTACTTGGATTTTACATTGTATATATATATATATATATATATATATATATATATATATATATATATATATATATATATATATATATATATATATATACTCCAGCATAAATATTTCTATGTTGTGAAATATTGTTAGAATTTAGGTAATATGAAGATAGTTTTGTTCAGTTTTCATATTCTCCTTGGTTTTTTTTTTGAATGTAAACAAATACCATAATCAAGTGTATGTTCTAATGTTCACAACTCTGATTATTTGAACTAAACCAGACTTCGGAATATAATTGTGGGAAGGGTAGCTAGAGACAGCCGTTGGAAGTGGAAGGACAATATTATAATTTTAAAATATAAACTCAATCAGATGTGCTTCTAAATGGTTAATCTTTAATTTTGTGTCTAACCGATTAAGAGACACTAAGAGACAATTTTTTTTTACCAAACATGTTTTACCTCTTACCGAATCAGAGACACTCCAATTAAAAGACTTTGAGCTAATCAAATATACCCAGTAATCTTCACACCTGGCTAATAGAGCCATAAGTACAACTGTGAGCGTAATTATCCATACATACACACAATATTCTCATACGTACGCGGCAGAAAGAGCATGGGTAGGTAGGTAGGTGTGAATGATTTTCAAATTAAATACTCCATCCATATGCTTCAATACAGTTAGGAGTGGACGATTATTTCAATAATTTTTAATTTCCAACTAATACTACTACTAAGCTCGTAAAATTAACCAAACAATTCGAGCTCGACTAAAAGTTTGATACCAACTCTGTTTCAAATATAAACGATTCAAATATGAACAAATTTTAAAGTTCGATTAATTACTTGAACCTAGTTCTTTCAATCGTAATTTTCTATTGATATTCATATCATATTTGCTCGAAAAATTCAAACTGTTCAGGCTAAATTTAATAGTTAAACGAGTCTCAATCAAACTTTATCTCAGACTCGACAAATTTTATGAATCAAATCTGAGTAACTCAATTCGGGTTGCTCTATGTAATGTAGACGAGATAAAAAGAATTTTTTATTATTTTAAAAAGACATCGTATAGGCTAATTGCTACGTCTTTGTAGGTCTTGGTTGGAGGTTACCAGACAATATGCCCCTTAGGATCTTCGAAAGAACATGGATGGAGTAATGCTTGCTAGGAGGATAAACATAAACTAGTTTGTCTAGACAAAATAATTAGACAGAAAATTTAAAAACTAAAGTTTTAAATTTATATCACTGCTCTAATTTTATAGTATTAATTTTGTTGTTTGTTTGTGTACGTAAAAGAGATATTACAAAAGAGTTATTTATGTTATTTACTTTTTAATTAAATTCGTTCATTTTTAGACGTAAGACTTTGGCAAAAAATGTATTTATTTTATTTTATTTTATTTTTATTATTATTAAGAAAAATAGAGAGTATCGTCGTAAATTATAAAATTTTTTAATTAAATTATAATTGTGATATATGTGCATACATTTGATAGTAAGAATTAAGAAGGTCTCAATTTAATTATCTTCAAATATCAAACAATTGATATGTATATTAAGTTTTCAAAAATAAAAGGTAAACAAAGAGAAGGGAGAAAAAAGTCAATACGATCCAAATTAAGGCCGTAAAATGAATAAATAGTTCGGGCTCGATTCGTACTCATTCGATTAAAAATTCAATTCGAGCTTGACTCGAAATATAAATGAGTCACATTTTAAAGTTCGATAAATTACTCGAACCTCCTAAAATTATAATTTTCCATTGATACTCGAATCATATTCGTTTGAAAAGTTCAAATTGTTCGGGCTTGATTCGGAATCGTACTAGACTCGATAGCTAAATGAGCCTCAATCAAACTTTATTTTATACTCGATAAATTTTATGAACCAAATCTGAGCAACTCAATACTCGGATCGATTCGGTTGGTTTACGCTCTTAATCCAAACGGGGCCTAACAAATTGGCGCTAGAAAATTAGTCCTATATTTTAAACTTTCTGAAATCTGAACCGGCGTGATCGTTTTTTCCAAAACCCTAATCCTCTGTAGATCCTTTCTAAAAGAGCCATGTGAAGAAGAATTAAAACTGTCTAGGAAAAGGTCAGTGTCTTTCATCATCTTTTAATATGTGTAATACTGATACTTTTAATTGTGAAACTTACAGTATTATTTGTAATTTTGTTTATCTTAACCATTTAATTAATTTGATCATTTTAGGATCTGTAAACCCTGGAATTTGAAAGATTATTGGGCAATTGAAATGTGATTTTAGGTATTTGAGGAAATTAACGTGGTTATTGCTATAAAATACTCCATTAAAGAAAGGGAGAGATTGTGATTGCTTGTTTAGAGACAAAGCAACTTTAATTATTGTCTTGAAATCATCAAGGGTTTTGTTTTGCCTCTTTTTATGAAATTGTACGATGTGAATCAGAGCCTCAGAGGTGTATGGATTTGTGTGTTAGGATTTTTTCAAGTGGCCAAAATACCTCAATGATTACTTGGTTTTTGTCATTTTTGGCTAAATGGTTTTTTGTCATTTTTGTTACGAGTTCCTTTAATTTGCCTAATTCGATTCGGTTTCATTTGACTATTCCTGCATGATTTCAAGCTTAACTGCTCTCCTCTGTTTACATGCTCTGCCAGCACTCAATTGTTCTGTTAAGACTTTGGCATTACTGCTCAGTTTTCAATTCTTATTATAAGAATAATACATCCCTTTATATAATTTCTTTTTGGAAAATAGAGCATGTCAGGTGCTGAGCCTCATTCTTGTTTTGAAGATCTTAAGGTTATTCATAAGCCTTTTCTACAAGCCTACAGTTGAGCTTCGTGAGTTAAGAAACTTGGGTAAATCCTGCAAATACTAGACAAAATTGAATTCTTGAATCCGGTTGAATTATAGATAGAGTACCTATTCATCCTTATGCAGCCTTTTTCCAGTTGTCATCTATGCGAAAAAGAATAGATTTTCTTCTATTGATCTTTCATACTCCAATTCGAAATCCATAAATTTGCATTTAGAAGGTCCTAAATGGAATAGTCGGATCGATTTTCTACTGATATGTCATATGTATGTTTAGAAGACTTGAAGTTTAGAAGTTGGTGTGAGCTTTGTGTACATTACACAACAATTGTCTGTGGTCTACTAGGTTATAGGCATATATAAGTAAAGTAAGTGCTGAGACCTTATAAGAATGCAACCTAGGGAGGGATGTTTTTAGCCCAGGGAAAATTTTCACTAGAGATGTCACTGTCTTCTGAGACAAACTGTATTGGATTTCTTATGTTTATGTAAAGCAACTTGGGATGTGGGATCCAATTGATCTTAAGATCCAAAGCCAATCAGTAAACAGTTGAAGTTGCCAGCTTGGAGGCCCTGCATGCTGTTTAGTGTATGGATCTTGTCCTTTTAGATTTATGATGAAGTGTCTAATGCGCTGAGAAGCTTGGATAGTTCATAGGAATGGAAAGGAAAGTATCTCAATATGTATGTAAGTGGTAAAAGTTAAGCACCTACATATTTATAATCTGTTAAGTTGCTTTGTGCGTCTTTTTTATGTGTATATGTATACGTTTCTAACCTTCTTAGCTGAAGTTATCAACTCCCAAAAAAAAAAAGCACAGGTAAAAGCCACTAGTAAAATAGTGATCACAGTATATTCTGTAGTGAAACTCATAGACCCAATCCTTGCTCTGTCACTCAAAAATGGTGGCACAACACCTTTTCTGATAGGGATCAACCTAGTGCAGCGGTACTAGAATTCATAACCTACAGGCTAGGCACTCATATATTATCACCTTTTAGATAAATTAGTATTTTGCTCTCAACTTAAAAGGTCCCTCACTTTGAATGTCTTGTGCATCTCTTATCACGATGATCAGAAAGGAAATTCACACATCTAAGGGTCATAAGCTTAAGTATCCCAAAGGGTGGCAAATCTATTTCATTTCTATCAGGGTCAGGAATTTCAAGGCATTCCCTTATCATAGGAGAATCAAGATGTGATTGAGTTAAATGAACACGGAAAATGCACCATTAACTCTATAATGCCTTCAAGATGTCACTTGCTTAGCTGTGGAACATAGGGAAGCACGAGACGTGATCCAGAAGTTCAAGTAAAAGGTTGTGGCATGTATATCTTTAGTTGGGATATCTGGTGTAGGGAATCATGCATGCCCAAATTTTAGTCAGTTAAAATAGAAACTTTAGTTGTCTTTCAAATTGTAAACCATATTAGGAAGTATAAGCAATGAATTTGATTAGGATGATGTTATCAGCACCTCAATTTCTAAGTCAACGATATCAGATTTGTTAATCCGTGTTTGCTCTTTAAGGTCTATTGTATACTTTTTACTCCATAAATTTTTCCTGCTTTCACATGGAATACAGATCTTATGATGATTTATGAACATGTTCATTTTAATCAAGCACCATCATACATAAACCGTAAACATTAGTTGTTATGTCATGCAAGGCTCCTTTTATACCTTCCATGTGCAAATGATTAGCCCAATGAAGTCATTGAAGCTTTTAATGATTATGAATCTTTCTTTTCCCAGTAACATTATCAAATGAACCATGAGAGTGGATAGCTTATGTTTGAGCCTCGCACTCATTAATTTGCTTATACGTAAGCTGCATCTTGCATTGCAGAAGGGAGATGATTCAGTGGATCCTGACAGATTTTTAAAGGAAAATGCGAGATCTTTTTTTGTCATCAGTGTTTTAAATCATCAACTAATCGTTGTCATCCATGGTATGAAACTTCACGCCCAAGGTATACAACTGGCTTTCGGAGAGCATTTTATCATGCATAGTAGCAGCTCTGCTCTCATTGTTTCATGTTTACGACATGCTTTCTTGTTGATCCATAACTAGTTAAAAAACAAAATCATGGGGAAAAGTAGGCATATCTCTGAATAGAATGCTTGTATTTTTAGAATAATCGTTGTCTATTATATTTCTTTCTTTTTAGCTTGTAAAAAAAAGGAGACAGACAATATAGGCAAGTAAAAATTAAACTACACTCATCTCCCATGAAACTTGGATCATTGCATCTAGCTGTGATATATGCTACATGAACCCTTCACCTTCACATTCATATATGTTCCACAGTGCATAGCCAACATATGTTAGGGCTACACTTAAATGGATAATCTGAACCACCCTATAAAATGAGTTGCTAGTTGCTAGTTGTTACTAGTTCATGTTCTCTATGAATTTAGTAGATCAGTGCATATTTTGATTGAATACTAGCAGTTTTGACATGGTAGCCTCTTATTTCTTTTTATATTCTTCATTTTATTTTATTTTTTCATTTTTGAAATTCAAGTAGGAATATCTGTTGTACTGCCAATTGTGATATACTTTCTGGTAATTTAAAGTGTGTACCAGAGTAACCAACCTTCAAGCATATGTTTTACCAAGTGCTGGAACATAGTTTTCAACTTTTTATTAGATTTATTCCAAATTAAAACAAAGAAGCAGTCCAACTAAAAGAGGAATTCAAAATTTCAAAAACCTAGAAAGCCAAAATGTTACAGGGGACTTTCTTGATGTGACAATTGATTCGAGGGAATATGAAAAAATAAAGGTGATGTATTCCCAATCTTCCAATCTGATATTGAATGCGTCTTTGGTTACACACTAAAGTTTAGTGTTTCACCTACTGTTTACCACTCCCTTTGCCTTTATTTCCTTTGTTCCAGATTCTCCCCTTGTCTTCCTGATAATGTCAGGTGAAACAACCTCCCCAGAATCTTTACCTTGTGGTTCCTCACAGTTTTTCTTCTTCTCAACAGCTTTAGAAAAACCTAGAGGATTAGTCCCATGAAACCATGTGTTGACACCCCCACACCTGGCCTTAGAAAAGGAAAAGAAGAAAATTATATTAAAGAAGGAACTTAATCAGAAAATACACGATAGGCCAATCTTCAATCACAAGGGATAATATTATTGTCCTAAAACGAAGATTGTGTCAGTTTGGATATGGATTAGGTAATACGGCGTTTTGGCACTAACATCACACTTCAGTGTCTTACATTGAAGTTCTCCTTGGTTCAAGAGTTCAATGTTTTCAAACAATGTTCCTATCTAATCATGTTAACATGATAACTCTTCGATTACCATATGAAAACAAGAAGTAAAAAAACAATGTTTAGATAATGACCTTAAAATCATTAAGTGGGTTGAAAATGTGGAAAGAGTCTAGGGTCTGAATGATGTCATTTGCCATATTGATGTTTTCGAGTAAAAAGGGCTTTGAGATTTTAATTACTAGTGTTTTATCTTTGATAATGTATTTAATGAATTAATATCTTTGGGGCTGTAGTTTCGGCGAGGAATCGGCCTTGTTTACCTCTTCGAGTTTCTCAGATTGGATTCCAAATCCTCCGCTAGACTTGGGTACCAGTTACCTACAGAAGCAACAATACCCCCATCCTTTGCTCTCTCTCTCTCTCTCTCCCTACGTCTGTCATGGACCACTTTGTCTAAACCACCTTTTTTCTTCTTTTTGAATTACCCAAGATTGTCACACTTTTAAATAAATTTAGCGGGTGGCATTGGAAAATATTGGACTTGTTTAGTTATTGAGATTTGGAAATCAAAGTTAATTCCCTCTGTCACTACGTTAATTCACTTGACACTTCCAAAGTATTTTTGGGAATAATTGGTTAAGGTAATTGAGGGTCTATTTGAAACAACAATTAGGCAGTCAAAGACTTCATTTGACTTATCTACGGGGAAATGTACATTGTTCATTTTTATGGCTTCTAAGTCAATACTCTAATGCTACGTTTGGATCGAAAGAATAGAAAGGAGAGTGGAATGATTCATTCTGTTCTGATTGGAATGAGTTATTCCATACTCTCCCTCCCCAAGGAATAAAATTCATAAATTTGGAAAGAATACAAATGGTTCAATCAATTCCAATCGCAACCAAACACAATTCTTTTCATTCCATAAGAATAAGTCATTCCATTCTCACTTTTATTACTCCAATCCATACGTAGCATTAGATATTTGCTAATGCTCGAGGTCATACCTTACCAATTTTACTAACCAGAGTTTTCTTAATGCTTGAAAGTTTTTCTTTTCTTAATTGCACTTATAGGTACTACATGTAATCAAGAAGAGAGAAACACAATTTTCTAAAGTCCTACTTTAATTAGCTAAAAGAAACAAGTTTATACTTTATTATAAGATCACTAAGGCCTGTTTCGTTTCACCCATTAAAAAAGTGGTCCTACAATAACCAAACAGGTCATGTGTTGAGTCCCTGATAGTGTAAACCCAAGAAAAACAAAGGAAACAATCCAACTTCATTTATAATCTGCAAAGTGGTTTTCACTTTATTGAAATTACCTAACATCCAGTGGCAGTTTGGTAAACATGATCCCTTTATAAACCCATTTGAACAAGACACACTATCCCCTCCACAGAAATGGCAGGTCCATCTCATCTAAGACCCCTTCACTCCCTTCATGTTTTCTCCATGAAATCTCCATCTTCTTGTACAGCCTTAAGCTCCATGAAACTCAAAACTCTAGTTCAAACCTTCATCTTGTCACACTTGTGCCGCATCGCTCGTGCTCTCACCAAAGCCAAGTCCATCCTCATTGAGGTCCTCAAAGAAATCCAACTCATACACTTGATAGAACCCACAAAGAAGCACAAAAACAAGAACAAACTATTTTTCGGTTCGTTTAGGCTACACTACAATTGGTGCTCCTCTCATGTGTTACCGGTGCCGTTGCCGGGACTTGACGGGATCCCCAGGAGCCATTCGTACTACGATGCCACGTGGAATTCTATCATCTCACCGGGGTGCGATGACATGGAAGAATCACAGCTTTCAGGGTACCTCCAATGGCTTGAGCAGAAGGTTCATGAGGACTCAAAAAACAATGATATCAATGAGATTGATAAGCTTGCTGATATGTTCATTGCAAACTGCCATGAGAAGTTCAAGTTGGAGAAACAAGAGTCGTATAGGATGTTTCAAGAAATGATGGCTAGAAGTGTGTGAGGGTCTTTTTATTCTTTCATGTTCTTTGTCACATTGCGTGGGGGATGGGTTGGGATTTATTTAGTTCCTTGTTTTACTTTTTCTTGTACATGATGGGGGTGTTGGATTTGTGCAATTCCTCTATTGTGCATGTTGATAGGTGGTGCTTGTAAGGTTACATTTGGTGAAATTGTGGAAATCATGCTTTCATAACCACCCTTGAACAAACTGTCTTGCTTTTTTTGATATGAATTCTTCTTACATTAGTTTTAATTTATTTTTTTCTGCTATAGTTTCATATGTTAATTTCAAGTTGTGTGTACACATGAAATTGTTTCATCTATCCTATGTTGAAATTTTTTCATGGTTTTAAACTACTCTTTCTGCATGTTAAGTCATGTTCATAGACCACCACCACCACCACCACCATGTCATTTTAAAATTTCAAATTACAGCTCTTTAACTTTTTGTCCTTTTTCTTTTTCCCCTCGGCCCTCGCATAGGAATTAGGATAGATAGATGAGACTGAATATGGTAATCAATTTGGTCCATAATATTTATTAAGGTTGGACCGAGTATACTGACAGCTCCCCTCTTTTTGGTGAGATTATTTGGATCTATCTATTTATGTCACTCACACCGCACTGCAGTTTAGACTAAGCTCTCTTTCATGCATAGCTTGGTTGCAGTATGGGACCCAAAATGATGTTTTAATTTCTATAATTCTATTTCTATTTGTTTTCTTAGATATGCAAGCCACTACTACTATTAACATGTGATGTAGAAATTTTTAATTGCAATAACCTTTATGTACAAAACTAAAGATTATCGCGAGTGTGTGTGTGTTTAAAAATTAACCTGTATTTCAATGTGTACGTAGTTCCATTGGGCATTGGATGAATTGAATTGGTAAGCTTAATATTATGTGATTGCACTTGGCATGATGGTTGCGTGCAAGTGAAATTGCTTTGAATATCACGACCGATAACTTCTCTTGGTTGTGCCTAAATTCTGAATCCTATTTTGGTTTAACACTTGGAGTAGATTGAAAGGTATATTTAAAATGGTTTGGTGAAGAACAAGTCAAATAAGGTGAAAAATCTTCATACATATCTCTATTTTCAACTACTACTACATAAATAAATAATAATTAATTTACACCATGATTCACCAAGTACTGATCACTATACATGTTCCATCAATTCAATCATCTAACCCAAATAAAATCTCTTTCAACCTCTTGGCCAGATCTTAACCAAAATTTACATCATCGTCCACACTTTCTCAGACTTTCTTTTCGAGATATATATGAAATACGAATACTTTTCTAAAATTTGTGCAATATTTCAAGGAAAAACGATAGGTTAGCAATTTCTCCCCTCCCAACCAATGATATTAATACTGTGTTTGTTTGCGAAGGTTAGAAGATTATGATACCTGGTTTAAATAGTCTTCCATGTTAAGTTATTTTATAATACTTAGACTAATATATAGTCCTAAGTCCAAATTTGAAAACAAACAAAATATTTGGAATTAATAGTCATATCTCAATTATAATTTTTGCAAACAAACATAGCCCAAGTACCTGAGGAGGTGATTAGCTAGCTAATTGGCATATTAAAATATGTACTACTACATATCTATCTCTGTTTGTGCATGATTTTGTCTTATAAGATGAATAAGAAAAGAGGAAAAAATCTTACGGAAAGCTTCTTCCTAAAGAATGTCCCTAGTAGCACATGAATTGTGACAGGATTCCTTAAGAGTTTTAACATGGGAGTACACTATATATAAATGCATGGAAAGCTTGGACCACTAGTGGAATTTACCTTTCAATTGATTGCGACTCTAATCCAAAACAATACTTTCCTTTCTTATCATCTCCTACCTCCTCATTAAGGACATAACAATCTTGGGTCAGATAATGATTAATCAATATATAATGCATACTACTTGTATTGAATGTGCATGTGAATATTCTGAATCTATCTACCATTTGACATATGATTAATCATCTATTGATAACGAATATCGATCTTCATAGTTTGTCTCGACTTAATTCCCACTTGTTTTGTTTAATTTAGAATTTTGGTCAAGTAGTAATAAAAGAATTGAGTATATTTAGTATTAGTACTTTAATTAGATGAATGATGCAATTAAGATCATTAACACCTATAGGCACTCAACAGTCAAGAATGCTTTTCAACTTTGAGTAGAATGATTACTGTAATGAAAAGAGGTGGGGGTGTTATTCATCCCACTTTTTATCTCAATTGCTGCTTCTTTATTCCTTTTGCTTTCTATACTAACACACACACACACACACACACACATATATATATATATATATATATATATATATATATATATATATATATATAATTCGTAACCAACATCATATAAATACAACCGTTCACGCATATAATGATTAATTAACCGAGAGAGTAATCATCATAACAATTGTGCAAATGGTATTATTGAGGTTCAAAATATAAATAAGTAAAATTATAAATTATTTATGTCTAATTTTTATGTTCAATTATAATATTCGCATAGAGTTTCTCTCCCTCTCTCTGTGTATGTATATATGGTTTTCATCCTTGGCAATTGGTTATCACGGGTACTATTCTAGCAATCATAATTTACACCGTTGATCATAATATTGAATGACATAGATTAAAAACAATTTATTACCTGTCACTATCGGTTACCACGGATGAGAACCTATATATATATATATATATATATATATATATATATATATGAGAGAGAGAGAGAGCTATGTATATATGAGAGAGAGAGAGAGATACATAGCTTCTTTAAGCTTGATAGGTTCCTTTGGTCTCCCAGAGCCTTTGCTTTTCATCTTTAATTTTATAAACTTCCTTTACATGTATACTAGTTTAGATTTTTTTGGGATTTCATTCCTCTTGTTGTTGGAACAAGTTTTGGAAGTGGAGTTACTAACATGTCATTTTGGGCCATGTACAATTTTGGAGATGGTGGTCCAAACCAAATTACTACTTGCTGCCAAATATAAAAGAATCTCTTTATATGTACTAGTCTACATGACACAATACTAGTAGGCT
This sequence comes from Panax notoginseng, assembly GCA_016801055.1. Taxonomy (NCBI): domain Eukaryota; kingdom Viridiplantae; phylum Streptophyta; class Magnoliopsida; order Apiales; family Araliaceae; genus Panax; species Panax notoginseng. Next base: position 147,447,072 of record CM029012.1, on the reverse strand, counting down.
GTAAATGAATCGAATTGAACCGAGTTTTGAGTTGCACATATTTAGTTTATAAAAATTTTCGAATATGAAATAAAGTTTGATTAAAGCTCGTTCAGTTACCGAGTCGAGCACGATCTCGAATTAAGCCAGGACAGTTTGAACTTTTCGATATCAATAGAAAATTACAATTTGAAAAGGTTCGAATAATTTATCGAATTTTAAAATTTGCTCATATTTGAATCAATTATATTTCAAGTTAAGCTCGAATCGAACTTTTAGTCGTACAAATCGAGTTCAAACTATTTGATTCATTTACGACCTTAACTACTAGATAGAAAAGTGAATAAATGACTTGTTAAGGAGTGCCATTGGGCTAAATGGCCTTGGCCCGAAATTTCATTGGACCAAGAGCTCAATACCCAAAGGAACAACAATAGGGTAAGGGACCGTGGAGTGTAAACAAAAATAAGAAAGTAAAAAAGGTTCACAATTTTGTTTAAGGAATGGACTAGACTAATATTTACTGCCCCACTCTTATTTGGGTCCTTTACATAAGTATACAACTATTATAAAGATATTACAAGAATAGTGCACCAATTAAAAAATTATAGTAATAGTTCAATAATATATAATAATATCAATAATAGTGCAGTCCACGTCACATAAACCAAATCAACTGAAATACAAACACCCTAATTCAAGGAGAAAACTACTCCACCATTGACGTCAGTTACCTACTAAAAAACACATCCAAAAATCAACGCAAAAAACGAATGCTCCATATGAGAACAATCCGAAAGCTTTTACAGATAATCATTATCTTCAACTAATTGTTCATCTTCAAGATCGGATCAATCGAAAAAAAAGCATAAACATACATACAAAAGAAGCCTAATCGAAAAACACAGAGAATGAAATACAGAGTTTCAGAAAATCGACATGCACAAACCGATCAAAGGTTTCCGAAACTGAAAGAACATATTTAAACAAAGATTGCAAACTGAATCTGGAAAGAGAATACAAAGGTACGAATCAGTTAATCTATATTTTGAAATCAGTTTTTGTTACCTACTAATTCAACTGAGCGTGTAATTTTTATGACAATTACAAAAAACAAAAGAGAATATAATAATTCACAGATTTCTATTAGTATATATTGTATCAATAATATTAGCGACTGTATGAAATAAATATTCAATTATTCTTTGTTGTTCAAGACAATTTTGATACGCATACAAAGTTTTGGGGACATTCATATAAAGATTTGTTTACCTTGTTTTAAGTGTTCAATATTTGGCAAATCATCTTCACGACATTATACTTTAGTTTTTGAATATGGAAGGAATGAAAACATTGCTTTACAGTAACAAAGATACCAATAACGTATATTTTGGTTACTGAATAATGTTAATTTGGTAATCAATTAAATAGCTTTTGTAATTCCAGTTACCAAATACTATTTGTTACAAATACATATTTTTGAAGCATTTAAATAAAAATTTGGCAACATTCAATGTAAATATTTGGATTCCTTATTTTTATTGTTTAATATTTAGTATTTCATTTGCAGGGCATTATAAATTGTGATTTGATTGAAAACAAACTGAAAGCAGTTTGATGCATAATAATTGATACTATATACGACTACTTTGGTTACTGAAAAAAGTTGCTTTAGTATCTAAATAGTGAATATAAATTATATCAGTTACAAAATAGTTCTTGAAACTTTAACAATCATATTTCATTACGCATACAAAGTTTTTGAAACATTCATATAAAGATTTGGATACTAATTACATTATTGTGTGAATGTTACTGTTTCAGTATTCGGACCATGGATATGCTTCCAATTGTAGTTTATTTCAACGGAATATGGACCGACAATAGCCAATATCAAAATTTTGAAGTTACCGGCCTACTAGCCCCTTCAAATTGTTCATTCACAGAAACGCAGAACATGATATGTACTGCATTAAATCTAAACTACAACACAACGGAATTGACAATCAAATTTCAGATTAAAAGCAACATTCCTCCGATCAAGGTGACAAATGAACCAACCTTAAGATTCTATATGGAAGTCAGTAGAAGATCAGATGTACATGGCAAGTTTCCATTAATTATAGATTATGAACTCAGCATTGGAGGGACTACAAGCTTACATAACGTGATAAATGAAGAAGAATATATAGTGCAAGCAGAAACGCCAATGAGATTGACACAATGGAATTCTGAATTTGTTTCGTTGGCAACACAAGAAGAACAAAATGGATCACAATATGTTGAGCAGCTGGCAATTGAAGTAATTGACAAAGAAAAAGTCAGAAACCATAACATAGCAAACACTGTAGAACAATGTGATGAGGTCATTTCAGGTCCGAATAAGTTTGAAGTCAAAATACATCAAACTTACATAAACAAGAAAATTCTTTCACAAGCAATAAGGCTACATTCCATAAGGCAAAACAGACAACACAAGGTTGAAAGAACAAGTGGTCGAGATTTTGTTCTGGTATGCATAGACAATGGAAATTGCAAATGGAAACTAAGAGCATCAAAGTTTCGGAAAACAACTATGTTCAAGGTAAGAGAATTTAATGATGTACACACTTGTTCGTCCAACATACTGCTTGGAGATCACAGACAAACAAACAGTGAGATGGTTAGTGAGTGCATAAAGCATAAACTAACTAACTTCAAGAAAATTTACACACCTACCGACATTGTGGAAGACATGATGACGGAGTATAATGTGTCCATCTCCTACCAAAAAGCATGGAGATCAAAGGAAAAAGCAATGGAAAAGTTAAGAGGAAATCCACACGACTACACTCTAATCCCTTCTTGGTTGCACATGTTGCAAAAAACAAATCCAGGTAACAATTGGAAACTATTTATTAAATATTTCAAATATTTTGGTTACTCAAATTAAGTAATTTAAATACTTACAAACACATGTATGGCTACTACCTATTTTAATGAAATAAAACTAAATATGATTTTTGCAGCAGACAAAAATCTACATGAAATGAAACTATTAAATAGCATTTTAGATACCATCTGAACACTATGAAAAATATTAAAATATAAGTAATTATTTAGCAAAAGTAATACACATAGTAATCCTAACTACAAATTTAGACAATATTTATTACATATAATTACATTAACCTTACTTTAAAATTCATTTCAGGATCCATCACATCCTTGGAGTTGGAAAAAAATGGTCGCTTCAAATATCTCTTCTTCGCAATAGGAGCATCCATTGAGGCATGGCAACATTGTTTCCCAATCATTGTAGTTGATGGGACATTCATACAGTCAACCTACGGGGGTACACTGCTCATAGCAAGCACGCAAGATGCAAACATGAACATCATACCTATTGCTTTTGCAGTTGTTGACAGTGAAAATGAATCATCATGGAGATGGTTTTTCTTCAATTTGAGAAATGTTTGTGGTGTTAGAGAAGGACAATGCATCGTTTCAGACAGACATGAAGCAATTATCAATGGACTTAACTATGTGTTCCCTGATGTCATGCACGGTTCATGCACATACCATATTTTAAAGAATATAAAAAACAGATTCAAAAAGAAAGGAGAAGAGATAAAAAAAAAGCATACAACGCAGCTTGTAGGGCTTACACTATAGAAGAATTCAACATACATATGGCTGAACTTGATGCGATTGATACTAGAATAAGGACATATATGGAGGAAGAAGTTAAGCTAGAAAAGTGCACGAGGCTCCATGGAACTGTAAGCAGGTATTCAACAATGACTTCAAACACCGTTGAATCTATTAACCATGCAATCAAGGGAATCAGAGATCTTCCAGTTGCGTCAATGATTGAATCCCTACGTTATATGGTTCGAAGGTGGTATTTCACAAACAAACAATCAGCAACATCAACTTTCACAAACCTTTCCACAACAGCTGAGAGAAGATTGCAAGATAATATCAACGAGTCAAAGAAACTTAAGGTTAGACATAAAACCCCTAAAATGTTACTGTATATCTTAGAAAAAAATAGCATTAACATTTATATGAAACCACAATATGCATTTTTTGGTTACCAATATAAACTGTAAAATTTACCAACAGTACATATGACTTAAATTATACCATATGTTCGAAAAAAAAGGAGTAATTATTATACATACTAAATAAACTATTAAATTGTTTTGTAGGTTGAGACATCGAATCTAGTGATTTTTATTGTTTACGATGTAACCAAACAATTTATCGTGGATATGGAACAAAAGACATGCACATGTCGTAAATTTCAATACCATGAGATGCCATGCTCACACGCTGCTGCTGTTATTAGCAAAAGGAATATGAGCTGTTATGATTTTTGCTCGAAATACTATTCAAAAAAAACTTTGGTAGAAACATATTCAACTTCCATCATGCCGTTGGATGACAAAGAGAACTGGGATGTTCCAGACGATATTAAAAACATATGTGTCAAACCACCAAATACAAGAAGACCGGCTGGACGACCAAAGATTGGAAGATACAAGCATGTGTGTAAGACCCCGAATTTTATGAAATAAAAGTATTCAATTTTTCTATTCAGTAAATGGTTAAATTGATAAATGTTAAAGTTAAGGGTGATATATAAATTTTTTTCAAAATACACAAGTGGTTATAAAATATTCATTGTTATCGGGGAATATTCGTTTGGTCGTGGAATATTCTTTCTGTCGGGGAATAGTCGTACGACGGCGTAGCTATTTGTGGGCCCCATAACGAATAACTGTCGGATGAAGAAAACGATAAATTTGAGTTTTTACAAATAACGACGTAGTTGTTACCGTTAACACTGTTGGAATACCCGGTGGTTAAAATACAGTAATACGCGTTATTGCACAGTAGCACACGGTATTGCACAGTATTTTTGAAATTATTGATTCTTACGTAAGAAGGCACTACTCAATAATTGTTACAGTAATTACTGTTCAATATTTTATTTTATTGATTCAATAATTGCTGCGTTGATATTTTATATTATTGTTGTTTCAATAATTATTGTTGCACAGTATTTTCTATTATCAGATCAATAATTCATATTATTTGAATAATATTATTAGATAACATTATTGGTAATGTCTAGAAAGTTCTGTCTAAGGAGAGGTTTGGTCATCTAATTGCGCGCTAGTAAGGAGAAATCTTTATTGGAAAGCCCCCTCTTTCTTGGGAACGGCCTGGTTGTCATAAATGTGATTCTGTAATATTATTTATGAATAATTAATTATTGATTCATATGATAAGGAAATATTTATTTTATGTGGATATAAATGAGGGATATATTTTTGTGGTTAAAAATGCAGGAGTTAATGTTGAGATTTTTATCAGTATTTTTGTCGGAATGGAGGTATTAAAAATCAGGGTTTTTGAGATATTTTGCGAGGGTTATAATTTTTAATCCGACCGTTGGATCGTGGTAATATTTGGATATGTTATACATATATAAGTTGAGTATATGTCTACAAATTTTGAACTGTTAAAAATGAACGTATAATTTGTTATGAATTTTACGAGATGACTGGTTCAGAAATTGTTGAATTTTTGGAGTTTATCATTTTGATGGAAAATTCTAGAATTGGTGGGCCCCACTTGTGGTTGGTGAAGAAATGTGCTGAATTATATTTCAAATGTGGTGGGTGGGAATAGTAGCAGGTAAAGCCATCAGGTTGCAGGTCAAACCTACCAAAATTTTCCTATAAATAGAGGGCTAAGTTAGAATTAAAAATCACACCAGAAACATAAGCTTTCTCTCTTTCTCTCTCTATATTATGAAGCATATTTTGTGAGTTTTTAGATACTTGGTGAGTTGCTATTCATCAGTGCAAGTTTTCTTCAGTATCATATCCGATATCCAGTCAGAAGTACTGCTCTTTTGAGGTAAGGGATATTAAGGGATTTTAAGGGTTGTTATGATTTTTAGTTTCGTAATTTTTCTGATCTTCAAAAATTCTGGAAAAATTTAAAATGATATTTTGATGAGTTTTCTTGATTGTGTCCAAAAATAGTGATTTTTGGATGTATAGATTGAGAGTTATGAATTTTATGAGAAAAGACTATTTTAAAAGTAACAGCTTATAATTCCTTGTGGTTAACTCCAAAATTGATGAAATTTTTATTGGGAATACATGTATATGATAGAAGTATACTCTGTAAATTTCAGAATTTTTAGACAAAAGTACAATTTTTGATAAATGTCTAAATATTCGGCTATTTTGGCCATATGAAAAATAGTAAATGACTTTTAAAAATTCTGAGAAAAATATATGTTCACTATGGGACTATATTATGCTAAATCCCAGAAAAGAAATATTTTTGGAACTGATTTGGTATTTTTCATGAAATTGGTCTAGTTATGAGTAAATGAATTAAATATGTTTTGTGAAGAAAAAAAATTGAAAAATATGATTTTATGGCTTGAGAATCCTATATGAGGTATATGCAGATTTTTGATGAGGGTTTTGGTTATTGATGATGAAATTGTAAGAGTTGGCATTTTATGATGATTAAATGCATTAATTAGTAAAGTGTAAACAATTAAAATAAATTGTTTATAAATTTAAGTAATGTTATTCTTTCAATATCATTATACCGAAATATTGGTATGGATTTTATTGTGGAATTTCTATCTTTTGTGTCGGGGTTACTATTCATGAGTTACTATTCACGATTTACTATTCATGAGTTACGAATATTACTCTTGAGATTAAAACTATATGTTGATCATATTATTTTTATCATCATATATAACATTTTTATAACCCTGATGTTGAAATTCTCTTTCACTGGAGTGTAAAGATGGGTAGATTATTGGTATGATCATGACTAGGGTTCTCTTTGGCCTGTAGTGCAAAGTTGAATTGTGACTGGTATGATCATGACCGTTGAATTTATAATTGAATATCTTAAGCTTAAGTGCAAAGGTGAATTGATCAACATGGTTATAATTATTGTTTATATTAATTCTGAAATGATTATATATTTCTTTGAGATATGAATATATTTGGCCTGTAGTGCAAATATGAATTGTTGATGAATATCTTTGGCATGTAGTGCAAAGATGGCCTGTTGATGAATATCTTTGGCCTGTAGTGCAAAGATGAACTGTTGTTGAATATCTTTGGCCCGTAGTGCAAAGATGGTTTGTTGATGAATATCTTTGGCCCGTAGTGCAAAGATGGATTTGTTAGTATGATTATAAACAGGAACTGGCATACCATGCAGTCTTACAATCTCGTTTATGTATATACGAGCAAGACGTTCAAGTGTATAAGTTTCTCGTATCGGTAAGAAATGAGCAGACTTGGTCAATCTATCAACAATGACCCAAAACGCATCAATACCTTGAGAAACCCTAGGAAGACCGGTAACGAAATCCATGGTAATGTGCTCCCACTTCCATTTTGGAATTTCAAGTGGTTGCAATGGACCTTTTGGTACTTGATGCTCCGCTTTGACTCGTTGACAAGTTAGACACCTTGAGATAAACAATGCCATCTCTCTCTTCATATTGCTCCACCAAAATGTATGACGAAGATCATGATACATTTTGGTACTTCCAGGATGGATTGCAAACGGTGTGTTGTGCGCCTCCATCATGATTTCATACTTTAAATCAGGGTTGTTAGGAACACAAAGTCTGGAGTTGACTCGAAGTATTCCTTCTTCATCGATTCTTGCTTCCGGTATAGCACCTTCTTGCACTTTCTTCTTCATACGCATCAGCTCCAGGTCTGTAGCTTGAGCAGCTTTAACTTTATCGATTAAAGTCGGTTCTACTCGTATATTCGCCATCATCGCATGGGTCCCTGGAGTCTTTAACTCTATCTCCATCCTTTGCAAATCACACAAAATGGGTCTTTGTGTTGACAATATCGCACTCGTACTTGCATATGATCTTCTACTCAATGCGTCAGCTACCATGTTCGCTTTTCCAGGATGATATTGAATGGTATGATCATAATCTTTCAACAGTTCAAGCCAACGTCGTTGTCGCATGTTGAGTTCCTTTTGAGTGAAGAAATATTTGAGACTTTTATAATCCGTAAAGATCTCCACCTTCTCCCCATACAAGTAATGCCTCCAAATTTTAAGTGCAAAGACAACAGCTGCCAACTCTAGATCATGAGTAGGATAATTCCTCTCATATTCCTTGAGTTGTCTTGATGCATAGGCTATGACTTTTCCATGTTGCATGAGAACACATCCCAACCCTTTGCTCGAAGCATCACTGTAGATGACAAATCCCTCCGAGCCAGATGGTATTGTTAGAACAGGTGCTGAAATGAGTCTCCTCTTGAGTTCTTGAAAACTCTGCTCACATTCTTCGCTCCAACTGAACTTTGTATCTTTTCGAGTCAGCTGAGTTAACGGAGTAGCGATTCGAGAAAATCCTTCCACGAATCTCCGATAATAACCGGCTAGACCGAGAAAGCTACGTACTTCGGTTACTGATTTAGGTTGCTCCCAGCTTTGAATAGCTTCAATCTTTGCCGGGTCAACCGATATTCCACGACTTGATACTACGTGCCCAAGGAATGCTACCTCTTCCAGCCAGAACTCGCATTTCTTCAACTTGGCATAAAGTTTGTATTCACGAAGCTTTTGGAGTACCAGCCTCAAGTGTTGCTCATGATCGTCACGGCTTTTGGAATAAACAAGGATGTCATCGATAAAGACGACCACAAAGTGATCCAAATATTCCTTAAATACCCTGTTTATCATATCCATGAAGGCAGCAGGAGCATTAGTCAATCCAAAAGACATAACTAAGAATTCATAATGCCCATACCGAGTTCTGAAGGCAGTCTTTGGAATATCCTCAGTTCTAACCTTCAGCTGATGATATCCAGAACGAAGATCGATCTTTGAAAAGAATTGTGCTCCTTGCAACTGGTCAAACAGGTCATCAATACGTGGCAATGGGTACCTATTTTTGATGGTGACATGATTCAACTCCCGATAATCAATACAAAGTCGCATACTCCCATCTTTCTTCTTCACGAACAGAACAGGAGCACCCCAAGGAGAAGTACTAGGACGAATAAAACCAATGTCTAACAATTCCTGCAGTTGGGTCTTTAACTCTTGAAGTTCAATAGGAGCCATTCGATATGGAGCTTTGGAAATGGGTTTTGTACCGGGTTCAAGGTCGATACAAAATTCAATTTCACGCTCTGGGGGTAGGCCAGGAAGTTCTTCGGGAAATACGTCAGGAAATTTATTAACAACAGAAATATCATTCAAAGCTGACGTATTTTTGTTTAGATCTGTGACATGAGCTAAGAAAGCTTGACATCCATTTTTTAATAAACGAATAGCTTTATGGCTTGAGATGACAGCGATTGATTTTAATAGTTTGGTTGCTTGAATTCGCATAATAGGTCGATTAGGAATATGAAAGCTAACAACCTTACGAAAACAATCAATTTTTGCATAATGAGTAGTTAACCAATCAATCCCTAGAATCACGTCAAATGCAAGTATTTTTAATGAAATCAGATCGATAGGTAATGTGTGGGTACCAACTTGAACCAAACAAGACTTATAACCAGTGGAGGTAATGAAGGTTTCCCCCAACGGAGTTTCCACAGATAAGTCAAAGTCTAATTTCTCCGGAATCAAATTTAATCGATGAGCGCAAGTAGGAGAAATAAAAGAATGGATTGAACCGGTATCAAATAAAGTATAAACTTCTTTAGAGTTTATGATAAGCTTACCCGTGATGACCTCATTCGGGTTCCTTGCTCTCTGGGAGTTCACAACAAACGCTCTCCCTTGCACAACCGGTTTTGACTTTTCTGGGACGGCTTTTGGTGCCTCCATCCTAGCTGAATTTGTCTTCGGTAAACGACAAAATCGGGCTAAATGACCTTCTCTTCCACAATTATAACATGCTTTGGACGGCATCACGCAGTTTGGACTGATGTGTCCCTCCCCTCCGCATTTGAAACATATGATAGGTGGTCGTTCTCCTTCCTTAACGACAGGTGCTGGTGCTGACGTCTTTCCGTCATTGTTGAATCTCCTCTTCTTGAAATGTCCATTCTTATTGTTTTGGCCCTGATTACCACCGAAGTGGTTACCATTTCTGGCCTGTTGATTCCCTCCACGCTTGTTGTCACCGCTTCGATGACTGCTCTCACTGGTATTATCATTTTGCCGGCTGCTCTCTTTTGGTTGCGTTGTCTCGTTATCGCGCTCCACCAACTGAGCCCTATTTACAACATCTGAATACAAACATAGTTTATGAGAAACAAGATGTTGACGTATCTCCGGCTTCAAACCTCTTAAAAACATCCGCGTCATTCTTTCTTCATTATCCACCAGGTGGGACGCAAACCGGGATAACTCCGCAAATTTTGCCTCGTACTGCGACACGGTCATATTATTCTGCTCCAATTTGATGAACTCCACCTCCTTCATGTGACGAATACTCTCGGAAAAGTATTTGTCGTTAAACAGATCTTGAAACTTCTCCCAAGACATATTCAGTGCGGCAGGTTGAGTACGCTTTATCGATTCCCACCAGTAATCTGCCTCTCCTCGCAACATAAAGGCGGCAAAGGGAACCTTTTGCTCCTCGGAGCAACCCAAGACATCAAATATTTTGGTGATCTGCTTTATCCATGTTTCAGCTACAAGTGGTTTGGGTTCTCCCTTAAACTCCGGTGGTCCCAGCTCCTTAAACTGTTTAGCGGTGACCGCCTGAGAGTTTCCAGTATTTCCACCTACGTTGTGGACAGGAGCCGCTTTCACCTGTTGTTGCATGAATTGCATAAAGCCTCTGAACATTTGATCATTCATCATTTGGTCAGTGTTGTTGTTTGCATGAGGATTGACACCTTCCTGATGCACATTATCCTGATTATTGATATGTGGTGAATCAACAGTCGTCTGTGCTCCATTGCTATTCTCAACATTCTCAGATGCCATTTTCAGATACTGTCACAAAATAAAAATTAATTGATATGTCATATATTATCCTTATATTATGACCGACCAATTAAATACCATGCAAATAAACTTAGGTATGCCATACTAGTGAAGGAATTCCCCGTCTCTCCCCTCCTAGTTCTATTCTCACATCTTAGCCAGGGATCATATCCCTAAGCTCTGATACCAACTGTGACGCCCCCAAAATTAGGTATACATCACCCATCTTGGGTCGTCAGATACATAGTACAGAATACAAATACAACTGATTAATACATCTGTCGTGTACAATACGACAAAACATAAACTGTGAGTTTGAATACAAATATTATCTTCTAGAGAGTATTCATACTCAAAAGGAGTCCTCATTACATTTATTAACACACCATTACATGGAATAGTGAGGACTACTAACTAATACTATCATTCGGACCATCACTCCGTACCCCGACTTGTCCCAGCTACGATCTCATTTCCTGAAGAGAACAGTGAAAGAAAGGGTGAGCTCAACTAGCCCAGTAAGAAATATTATGACTAAGATAATGCAGAATAAATTATCATTAGTCTTCAACAATGTTAAACTGATAAAATATAATAGACATCAAGTTTAACTGTAGCGGAACAAGCAATCCATTAAAAGAGTCAAGTAGAAAATAAACTCTACTATCTTTTATGATTTAAAAAGTTTTTCAACACTGTAATCGCTGAGACTCAGCTTAATAAAATAATCCACATCATCGAATCACCCATGCACTACGGCCAAGGATATTCGTGTATTCATTAATGGTCATGATCATGCCAACAATTGTCCATCAATGCACTACGGGCCAATGAGGACTTTTACCACATCATTTGTAACATTACGGTCATGATTATACCGAATAATCCCTGGTCATAATCATACCAAGTCCATCTATGCACTACAGGCCACAGATGACTTTCAACATTTTATAAACATGAGGATGATGACAATGATATAAGAATTCAATAAAACAAGTTCAAGAATTAATTTATCCAGGAATTAACAACGTCCAAATTGTCAACATGATACTGCATTGTGGAGTAAAATTCAAGAATGCTTAGAAGAATATTTTCTTGAAAAGATACTGGATGAAACGCAACTATCAAGGATATTCCACAAATTTCATGGAGTATAGAAGTCAAAACTTAACCAACTGAGTATAATAAAGAATGGAATAACAAAAGAAATCACCATGCATGCGATAGACCGCACAGACAGGTTATTCTTAACAGAATAATAATAATGGAACCAGGTCCGGCGTAAACGCACAGACAAGATATTCCGACAGAATAATAAATAATGGAACCAGGTCCGGTGTAAAACACACAGACAGGATGTTCCAACAGAATAATAACAAAGACGGGACCAGGTCCGGTGTAAAACACACAGACAGGATGTTCCAACAGAATAATAGAAGAATGTCACCAAGTATAGGGTAGACCGCGTATACTGGTTATTCCAACAGAATAATAAAGAATGGAATAACAGAAGTTCTCTTCATGAATATAAAAGAAATAATATTCCCTACCTTAAAAGAACTGGATATTGGAAAAGTGATGTAGCAGAATACTTTTAGTCTCTCTCTCTCTCTCTCTCTTATTCTCTCTATACTTTTTCTCTCTATAGCTTGAATGAATTCGTGAAAAATAATGAAGCCCTAGGCCTCTATTTATAGAAAAACTGAGGGTGGCTCTTGGTCTTAACGAAGGGTCAAATGACTCTTGGTCTTAACGAATGGTCAAATGACTCTTGGTAATATTGAAGGGACAACTACTATTGACGAAAGTAATTACTATTGACCAAGGTAAATACTATTGACGAAGGTAATTACTATTGACCAAGGTAAATACTATTGACGACGGTAATTACTATTGACGACGGTAATTACTATTGACGAAGAGACTCTTAGATGATGACATATGGCCCCCCATAAAATAACCAAACTTACCACAACGTCTCAATAATATAACATATTATACAGATGATACTATGACAATAATTTAAGCGATATGATGCAGCAATTACTGTAGCAATAATTGACTATAGCTGAGTGACTTCTCACGTAAGCATCAATAATCAATACCGTGTGCTACTATGCAATCACGCATATTACTGTACTTTTACTACCAAGTAGTTCAACAATTTTAACGATTTTAACGGTAACACCTCAGCTGTTATTTTTATAGAAAGATAATTCTGTCGTTTTCTCAATCCGACAATAATTCCGTTGTGGGGTCCACCAATGATTGTGCCGTCGTACGAATCTTCCCCGACAAAAAGAATATTCCCCGACCAAACGAATATTTTATAACAACTTGCTTACTTTGCAAAATTTATAAATATTACCCACAACTATAACATTATATCAAATTAACTTCATAATATTCAAAAATGATATTTATAGAAAATTCATCTTTATTTATAAAAGTTGGGGTTTTACACATGATCTTTGATGTTTCAGGTAAAGACAGGTGATGAAAATATTCTTCGTCCTGGGTGCGAAGAAAAATTTATAGTCACAATTATGATTATGAGTTATTCATATGATTGTGGAAAGGAACTGTTGAGTGATGTTACATGGATAAAATATTATTGGTGGATTTTTAACATGGAGAAGATAATAGACTTTATAGTCTATTTGACTCTTCTAATGGATTGCTCGTTCCGCTGCAACTATGGTTGAAATTTTTATCATTTACCATATGTTCTAAATCTCTGATTTATTGTTGATGAAGGCTATTGATAATTGAATTATCTTTAGTCATGATATTCTTTACTAAGCTAGTTGTGCTCACCCTTTTGCTTCACAATTCCTTTCAGGTAATAAGAGTGTAGCTGGGTCGAGCGGGGGTAACAAGGGAATAGAACGGTGGTCATCATTTAGTAGTTATATTTGGTGAAGAAAATAGGGTGAGGCGAACCCAACGTTGGAAGGGTGTTTTGTTACTATCATACAAGATGTCTAATGACATACAACCTCGTGTCATCATAAGACAGGGTTGTGCTCATCCACTTGCTGAGTATATCTATGGGCACTACCCATATAATCTTGGTGTTTGTTTGAAGTATAATTCTCAATTAGAGACAGTGGTGATAATGATAAGTCAAGAGAAGACTCACCATTGGGAAGAATATGATAGTAATCTTCTCGTTTTTCTTTGGGGTCTATTGGGTCAACCAAGGATAATTCTGTGGCCATATGATATCTATCATAACCTAGACGCGTGGCCTCCCATGTACGAAGGTTTCCTTGAGCACTTCCCAAAGATTCTAATTTCTAAAACAGTTTTTGACTATACCTTTATGTAAGGTGTTATTGTGAGGTGATGTCCACGGTTGGAACATGAGTCACATTTGGTATATATTTGTATCCAAACTCACAGCATATGTGTTGTTGTATTTTGCACGACAATTGTTGTAATAAAGTTGTAGTTGTTTTCTGTACCATGTATTTGACGACTCAGAATGGGTTGGGTGGAATGGACCTGTTTTGGGGTCGTTACAGGTGGTATCAGAGCCATAAGTAAAGAGCCCCGAGCCTCTATCTGGTGACATCCTGTTGATGGGGAATGCACCGAAGCCAGACTCTCCGTAGGGGACGCCGTTCTGCGGTGGCAAACTGATAGGTACCACTGTGAGGTGTTGTCCACTGATGGGACAATTGTCACAGGTGGTATCAGAGCTTAGGGATATGATCTTTGGCGGAGATCGGGGAATATAACTAGGAGGGGAGAGATGAGTAAATCCTTCGCTAGTGTGTCCTACCTAAGCTTATTTGTTGGTCAGTCATAATATCGAGATATTATGTGATATGTTAATTTGTTAAATTAACCCTTGTTTTGAAGCTGTATTCTAGAAAGATATCTGAAATACAGAAGATGAGCAATGGAGAAATCATGATGATAAGGAAGATGGAATCTGAAATGAAAGCAAGGTATTCTCAACTCTTTGAAATACCAGGTACGTAAATTTCGGGGACGAAATTTCATAAGGAGGGGAGATTGTAAGACCCCGAATTTTATGAAATAAAAGTATTCAATTTTTCTATTCAGTAAATGGTTAAATTGATGAATGTTAAAGTTAAGGGTGATATATAAATTTTTTTCAAAATACACAAGTGGTTATAAAATATTCATTGTTGTCGGGGAATATTCGTTTGGTCGTGGAATATTCTTTCTGTCGGGGGATATTCGTACGACGGCGCAGCTATTTGTGGGCCCCATAACGAATAACTGTCGGATGAAGAAAACGACAAATTTGAGTTTTTACAAATAACGACGTAGTTGTTACCGTTAACACTGTTGGAATACCCGGTGGTTAAAATACAGTAATACGCGTTATTGCACAGTAGCACACGGTATTGCACAGTATTTTTGAAATTATTGATTCTTACGTAAGAAGGCACTACTCAATAATTGTTACAGTAATTACTGTTCAATATTTTATTTTATTGATTCAATATTGCTGCGTTGATATTTTATATTATTGTTGTTTCAATAATTGTTTTTGCACAGTATTTTCTATTATCAGATCAATAATTCATATTATTTGAATAATATTATTAGATAACATTATTGGCAATGTCTAGAAAGTTCTGTCTAAGGAGAGGTTTGGTCATCTAATTGCGCGCTAGTAAGGAGAAATCTTTATTGGAAAGCCCCCTCTTTCCTGGGAACGGCCTGGTTGTCATAAATGTGATTCTGTAATATTATTTATGAATAATTAATTATTGATTCATATGATAAGGAAATATTTATTTTATGTGGATATAAATGAGGGATATATTTTTGTGGTAAAAAAATGAAGGAGTTAATGTTGAGATTTTTATCCGTAATTTTATCGGAATGGAGGTATTAAAAATCAGGGTTTTTGAGATATTTTGCGGGGGTTATAATTTTTAATCCGACCGTTGGATCGTGGTAATTTTTGGATATGTTATACATATATAAGTTGAGTATATGTCCACAAATTTTGAACTGTTAAAAATGAACGTATAATTTGTTATGAATTTTACGAGATGACTGGTTCAGAAATTGTTGAATTTTTGGAGTTTATCATTTTGATGGAAAATTCTAGAATTGGTGGGCCCCACTTGTGGTTGGTGAAGAAATGTGCTGAATTATATTTCAAATGTGGTGGGTGGGAATAGTAGCAGGTAAAGCCATCAGGTTGCAGGTCAAACCTACCAAAATTTTCCTATAAATAGAGGGCTAAGTTAGAATTAAAAATCACACCAGAAACATAAGCTTTCTCTCTTTCTCTCTCTATATTATGAAGCATATTTTGTGAGTTTTTAGATACTTGGTGAGTTGCTATTCATCAGTGCAAGTTTTCTTCAGCATCATATCCGATATCCAGTCAGAAGTACTGCTCTTTTGAGGTAAGGGATATTAAGGGATTTTAAGGGTTGTTATGATTTTTAGTTTCGTAATTTTTCTGATCTTCAAAAATTCTGGAAAAATTTAAAATGATATTTTGATGAGTTTTCTTGATTGTGTCCAAAAATAGTAATTTTTGGATGTATAGATTGAGAGTTATGAATTTTATGAGAAAAGACTATTTTAAAAGTAACAGCTTATAATTCCTTGTAGTTAACTCCAAAATTGATGAAATTTTTATTGGGAGTACATGTATATGATAGAAGTATACTCTGTAAATTTCAGAATTTTTAGACAAAAGTACAATTTTTGATAAGTGTCTAAATATTCGGCTATTTTGGCCATATGAAAAATAGTAAATGACTTTTAAAAATTCTGAGAAAAATATATGTTCACTATGGGACTATATTATGCTAAATCCCAGAAAAAAAATATTTTTGGAACTGATTTGGTATTTTTCATGAAATTAGTCTAGTTATGAGTAAATGAATTAAATATGTTTTGTGAAGAAAGAAAATTGAAAAATAGGATTTTATGGCTTGAGAATCCTATATGAGGTATATGCAGATTTTTGATGAGGGTTTTGGTTATTGATGATGAAATTGTAAGAGTTTGCATTTTATGATGATTAAATGCATTAATTAGTAAAGTGTAAACAATTAAAATAAATTGTTTATAAATTTAAGTAATGTTATTCTTTCAATATCATTATACCGAAATATTGGTATAGATTTTATTGTGGAATTTCTATCTTTTGTGTCGGGGTTACTATTCATGAGTTACTATTCACGATTTACTATTCATGAGTTACGAATATTACTCTTGAGATTAAAACTATATGTTGATCATATTATTTTTATCATTATATATAACATTTTTATAACCCTGATGTTGAAATTCTCTTTCACTGGAGTGTAAAGATGGGTAGATTATTGGTATGATCATGACTAGGGTTCTCTTTGGCCTGTAGTGCAAAGTTGAATTGTGACTGGTATGATCATGACCATTGAATTTATAATTGAATATCTTAAGCTTAAGTGCAAAGGTGAATTGATCAACATGGTTATAATTATTGTTTATATAAATTCTGAAATGATTATATATTTCTTTGAGATATGAATATATTTGGCCTGTAGTGCAAATATGAATTATTGATGAATATCTTTGGCATGTAGTGCAAAGATGGCCTGTTGATGAATATCTTTGGCCTGTAGTGCAAAGATGAACTGTTGTTGAATATCTTTGGCCCGTAGTGCAAAGATGGTTTGTTGATGAATATCTTTGGCCCGTAGTGCAAAGATGGATTTGTTAGTATGATTATAAACAGGAACTGTGATTTGGTATAACCATGATCTTTGATGTTTCAGGTAAAGACAGGTGATGAAAATATTCTTCGTCCTGGGTGCGAAGAAAAATTTATAGTCACAATTATGATTATGAGTTATTCATATGATTGTGGAAAGGAACTGTTGAGTGATGTTACATGGATAAAATATTATTGGTGGATTTTTAACATGGAGAAGATAATAGACTTTATTGTCTATTTGACTCTTCTAATGGATTGCTCGTTCCGCTGCAACTATGGTTGAAATTTTTATCATTTACCATATGTTCTAAATCTCTGATTTATTGTTGATGAAGGCTATTGATAATTGAATTATCTTTAGTCATGATATTCTTTACTGAGCTAGTTGTGCTCACCCTTTTGCTTCACAATTCCTTTCAGGTAATAAGAGTGTAGCTGGGTCGAGCGGGGGTAACAAGGGAATAGAACGGTGGTCATCATTTAGTAGTTATATTTGGTGAAGAAAATAGGGTGAGGCGAACCCAACGTTGGAAGGGTGTTTTGTCACTATCATACAAGATGTCTAATGACATACAACCTCGTGTCATCATAAGACAGGGTTGTGCTCATCCACTTGCTGAGTATATCTATGGGCACTACCCATATAATCTTGGTGTTTGTTTGAAGTATAATTCTCAATTAGAGACAGTGGAGATAATGATAAGTCAAGAGAAAACTCACAATTGGGAAGAATATGATAGTAATCTTCTCGTTTTTCTTTGGGGTCTATTGGGTCAACCAAGGATAATTCTGTGGCCATATGATATCTATCATAACCTAGACGCGTGGCCTCCCATGTACGAAGGTTTCTTTGAGCACTTCCCAAAGATTCTAATTTCTAAAACAGTTTTTGACTATACCTTTATGTAAGGTGTTATTGTGAGGTGATGTCCACGGTTGGAACATGAGTCACATTTGGTATATATTTGTATCCAAACTCACAGCATATGTGTTGTTGTATTTTGCACGACAATTGTTGTAATAAAGTTGTAGTTGTTTTCTGTACCATGTATTTGACGACTCAGAATGGGTTAGGTGGAATGGACCTGTTTTGGGGTCGTTACAATGTGTCTAAAAATACAGTTCAGAATAAATGCAGGCGATGCCAAGAAAAAGGACACAATAAAAAAACTTGCAAAAATCAACCAATTTTGAGGCCAAAAACGTTATAATATACTTCAGCATCAAAAAAATCGTAACAGGCTCCATGATGTTTACTGAGGTTGCTCAATATACATTCATATTATAATCATTTTATAGATTAAATAAAACAAAATTTATATTGCACAATATTGAAATGTGTTTATTTTCATTAATTTAATTTTAACAATAAATAATTTTAACTTCAAATAAAATAGTATATAACAAACATATTTAAGTATATTTTGGTTACTACCTAAAACTAAAATAGTTATCTGTAAATGAAATTTTGGCTACCAACTGTACCTTGTATAAAACATATGCAAATACAAACATTAATAGAATAATTTTTAATTAATATAAATGTTTGGTAAACCACAAATACTGTTTATTATAAACAATATATGTTGTTTTTGAACCAACACAACCATAACAAAAAAAAACAAAATGTAATGTGTAAACTATAATATAATTTCCTGTAATGGCTGATTCCCTGTTTTGAAATGTGTTTATTTTCATTAATTTCTTTTAAAAAACAAGTAATATTAACTTCAAATAAAATGACATATAACATACATATTTATGTATATTTTGGTTACTACCTAAACGTAAAATAGTTACCTGTAAATAAAATTTTGGCTACCAACTGAACCATGTAAAAAACACATTAAATTACAAACATTAATAGAGTAATTTATAATTAATATAAATGTTTGGAAAACCACAAATACTGTTTATTTTAAATAATATATGTTGTTTGTGAACCAACACAACCATAACAAAAAGAACTTAGTGTAATGTGTAAAATGTGATATAATTTCCTGTAATGGATGATTCCCTGTTTTGAAATGTGTTTATTTTCATTAATTTCTTTTAAAAAACAAGTAATACTAACTTCAAATAAAAAGACATATAACATACATATTTATGTATATTTTGGTTACTACCTAAACGTAAAATAGTTACCTGTAAATGAAATTTTGGTTACCAACTGTACCTTGTAAAAAACATATGCAATTATAGACATTAATAGAGAAATTTTTAATCTGGCAACTAATCTAACAAATTGAATTTTAAATGTGTACATAAGTACAACTATTTGCCCACCCACAAAAACTGATGATCATAACAGGAAACAACATTATTAATTTTTAAATATTTTTTACAATATATTATTAATACTAATTGGATACCAATACCAATTCAAATATATACCTTAATATTTAAATTTAGCAACTCACTGTACCATAAATAAAAATGTTAACAATAATATTTACGAAAATAAAATACAAAACAAAAAACAACAATGTGAGCCAACAAAACATACTCATACTTCCAATAGCTCGGGATAGATACACCATTCAATCATCAGAATAATTACAAAACAATCCACAACCAATAACCATATCAAATCAGAATAATTACATAACATTTCCACAACCAATAAACATATCAAATAGTATCAAATAGACAAAAAAAAAATAACAAGATGCATAAGCATACTAGTCTTCACTACCGAATCTTCCTGGATATTCTAAGTCAGATTCATATTGACCTACATGTTTGTTCCTCGCATGATTAAACAAGTTGACACATAATTTCCTGCGGTATTGAAGGATCGGAAATGGTTTTGGCAGTTCAGAAATCATCTGATGAAGGAAATTGTTCCGCAAAACAAATTGTAAACATTCCGCAATCACTGAAAAAATAATAAAGATATAAAATAAATCAAAACAAACTTCATGATATATGGAAAACTGAAAAAATAAAAACAATGTAAACTTGCCCTTCAATTTGTTCCGGAAGACCCTCAGGAAATTCGAGATCAATGATATCATGTTCTCCTTTGTTGCGGTATGGAACACTATTGAAATCAATATCAGATCTATTCTTCCAAAACCCGCAACTAGACAAAATTATGGGAAGAATAAAGATGTACGGCTCACACACATCCATAATACTTGTGCGCATTACATTCATGTCCGGGTGTAGAGAATTAAAAACCACTAATACTCTGCGATGCACATCAAAAACCAGCAAAAACCAATGACCAGGAGCTGACATGTGAATGGGAAACATGGCAAAATCAACCGAAACCCACGGTGTGTTGACTTCCATAAGAAAGCCATGAATATACTCAGCTATATCACCAGAGCCCAACAACAGATTCTTATCACAATTTCTATTACAATATTTCCTATATAAATTGGTCAACTTGATATGGAACCAACAATCTGTTGTTGTAACCCTTATTTGGATTTTGTCTAAGTACCTAGCCAGTTTACGAATGTAATACAAGCATATATTGATGTGCTGAACAAAAATTAAAAACAAAATTACAATTAGAGTTAAACAAAGGAAAATAAAAATAATACTGTAACATAATAGTAACCAATAAATATTCATATAGTAACCAATATGATTATATAAGGTAACCGAAACTAACAAACATAGATTCAAAGGTAATAAAAAAACTCACATCATCATCAAGCCACTGCCCTGGGGTCTTAAGCTCGTAAAATCACATTTTTGAAGCTGTTGACACAGACCCAACTCTGAATGAAGGCTCAATTTTGTCATTGTTACCCGGAAACTTTTCAATCCTTCAAAACAATAACATATAGGAAATAAAAAAGAAATGATTTTATATCCTATTAAAAAACATAATGTAAATATATTAAACTCCAATATACATACCTTTTCCTGTTATTTAATCCAATCTTAAACCACTGCTCAAAAAGTACATCTTCATCTTTCGAAGGAATACACATACAGATATCTGGAAATGCTGACAGACCTGTGCGTAATTGACTAACATCCACATCTGAAGAGGTTGAACCAGCTGAACCGAACTTTGAAGTAAAAGGACTCTTCAAAAAAGCACTCTTCGCAACCATGCGAACATGCCTGCTGATTGGTTTTGCTGCAGATTTCTCAACTTCAGCACAATAAATTAAATCCTGAGTTATTAACTCCATCTCATCAAGTATCGACATGTCTGATTCTTCAAATTTATTACCCTGTAATGTTTTACAATACATGACACAAAAAACAAGGTCAATAGCAAATTAAAAATACAAAAATTCTTATCAATATAAACATAAATAATATGTCAAACTAACTAATACAACAAATGAAGGAAGCTGCTGATAAAAAAAATAACAAACCTCAATGGGGGTAAAAACAACAATTTCTTTTCCACTAGATTGACTTAAAATATCAAAACTAGGAAGGTCATTGATCTTTTCAGCTTGTTAAAAAAAATACAATTTATAAATATAACATGTTAAAAAAAAATAACATTTTTAAAAAAATGTTTAACCTTTTCATCCTCAAAATGATTCTGAACCCCTCTAGGCGTATAAATAACAATCTCTTTCCCATCAGAATTTAAACCGACATTCTTGCACTCAATCTGTAAACAAAAACAGAAAAAAATAAGCATTTAATTATTAACCATGAAAAATAAAATGAAGAACTAAAATAAATGTAAACCTTTGCATCATCTTCTTCAAACTGATTTCCAACACCACCACCAACATTATGATCAACACTTCCTTTAACATTATCACCATCAACGTTCTCACCCAACTCAATATCATCATCATCGCCATCATCATCATCATCATCATCATCATCATCATCATCATCTTCAACGACATTTACATTTCTATGATTGGTATAACTAGATTGACCATATAAATACTTTCTAATCATCTTCTTTACATCCCTGCAAATCTGAATTTGAAACACTTGCAGTTTATCTTTTAAATCAACACCCAAATTCTTGATATCTTTTTTCACCTCCATCACCTTGCATTCCAAAGGTTTAACCCGTGCATCGATAACTTTTTCCACATCAGAAATAGAAAATCCAATATCTTTAAACTTCCTCGATGATTCAACTTTAAAATCAGAAATTTTTCCTCCAATATCATTTCCATTAAAAAAATGAAAACCCCCTAACCCCAACCGAACCTTTTCATCCTCCGTAGGAACAATATTCTGAATGATCAACTGAAACATAATAATAACAACAAATATACCATGTCAAAAACATTAAATATAAAACATAAACAAAACAGTACACAAAAAAAACAGTAACCAATATCATATATAAAAGGAAACCAAATATAATGCAAATGGAAACCAACATACCTGACCAGATCCAAAAACAAGGTCATTCAATTTCTCATTCTTGGGAGGCTTTCCTAACTCCCTCCATCTAAATAATCTCAACTCTGCAGCATGGTCATCAACACAAAAGCCTCTGACTTTCAAAGTAGGTATTGTTTCAAACAAAAAAACTTGAAACACATAAGGTAATCCATTAAGTTTGTAAGATTTACAATAACTATCCCTATAAAAATTGTAAATCACCCCACCATGCTTATTCTTCCTTACATGACCCTTAATTGCAATGGATAAAGAATTCTTTGTTTGTTGAAACGCAAATTTACCCCATGGATAACTTTCAATATCCCCATAAGACAAAAAGTTAAACAAAGTTTCATCAACATAGTTGTCAGAAACAGAAGCTATAATGAAATTGAAAACCAATAAAATAATGGACATCCTAACTGCCTCATCATCATCATCAAAAACTACGCTCCTATATATCCTCCCGATAGTAGAACGGGTTACAACTTCATCACCAAAAAACTTCTCCACCAACAAATTTTGAATCCCCTTAAAACCAACAATGTCTTCATTTCCTTGCCAATTCAAACCAGAAATCAAACAAAATTCGGGCAATTCAAACCTTACCCTTTTCTCACCAAATAGAAACCACAACTCCCCATCATCCCTTTGATAAACTTCCCTAATCAAAGCCTGATGAATAATCTGGGAAAACATCTGTGGCTGTCCAAACTCTAAAATTTTTTCAAAACATGTCAACTTAAACTTATTCAATTATACCTCAGACAATTTGTTCTTGATAATATTTGGAACCTCCATATCACACCAATAAATAATTTTTGCAGAAAAGTTCCGATTACGCTCCTCATAAAATAGATCCCAAATCTGAAAATGCAAAAACTTACATTAAAAACACATTAACCGAAATAAAAAACAACTTTAAAACTTTAAACAAATAACTATTAAATGAACAATATCAATGATAACCGAAATAATTTCAGCAATTGATCATAAACCAAATTAATTAGACTAAATAAATATACAAATATAAACAATCATCAATCTCCAAGTCTATTGAGATAAAATACATGTTAACAACTATGATATCAGCAGTTTCCAAGCATTACAATATTGGTCACCAAAAATAAATTAACAACATATCAGCATAATATAAATCTTTATAATGACAGTAATGTAATGAAGTAACCAAAAATTAATCTAATAGTATCTGAGACTCAAATAGAATGAAAACAATGATTTAAACAACAATTTCAACATTCCTTAAAAAAACACAAACTCAAATGAAATATAATACAATTAAACAACTATTACAAAAATTAATCTCCATACATATAAACGAAGGTAACCAAAAAACAATTAGCAAGTTACTTCTATTGAAATAAAATACATGTTAACAAGTATGATGTCAACAGTTTCCAATCATTTCAATATTGGTAACAAAAAATAAAATAGCAAGTTACCAGCATAATATAAATCTAAATAATAACAGTAATGTATTATATTAACCAACAATAAATTTAATAGTATATGAGAATCAAATAGAATCAAACAATGATTTAAACAATAACAATTTGAACAATCCTTAAAACAACAAAAACTCTAATGAAATATAATACATTTTAACAACTATTACAAAAATCAGTTTCCAAACATATAGACTAAGGTAACCAAACAACCATTATCAAGTTACTAAATAAAATAACAACCTGTATGATAACATAAAGGAAATTTAGGGACCAACCGAAAATATACTAGTATCAGACACTAAAATATGAATGAAAACAAAAATTTTAACAACAACAAATTGAACAAAACTTAAAACATAAAAAAATGTGTTTCAAAAAATACACTCCGAATGGAAACAATGATTTTATCAAACAACAACTTCAACATCAATAATACTACTGAACAACAAAAACAACAATAACATAGACCAAAACACCACCATGCAGAAAAGAAAAACACAAAAAACAAAAACAACTAACAAAATATATATTCTTTAAAAAAAATTAACAAACCTTCAAATGTTTCTGCCGTGGAAACATTTTCCGGCTATGATCCTCAACTTTATCTTTTTTGACAACTTTTTCGGCAGAACCTTCAAAATCTGAATCAATATACACCAATGATTAAGCCTTCTTCTTCGTATGTCTACCAATATTCTTATCATCAATATCTGATTTCAACAATAACTTCTTCCCCTGTTTAGAAGAATTTGGACTACTATGCTTCACCATTAATACAGATAACTTCGAATCCTCCAAATGATAATCATCTGATACTTTTTTCCTCTTCCTATCAGGTTTCTTAACCCCCATTCCCTCCATACTCTTCCTCGTAGAGACCATCACGAAAAAAGAGAGGAAGAAATCAAAAAATGCAGTACAACAAATAGGAACAAACCAAAAAACTTAAGAATAACACGATCTGAAGCAAAATACGACAAACACGAAGTGGAGACCAAACGCCGACAACAAAAATCAACCAGAAAAAACGATAGAAACACAGAGAAGAATATGATTAAGGGTTTACTTAGTTACAAAAACACCAAATAAGGGTTTCTAAAAGAAAAGAGACGACATAGGGAACAAAAAAAATTTAAAATTAACACAATCCCAAAAAAACGCGAATTCAGTTTTTTTTTAAAAAAAACTGAATTGCCATGTCGTCAGGAATTTAAAACACATACCATAATTAAAGGAAGCATATATATGTACTAAAAATGAAAATAAAATTTTAAAGACATTAATTGAGTAAATATTTAATGAGTGCACTATTATTGTAAAGATATTTTAAAATATAATAGAATATGTAATTGTTCCCTCTTATTTTTTATGATGCTGAACAGTTAAGTGTAGATCTTCTTCACTAGTAGTGACTTCAGGGCCAAGTGTATAGGAATTATATTGGGCCCATTCCAAATTATCCAATCCAGCCATGAGTTCTCTCAACCAGCAGGCTACTTTGCTCATAGTCTTCATACCTTAAACCTCGTGACCGGTCCTGGATCCTCCTCCTATTGTAATTTTTACCTTATTTTAAAATTCAATTCGTAGAATTTAAAATTTAATTTTAATTCATAAAATTTTCTTTTAAAAAATTCTGAATATTTTGAAGTAATAAAAAAATACCAATAATTATAATTTATATTATTCAAAAAATAAATAAATTCATATTACTTTTAAAATTTAAATTTTCTTCTTAACGTCAAACTCTTACATCCCCTATGTACCAAGCAAGTCTAACAATAAAGAATTTTTTATATCAATTTTCCAATCTAATTTTTTTTTTACAAAAAATAAAAGTAAATTACATTCTCACTTCCTTAAAAATGTAAAAATAAACAACGATTGCTGGTGGGAGCTGCGCAATTGTGAGAAACTTTGGGGGTTTGTTGGTAAAATCAGCCCGCCCCAGCCGTGTAAAAAAAAGAAAAAGATACAGCCTAGCCTATAGCCTATAAATTGAAAACCAGGGCGGAGAGAGGTGAGCTGAAAGCCTGAAATCTAATTAATTAGGCAGGAATCTCCATTCCGTTGAATTTTAATTCCCCTACCCGAAGGGTCGAAAAGGCATCGCTCATAAACCCTCTCCCCCTTTTCTCTCTCATTTTGCGACCCTCTCTATAAATTTCAGCTGCTTCAAGAAAATCTTTTTTCAAACATACATAATTGCTCTTATTTCTAGGGTTTTGTATATCTTCAGGTGTTGCAATTTGTCTATGGAATATGACCACCCCAACAGCAGCGGTGAGTTCATCATAACACTACTGTGTACATGTGTGTATTTGTATATTGCTAGACAAATTGCATTGTTGAGTTTATGCAACAATTTTTAACTGGGCATTTAATTTGTATCCATCCCTTTTTCGTTCAATGTGTTAATTTAATGTAACTTCTTTTTTCCGGTGTGTAATTTGGGTTGAAAAGATACTGGATTTCGTTTTATCATACGTTTGCATTAGAATCTTCTTGGGCACAGTTCTTTAATGTAACCTAAATTTATAGTGCTTGAGCACATCGAAAAGGTGGTTTGATAAAACCAAACACATTATATTTTATTTACTCGTTTTTGGATATAAATGAAATGAGTTTTTCCACTTGATGCTGATGTGTTGTTTAGAGGAACATGAATGTCAAATAATTGGTTAACTTTGGTGACTGCTTATTTTGGACAACTGGTGAAATTGCATGTTTTTGTAGAGAGGTGCAACTAGAGTAGGATAAAATGTTCCATGGACCAGTTTGTGATATTGAAATCTGTTAATGAGAGCTTTGCTAGACTCTGTACCCAATGTAGAATGTCTATCGAATAGTTCAGATGTCATACGAGAGCTTCAAACTGGGTGCGAATTTGACATAGGGACAGTACCACAGCATGCTGCCATGCACAGGCTCGCAAATTGCCGTCAAGTTTGCAGAGGTTTACTTGTCATTTTTATCCTCCTTTAATTATTTATAAGGATCAGAAGATAAATGTTTATATTTCTGTGTGTTCACACATGCATGCCTTCATAAGATGTACTCTGAAACTAATGCTACCAAATGGGAGCATCATCTCTTTGTACTTAAGGATCTATCTGAAGATAGAACATTTACAAGCACAAGTAGCAAGGCATTTGAATCCTCCCTTTAATATTAGTGTTCTACAAAGTAGACAATAGACATTAATTGACAAAAGCACTTATACATTTACTTCTGAATTTCCAATTCCTGTAGGAATGTTGAGACATCCTTTCTTAGAAAATATATGGCTTTCAATGGAAACCTTCAACACTGATTTAAAATATACTTTCTGTACTCATGGCTTTTCCGACAAAGTTTACCTTTTCTTATTTTAGTTTTAAAGATATTGCCTTCTAGAATAGATTTCAGTCACTTTCATTAATTCATGACTTTCTGTACCATCAAATGCCTTTAAATGCCCTTCTGGATTAGCAGGACGGGAAAGGAAGGAATTTTTAGGTAGATGGCAGTGATAATGTCTTCACTTGTGATAACTGAGGAGAAAGTTGGAAAAAGTACAATTGTTTGATGAAGCAGAGGGGAGGTAAAGTAAGTCAATGATAAAACTTTTATTTTGGTGATCAACAGCACAAGAAAGGGAAAGTTAGTTGCTACCGAAATTAGTGTGAAATGGGGAATCACAGCTACCTTCCCTTCCCTTCCTAAACTTTCAGAAGATAGAAACTAGGAAAATGGGTTATCACAGCTACCTTCCACTCCTAAACTTTTAAGGATAAAAAAAAATTACGACAGGTTTTGATCATTCGAATTATATTTATATCTCTCTTTCTCTCCTTTTCTTAAAACCCAAATACAATATTCAAAAAGCTTCTTTGTTCCTCTGTTCCATATTCACAAGGCTGAGCAAGTCTTTTACCTTATATCACAAGATTTTGGATGTTAAAGTACTATCCGTGGGTGTTATGTGACTCCCTTGGTTTAGCATCCCCAAGTAGTTTCCTATTTTTTTAGTTATTTGATTCAAGAGTTGAAATTTGACCTCTTATATGTGATTTAGTTGATATCAAATCCATAAATAGTAGATTTAGGTTTGTAGTCCATATATTCTCAACCGGGCTCCTTTCTCCTGCTTTCTTCCATTCCTTTATCATTATTATTATTATTTTTTTATTTTATTTTTTTATTGTTTTTGTGTGTCTGTAGTTACAATTGACAACTGCATAGACATTGCGCAAAGTGGGTCTTAATAATTTTCTAAGTGTATGACTTGAAATACTTCAGGGAAAGAAAGTTTAAAAGGAAATGAAATCTAATGATTTATTGGATATTTCTTAACGATGATCTATATTTTAACATTGTTCTTGAATCTTGATATTATTTTCTTTTGAAGTATAGATAATTAGAGCCATTAAGATATCCCCCCCTATTTACATGTATTTTTGCTTTCTTGTTCCTTTGCTTTTCCCTACATACCCTAATTCATTGTTCGTTAGCATTCGTTGTTCTTTCCTTTTTGATAAATTACTGATTAGCACTACTTTACCTTATGGGATATGGTTTCCCCCATAATTTGACTTGAAAACTATTCCCTCTTGTTGTGTGAGGTTATCGCGTCATAGAGACCACTTTGGTGAGCTATGATTAATATTTTTTTTACTATGTTTTTTGAAAGACATTGTTGGTTAAACTATCCATAATTAATAGGCCATGGGAGTTTTATGATGAAGCGTCTATTGCTTACACAATCTCAAGGTTCTCAGTAGCCAACTTTTAGTGAGTTCTCTTTGTATTAGGCTATTAGCTCTTCATTTGATAATTAAATATGTTTTGTATTAGGCTATTAGCTATTCAATTGATAATTAAATATGTTTCGGAGACATGCTTTGTATAGTTTAATGTTTGTATAAATATTCACCATATGTAGTTCATTTAGTGCACCTTGACCTTTGAAAACAATGTGCTTTACTATTTTAAAAAGTATAGTCCTATAAATACATGTCATTATAGCAAAATCTTGCTGCATTTTCTTATCAGGTGATGATGGAAATTTATACTTATTATGGTAGCACAATTTCCAGGAATCAGTTAATCAAAGGATGAACAACCACTGGGTTCTTCAATAACGTCAAGTCTAAAGAGGTTTATAGAAGATGTAATTAACATGGTTATTTTGGTTTTGGGGTAGAGGGGGCTTAACTTTAAGATTTCTGGACATGGAAAAATAAGACCTTCGAGTTTCAAGTAAACTAGTTTTGTTAATGAGTTTTGGAGAAGAAAAGAAGAGTATTGATGAAAAGGTAGAATGCTGTCTTTGTTTTGGTGGGGGGCAGGGGATGTCCTAGTTAAATTTTACCTCAAGTCTTTATATAAACTCTGGGTAATCCCATAACTACCTTGTTAAATCATATTAAAAATAATTGTAGGTACTGATGATGATATTTCTCCATCACATTGTGATAGAATTCCAATAGGGGGACATTATACAGTAAACGGAAGATCTGCTGTAAACTCAGCCTCATACCCAAGGATGCAACTTGACATGGAATCCCAAATCCACCAGCTTGAGCAAGAAGCATACGGTTCAGTCCTACGGGCCTTTAAAGCACAGTCTGATGCCATATCATGGGTAAATCCTGCTTTCCTCGCATGTTTTTTCATATACTTTTTGTCTTTCTTTCTATTATCAATTAGCTGAAATGCTTCATGATATGTTTCCTCAGGAAAAGGAAGGACTAATAACAGAACTTCGTAAAGAACTAAGAGTGTCAGATGACGAACATAGGGAGCTACTCACAAAGGTTAATGCTGATGACATCATTTGTAGGATAAGGGAGTGGAGAAAAGCAGGTGAGAACCACACTTTGTTCAATGTCTCCCAACCTATGCATGATTTGCTACCCAGTCCAACAGTTTCAGCACCTTGGAAGAAACAAAAGACATCTCAATCAGTACCTCTAGCATTTGGCGCACCAATTCATGGCTCACACAATCAATCAAATACTGCAATTACACAGCCATCATCTGCTGCTGCAAAATGGGCACCTTCTTTTGGTGCTGGTGGGAAAAAGCCTAAGCCTGTATGTTATTCATATGTGATGTTGCTTAGAGCGCAGGAAGAAAAGGATTATAGATTGACGTCTATTTGATCTTGTCTCTTAATAGGGGCAGCAAGTGCCTGGTTTGTCCTCAATGATGAACACACAGTACCCTTCTACAGGTCCAACTTCAAGGGGTGTGCTCTCTAACAATTATGGATCTTCCATTCTTTTGACGAATGACCATGCCGAAGCAGCAAGACGTGATCCACTAATCGGAAGGAAAGTGATGACCAGATGGCCTGAAGACAACAACTTTTATGAGGCTGTCATAACTGATTTCAACCCTCAAGAGGTATGTTCAAGATTCAAATGATAATGATGGAATCACCATAATCTCTTCTTGGACATGGTGATAATAGAACGCATTCTTCAACTTTCCAAATAACTTACCACCCTTTTCGGTATATTGGTTATTACTAAAATCATTGTATTTGTTTACTCAACTTTCCTGAGTTCATTGTGATCATGTATAATCTTCTAGCATATTTGTTCTTTAAATCTCTTCTTTTTTCTGTGTACATGTACTTGGTAGACTCTTCATGTCATTCACTTTTTGTTAGACTTTAACAAAGCTTTTTCAAAATATTTCAAAATCGGCTACTACATTGGCTCAACAGTGTTCAATGACAATTTTAAGCAAATACTAGTGTGTGTGTGTGTGTGGTTTTGTATTTCATAAGAAGCAATGTTTATTAAGCTCCCTCCCTTTGTCCTGTGTGTGAGTGCGCTGGACGTTCTGTCATCTTGTAACTTGTATGCTTCTAATCATATAGTGGGCGATAACTACCTGCATCTTCTTATATGATTTAGTTTGCATCACTGCACCAAAGACATCTTTACTCTCACCTTCAGATATTTCACTTTGTCAAATTTTCAATGACATGTTTTCAATACTGCGCAAATTATATAGTGATCCCCCTTTTAAGTTTC
Source organism: Panax notoginseng (assembly GCA_016801055.1). Classification (NCBI taxonomy): domain Eukaryota; kingdom Viridiplantae; phylum Streptophyta; class Magnoliopsida; order Apiales; family Araliaceae; genus Panax; species Panax notoginseng. The sequence goes on along the minus strand of CM029012.1, from coordinate 147,415,585 downwards.
ATTGTTTTTCAGGGTCGGCATGCTCTGGTCTATTACAGAAATACCCCGAAAGAGGCTTGGGAATGGGTTGATCTCAAAGAGGCAAGTGTCATTTCTTTAGCATCAGCTAAAACATCCATTTGCCCCTTTTTGGTAACTACTTTTGTACATCAAGCAATTCAAAAATAAGTAATTTGACATTTTAGTAATTCTTGCTACAGTTTTATCAATATGATCTTCAACTAAGACTCTAAGATGCTTCAAACCATCAGCCTGGATTTGGCAACTAAATCCATGTTGCTGACCTCTTGTAAGGTCGGCAAAGCTTCTGTGACGGGAGTAATTTTATGTTCTTTTTAAAGAGCTTTAAACTATCTCTCCCTCTCCCTCTCCCTCTAATAAATACTTGAGGAAATTACAACATATATATTGGAGTGAATAAAACCTTATAACTCGAGACTATAATTAAGTAATGAAACTAAAATACCCAAAGAACACTAATTGACAAAACTACTCTAGGCACTTAAAAATCCCTAATGACTGAAGATTACTGCATATATAAAACCAAATTTTTTTACCTAAGCCTGATCATACTGAAGTAGAGAATCCACGAGGATTTATGATAATTTTGGTATGCATCCTGCATCACCTTGTGCAATCTAGTCGTTGGGTGAAATCCAGTCTTGAAGCTTTCAGTTGTTGCTACAGTCTGAATGCGGATGAGCAGGTTACTGCCATAACTTTGTATATATATTGGGTTATTGGTTGAGAAATCAAACGTTTACATTTTTCTTATGGTTTGTTTATAAGAAGAATTTGCTGCCTTTCATGCATCGTTGTCCTATTAAAAAAAGTTCCTTACTCATTTGTATTCCATTTCTTTGTATTTTCCCCAACTTCATCTAGTTCTGTTGTTATAGTGAAAGCTTGTCTTATATTGGGAGTTTGAGGCCTCTCCAAGATATATGAACTTTGAAGTGCCTCTCCACTCATTGCAAGGTAGTTCTAGTTGGATGCCTTGACATGGTAGTAACTGCATTTTATGGATGCCCATGTTTTCAGTCTCAGTCATTTGGTTTGTCCTTCTGAGAAAATATAAGTGGGTACGCCTCGTTACCCACTGCCACTTGGTTTGGGTTCGGATGCATTAATCCATTCAGTATCCATTTAAAAAAAAATTATAATTGTAATAATCCTGACAGGTCCCCTCTTGCACCTTTGCACATTGAAATGTTGGTGCATTTTCAATTTCAAAAAAGTACATATGTGAAATGTTTAAAATCATTGCCTTGTTCCTCCCCCCCCCCCCTTTCTCTTTACTTTTGTTAAAGATTTTAATGCTATTGTGTTTCTCATACATCAAGTTTGCCATACTCTTTCCATATTTTGATTTGTGATTCTGAATGTGTGTTGACATATTTGTCTAAATTTAGAAATTGTAAAGGTGAAATTTGGTCCAATAAATTTAAAGTTTGGTGGTGGCAAGCGATCTTATTCTCAATATATCCTTGATAGCTCAAGCTCTCTTATGAAGTCTTTCCAAATTCCAAAGGCTCTGGCTAATCTGTTATATGTAACTTAATATGTTTTAGATCTTTCTGCCACTTCTAGTGAGTAAAGGTTGACCTAGACACAGGAGTTTCTTTTTTACCCACTTTCATGGAAGGGATACCTTTTATTGGAATTTTTTTTGAACGAATAACTTCCAAAATTGTCAATAATGTTGAGGAAATGTGAAAGGTGGAAACATGCAGAATTTGTGGCCAGATATTTTTTAATCTTGTTTAATATTTTCATTTTGGGTTGCCCACATTGGCATTTTCTTTTTTCCATTATCAACTTGGCTTGATTGGTTTTGCGTTCCATAATTTTTTCTTTGGCATGTACTTTCAGTGATGAAGTTTTAACTGTGATTTTTTTGATTTAGAATATCTTCCTTATGGCAGATTCCTGCTGACGATATTAGGTGGGTTGATGAGGATCCAGGATTATCTCATCAAAGTGGGCTTGGTGTACAAGGTTCTGGAGATGAGAATCACGTGAGCGCTGGAACTTATCCAAATTCTAGAAGAGGAAATGGGGCCATGATGGATCAGTTAGAGAAAGAACTCCCACCCTTACAGAATGGTGGCGTAAAGAAGGCTTCAGATGATATTGAAATACTTCACACAGAAACTCTAATAAAGGAGGTATTTCTTTTAAAGATCTTGACCCTCCTCATACCACAGTATGTCAATTTTCATGTGTTTTTTGTCCTTCCTTTTAATAACAGGTGCAGAAAGTGTTGGGTGCAAATCATCCTGATCTGCTTGAAATTGGAAAGGCCAAGAAAATGCTCAAGGTTGAAACTGACTACATTTGAAGCAATTTTACGTTGTGTTCCTCATCATTTGTCAATGATCATTGGGTTGTTACTAATAATGCAGGAGCATGAACAAGCACTAATGGATGTCATTTCAAAGCTTGCAGATGCATCGGATAGCGAAAGTGGTAATAAATACATTTTTACATGTCTACTTCATTTAGACTTTGTTGTATATACTCTGCACATAAATTGACCCTTGTACCAATTGAAATTGTGTCGCTGTATATGTAACAGAATTAATGTTTATTCTGGTGTGAAAACTTCACTTGTTTGTGTTACGTATGATTTTTCTATTTCATTTTATCAAGTAGAACTTTGTTGGATCTACTGCCAATTTGTTTCTTGTTATTGGATTTTTTCTTTCCGGTAAAAGGAGAGGATCATTTCATACCCATGAAAGTATGATTTTGCACTTTTTGCGCCATATGGTTCATGAATGTAAAACAAACTTATAATAGGCCTAGTACAATTTTAAGTTGAAAGATATCGAGGACATTGTCAATATTCCACATTCATTCCTATGGGGCCTCATATTTTATACATAATTCAGTGAAATACCTTTGATGTTTTGATTTTTGTATTAGGGTTAAATTTTCTTTATTGCTAGTTTCAAAAGGAAATTTAGACTGTTCTTTCCTGAAATCCCAGTCAAGGGTCTAAAGTTTCTTTTTCTTTATATTGCTATGGTTTAAAATTAGATGGAGTGCAACGATCCCCACATGGACAATCGATCAACGGACAACAAAGATGGAGAAATGCCCTATACAGTGGTAACAGCCGTGGTCCTTGCTCTGAAGTTGACACGAGGGGAGGTAGAGCAAATGGGTCTGTTATGGCAAGTGGGTGTCCAGCGGCATCAGATAATCAGCAAGGTGATGATATTGTTGACATCTGATTGTTACATGTACTTTTATATTTGTTTTCTTTGGGATACGGAAGTACTTTGCCTGTTTAATGTTCAAGTTGGAACTTAAAAGAAAACACCTTGAAAGTACCTTTTAGTGTTTCATGTCCAATTTGGAGACTGTCGACTGAATTTTGCATTTATGCTATTGTAAATATAGATTCTATAACAAAATTATGTATTGGAAGTAGGTAACTTGTCTCGATCTAAAGATTTTTCTGTTCTCAATGTTGTATGTTGCACATATTAAGATATTGTACTGAGCTGAATAAAATGTTCGTCTGAACAAGGACTGGATACAGACAACCAATATGCAATTCACATAGCAGTTTTTATACAGAGTCTCTCTTTTTGCTCATCACTTACAGTAGGTTCTATCAATGAAGAAGCTGCTGGTCTTCTCTTTTTGAAGTTTTGGAACCAAAAAAAAAAGGTACAAGCAGATAAGCTCTGCGGTAATAATATTTTAGGTATAATACCTTCACCTTGTGCTATGAACCATATGATCTTATAACCAGATTTTCTGTGCGACTTGACCATTTAAAGGCTCACAATGATGAAATGAATGTTGCGATGAGGTTTGCCATTTGAGCATCATAAGTAGGGCCCTCCATTTGAAAGTGACTAGCTCCTTCAATTAGGTGGGTATCTACACGGCCTGTTGCAGATTTCAATTTGTTCTCCAACTGTTTCACGCTTGTGAATCCATCCCTAGTCCCCATAACAAATAGCTTTGGTTTTGGAGACTGTAATATGGCCTTGTGGTGTCTGCCAAAGAGAATAGAAGCAGTTAAGCCGAAAGGATAGCCCAAACTAACATAACCAACAACTTCCTCAACCTGATCAACTGCAGATCCAGTAATAGGTGCACCTGTTTCAATACAGATATTTAAGAACACATAATATATATGACTGAGCATCATATCTTTGAAAGAAAAATAGGTTCCGAAATCTTGCACAACTAGATTGTCAATTTTTCACCAACCACCAAGTTCATCCTTGATTTATGAATGCAGCAACTACCACCCTTAGTTTATGAATGCAGCAGTTGCAAACCCTATTTTTGCTCCAGTGCTATTAAATGCTATGTAGCAAAAATAGCAATAGTTTCAGTCATAATATATGCAGCTATACATTATATTAGATTTACTTATGATGAGTTTATCGGAAACATTTTATAAGAGAAAATACATCTATTTTTTGCGTCTCCCTCGTGTCTATCTCATACTTGGGATTTTATTGTATCCCGGTCATTCCATATTAATTTCCTATATATTTGAAAGATGATGATAAGTGTGCTTTCCAGTTGATAATAACAGTGCTGGGCTAATGACCCTCAAAGTTCAAACAAGGTACTAGCACATAAAAGGCAATCAGGAACACACTCTATCAAGAAGACCATCACTAATTAAGTTCATGTATCTTTCTACATTCACTGGAAAGGAGAGATCTAGATATATAATCTACTGAAAATATATGTTACACAGAAAATGGAAAATAAACATTCCACAATGTCTTCTAGAGATGATCCCAATCTATGCGATTTCAATAACTTAATTTTTTGGAAAACATTGCTTATAGAAGCTATACAAAATCAACCATCCCAAGTGGAAGCAAGTGATTACAGTATTAAGAAACATGCACCATCATTGAAGAAGAGGAACCAATAATGATATTCCATTGTCATTTTTTTCCATCTACATTTGTCCACTGATCTGATCAAGCACATTCTCAAAGCTTTTTTACGGATTGAGTGGAGTGCTACAAAACTCAAGGACTTGTCCAAATATCTAGAAAGTAAACAGAACTTGAGTGGAGCTCATCTCATATACAGCAGAACCATAATTTTACACAATGAAGGGACAGGAGGAGGAATAAGTTGTGATCCATATTACATAATTAGGAATGAACATAACTTATATATCGAGTCATGACATAATTAAATTTCTATTTAAAAAAATGGCAGAATTAGATTAATCTCATAGCAAAAAAACTGCATATAACCACAAAATAAGCAAAAAACCATCCTCAATAATAACCCACCTAGCAAACAAGTGGTGAAATACCAAACTAGATACTAATCCAGTCGAGAAAGGAGGGGAAGCCACTAACCAGCAGAGGAACCAACAAGGAGTATGCGAGGAGGAGCAGGTAAGGATTGGGAGACCCATTTGCAGACAGAAACGACATCGTTAACTTCAGAGAATCCAGTGAGGGAAGGCCTACCCGTAGATTTGCCAACGCCCCTCATATCAAAGATGACAGAGGGGAAGCCAAGATCGGCCAAATTACGAGCAATACCTTTCATAAGGGCTTGGCAACCTCCCAAAATTGAGTAAGGATGAACCAGCACTACTGCCATATAATTATTATGATTCGTGCTGGTGGGTTTGGGTTTGAATATCCAGCCATCCAGATTTATTCCATCTTTCCCCTCTATTGTGCACCTCTCCCTCGTCGTCATTCAGATTTCACAGCCAAAAGGCACAAACAAAGAAAGAACGAAGACGAAGACAGTCAAGGAGAGAGAGTAAAGAGGGTGAGGTATGAGGCTCACAGTCACACTCGCGGTCTTGAATGTTTTAGTCTTTGTGAGTCCCTCCTAATCATGTTTACTAGTAATTGGGAAGTTTTATTTCCGCAGCTTTTTCTTTTTTCTTTTTAATTTTCGTTTGTGAGTCCATCATTTTTAATAAAAAAAAATTGGTTTTATATGTCAAAATATAAAAAAATATTATAGAAATATTAATTTTACATTAAAATTGATATTTTTATAACGTTTTTTTGATATATCCACATGTAATAGTCCAATTTTTCACATGTAATAGTCCAATTTTTAACATTAAATGGTGAATTCCACATACAAGAATATCGCTCGGGAAAATATGACTTCCCTTACTAATACTACTACTCTACTATCACTTTATTTGTCGGGTGGACACTTTTATAATTAAAATTTTAAAAATAATAATTACATTCCTTAAATATAAATCAATACCTTATATATAAAGTATAAGACCCCAACTTTTTAATGAATAAAATTAAATTTCTTCTATTTATTATTGTGAATAATAAGGTGTTAATTTGATATAATGCTTTAGTTATGGGTGAAATGTGCAAAATTTTCAAAATAAGCAAGCGGTTATAAAATATTCATTGTTGTCGGGGAATATTCGTTTGGTTGTGGAATATTCTTTCTGTCGGGGAATATTCGTACGACGGCGCAGCCATTTGTGGGCCCCATAACAGAATAACTGTCGGATGAAGAAAATGACAAATTTGAATTTTTATAAATAACGGCGTAATCGTTACCGTTAATACTGTTGGAATACCCGGTGGGTAAAGTAAAGTAATACGCGTTGTTGCACAGTAGCACACGGTATTGCACAGTATTTTTGAATTATTGATTCTTACGTAAGAAGGCACTACTCAATAATTGTTACAGTAATTGTGACGCCCCCAAAATAGGTATACAACACCCATTCTGAGTCGCCAAATACATAGTACAAAACAAACTACAACTTCAATAATACAATTGTCGTGCAAAATACGACAACACATACTGTGAGTTTAAATACAAATATTGTCTTCTGGACAATATCCACACTCAAATAAATCCTCATTACAATTATTCAAACACTATTTTACAGAAATAGTGAGGACTGCTAAAACATCTTTCTAGAACCATCACTCCATACCCCGACTAGATCCTGCTATGTTCTCACCTCCTGAGAAGAAAAATGGAACAAAAAGGAAAAGGGTGAGCTCAACTAGCCCAGTAAAGAATATTATGACTAAGATAATATACAACAAATTATCGTTAGTCTTCAACAGGGAAAAATCTGATAGAATATAATCGACAACAAGTTTTAGATCAACAACTGCAGCGAAAACAGCAAACCATTAGAAGAGTCAAGTAGAGAATGAATTCTACTATCTTCTAAGATTTAAAAGTCCATCATCAATATTTTATCCCTGTAACATCAATCAATATACATCTTGAATTAAATATTCATCTTTGCACTACAGGCCAAAAATATTCATTTGTAACACTAGTCGGTCATGTTCATCTCAACACCTGTTCATCTTTGCACTACAGGCCAAAGATATTCATCAGGTAATCATACATCTTTGTACTATAGGCCAAAGATATATTCAGTAATATCATCATATAGGACTGAGGATGATGAAAAATATCTTAAAGAAAACGAATCCAGTGAGACAGAAGGATAAATAGTAGGGATTCGTATAACAGTTTATCCAAGATCAATAATACTTCATAATAATCAATTGTGAAGCAGAATTCAAAAAATAAAGATCAAACATGGATACAATCAAAGATAGTAACCATAATAGACATCTTGGACAATTTTTTTTTCGGTGAATAGTGCCGTATTCGTGAATAGTGTCGTATACGTGAATAGTAATCCCGACACAAAAAGTTCCAAATTTGATAAAAAAAACTCATATCAATATTTCAGCATAATGATATTGAAGAAAATAATATCATTTAAGAAGAAAATAATATCCCTTACCTCAAAATATCAGTACTTCTGGTCGGAATATCGGTATAAGGCTGAAGGAAACTAGCTCTGATGAATAGAAATTCTCAAAGTATCTAAATACTCACAAAATACACTCAATAATCTAGAGAGAGAAAGAGAGAAAACTTGTTTCTGGTGTGATTTTCAATTCTAACTTAGCCCTCTATTTATAGGAAAATGTTAGCACGCCGAAGCAGACTTAACCTACAACCTGATGGCTTTATCTGCTACTATTCAAGCCTACCACATTTGAATAAAAATCTCAGCACATTTCTTCATCAACCAAGAGTAGGGCCCACCAATTCTAGAATTTTCCACCAAAATGATAAACTCCAAAAATTCAACAATTTCTGAACCAGTCATCTCGTAAAATTTATAACAAATCATACGTTCATTTTTAACAGTTTAAAATTTGTGGACATATACTCAACTTATATATGTATAACATATCCAAATATTACCACGATCCAACGGTCGGATTAAAAATTATAACCCTCGCAAAATATCTCAAAAATCCTAATTTGATTTTTAATACCTCCGTTCCGACAAAAATACAGATAAAACACCTCAACATTAACTCCTTCATTTTTAACCACAAAAATATATCCCTCATTTATATCCACATAAAATTAATATTTCCTTATCATATGAATCAATAATTAATTATTCACAAATAATATTACAGAATCACATTTATGACAACCAGGCCGTTCCCAGGAAAGTGGGGGCTTTTCAATAAGGATTTCTCCTTACTGGCGCGCAATTAGATGACCAAACCTCTCCTTAGACTGAACTTTCTAGACATTACCAATAATATTATCTAATAATATTATTCAAATAATATGAATTATTGATCTGATAATGGAAAATACTGTGCAGTGACAATTATTGAAACAACAATAATATAAAATATCAATGCAGCAATTATTGAATCAATAAAATAAAATATTAAACAGTAACTACTGTAACAATTATTGAGTAGTGCCTTTCTTCGTAAGAATCAATAATTCAAAAATACTGTGCAATTTGTGTGCTACCACGCGTATTACTGTATTTTAACCACCGGGTATTCCAACAGTGTTAATGGTAACAACTACGCCGTTATTTATAAAAACTCAATTTTTGTCGTTATCTTCATCTAATCGTTTTTCGTTATGGGGCCCACAAATAGCTGCGCCGTCGTACGAATATTCCCCGACAGAAAGAATATTCCACGACCAAACGAATATTCTCCGACAAAATAAATATTTTATAACCACTTGTTTATTTTATAAAATTTGCACATTTCACCCATAACCAAAATATTATATCAAATTAATTATTCACAATAATAATTAGAGAAAATTTGATTTTATTCATTAATAAGTTGGGGTCTTACAACCTCCACTCCTTATGAAATTTCGTCCTCGAAATTGACGTACGTACCTGGTGTTTCGAAAAAGGTGGGGATACCTCGCTTTCATTTCTGATTCTAACTCCCATGTCATTTCTTCAATAGCATGGTTTCTCCACAAAACCTTAACTTGTAGTATAACCTTCGTGCGTAAGACATGCTCTTTCCTATCCAAGATCTTAACAGGTACCTCCTCGTACGTTAAATCTTCGGCTATCTCGTTTAGTTCTAGCTCAATAATGTGGTTTGGGTCTTTAACATATTTACGAAGCATAGATGTGTGAAAAACATTATGAACACGAGACATACTTGGAGGTAATGCGAGTCTATAGGCCACATTTCCTATTCGCTCAAGAATCTCAAATGGATCAACAAATCTTGGATTGAGCTTTCCTCTCTTCCCAAATCTTGTAACTCCCTTCCATGGTGCAACACGTAACAATAAATGATCCCCAATATTAAATTCCACGTCCTTCCAATGAAGATCCGCATAACTCTTTTGTCGATCCTGTGCCGTTTGTATACGTTGTCGAATCGTTTGGATCTTCTCTGTAGTCATGCGTACCAACTCTGGCCCCAATAATGTTGCTTCACCCACCTCGTCCCAGCATACTGGAGAACTACATTTTCTTCCATACAACGCCTCGAATGGAGCCACACCTATGCTCGTCTGATAACTGTTGTTGTAGGAGAATTCCACCAATGGTAGGTACTTATCCCAACTCCCTTTGAGATCTAGGACACAGAGTCTTAATAGATCTTCAAGAGTTTGAATAGTCATCTCTGATTGTTCGTCCGTTTGAGGATGGTATGCCGAACTGAATCGTAAATCCGTGCCCATAGCTTTCTGCAAGCTAACCCAAAATTGTGAAGTGAATCTTGGGTCACGATCCGAAACTATGGATACTGGCATGCCATGCAATCTCACAATCTCATTCACGTACATACTAGCAAGACGTTCAAGGGAATAAGTCTCATGTATAGGTAAGAAATGAGCAGACTTGGTTAATCTATCAACAATGACCCAAATCGCATCTATGCCTTGAGAAACCTTGGAAAGATCCGTAACAAAATCTATAGTAATGTGTTCCCACTTCCATTTCAGAATCTCAAGTGGTTGCAATGGACCCTTTGGTACTTGATGCTCCGCTTTTACACGTTGACAAGTTAAACACCTCGAGATAAACTCCGCGATCTCTCTTTTCATATTGCTCCACCAAAATGTATGTCGAAGATCGTGATACATTTTGATACTCCTAGGATGAATTGCAAACGGTGTGTTGTGTGCCTCCATCATGATTCTATGCTTCAAGTCAAAATCGTTAGGAACACAAAGTCTGGAGTTGACTCGAAGTATTCCTTCTTCATCGATTCTTGCTTCTGGAATAACACCTTCTTGCACTTTTTTCTTCATACGCATCAGCTCCATGCCCGTAGCTTGAGCGGCTTTAACTTTATCAATTAAAGTCAGTTCTACTCGTATATTTGATATCATCATGTGGGTACTTGGAGCCTTCATCTCTATCTCCATCCTTTGTAAATCATACAAAATGGGCGTTTGTGTTAACACCATTGCACTCGTACCGGCGTATGATCTTCTACTCAATGCGTCAGCTACTACGTTCGCTTTTCCAGGATGATATTGAATGGTATGATCGTAATCTTTCAACAGCTCAAGCCAACGTCGTTGTCGCATGTTGAGTTCCTTTTGGGTGAAGAAATATTTGAGGCTTTTATGATCCGTATAGATCTCCACTTTCTCCCCATACAGGTAGTGTCTCCAAATCTTCAATCCGAAAACGACTGCTGCCAACTCCAAATCATGAGTAGGATAATTCCTCTCATATTCTTTAAGTTGTCGCGAGGCATAGGCTATGACTTTCCCATGTTGCATGAGAACACATCCTAACCCTTTGCCTGAAGCATCGCTGTAGATAACAAATCCATCCGAACCAGATGGTATTGTCAGAACAGGTGCCGAAATGATTCTCCTCTTGAGTTCTTGAAAACTCTTCTCACAATCCTCGCTCCAACTGAATTTTGTATCCTTCCGAGTCATCTGAGTTAACGGAGTAGCGATTCTAGAAAATCCTTCCACGAATCTCCGGTAATACCCAGCTAAGCTCAGAAAGCTACGTACTTCGGTTTCTCCCAACTTTGTATGGATTCAATCTTCGCCGGGTCGACAGATACTCCATGTTTTAACACCACGTGCCCAAGGAATGCTACTTCCTCAACCCAGAACTCGCATTTCTTCAATTTGGCATATAGCTTGTTTTCACGAAGCCTTTGCAGTACCAGCTTCAAATGGCGCTCATGATCTTCACGGCTTTTGGAATAGATGAGGATGTCATCAATAAAGACAATAACGAACTGATCTAAATATTCTTTGAATACACGGTTCATCATATCCATAAAGGCAGCAGGAGTATTAGTCAATCCAAAAGACATGACTAAGAATTCATAACGCCCGAACCGAGTTCTGAAGGCAGTCTTTGGAATATCCTCAGTTTTAATCTTCAGCTGATGATATCCAGAACGAAGGTCGATCTTTGAAAAGAATTGTGCTCCTTGTAACTGGTCGAACAGGTCATCAATGCGAGGTAGCAGATACCTATTCTTGATGGTGACGTGGTTCAATTCCCTATAGTCGATACAAAGTCGCATACTCCCGTCTTTTTTCTTTACGAATAAAACAGGAGCACCCCAAGGAGATGTACTAGGACGAATAAAACCGATGTCTAATAACTCCTGTAATTGGACTTTTAACTCCTGAAGTTCAATAGGAGCCATTCGATATGGGGTTTTAGAAATGGGCTTTGTACCGGGTCCAAGGTCAATAAAGAATTCAACTTCACGTTCTGGGGGTAGACCAGAACGTTCTTCAGGAAATAAATCAGGAAATTTACTAACAACAGAAATATTATTCAAATCTGACGTGTTTTTGTTCAAGTCCATAACATGGGCTATGAAAGCTTGACATCCGTTCTTCAATAAACGAATGGCTTTATGGCTTGATATGACAGCGATTGATTTTAGTGGTTCGGTTACTTGAATTCGCATAACAGGTTGGTTAGGAATATGAAAACTAACAACCTTACGAAAATAATCAATTTTGGCATGATGAGTAGTTAACCAATCAATTCTTAAAATCACATCAAAAGCAAGTATCTTTAAAGAGATAAGGTCAATAGGTAATGTGATTTTGCCAACTTGGATTAAGCAAGATTTATAAACTGTAGATGTAGTGAAAGTTTCTCCTAACGGAGTCTCCACAGATAGGTCAAAGTCTAATTTCTCCGGAGTCAAGTTTAAACGTTGAGCACAAGCAGGAGAGATAAAAGAATGGGTAGAACCGGTATCTAATAAGGTATAAACTTCACAAGAGTTTATGATTAGCTTACCCGTGATCATCTCGTTTGGGTTCCTCGCGTTTTGGGCAGTTACGACAAACGCCCTTCCAGGAACCACCGACTTTGACTTGTCCGGAACAGCCTTCGGAGTCACTATCCCCGTTGAACTTGGTTTCGCAACAAGACAATCTTTAGCTATATGACCTTCCTTTCCACAGTAATAACATACCTTGAACTGTTGTGGACAGTTTGGGTTGATGTGTCCCTCCTTCCCGCATTTGTAACAAACGACCGGTGCTCGTTCTCCTCCCCTAAAAGCAATTGATGTTTGTCCTGACGTCTTCACGTTATCATTGTTGTACCTTCTCTTCTTGAAATCTCCTCCCGACTCGCTCCTTCTATTATCACGGCCACGATTACCACCAGAGTGGTTACCGCTTTTGTCCGAATGTTTTCCTCCCTGCTGGTTTTCATTGTAAGACCCCGAATTTTATGAAATAAAAGTATTCAATTTTTCTTATAATTACTATTTAGTAAATGGTTAAATTGATAAAAGTTTAAAGTTATGGGTGAAATGTGATTTTTTTTTTCAAAATACACAAGTGGTTATAAAATATTCATTGTTATCGGGGAATATTCGTTTGGTCGTGGAATATTCTTTTTATCGGGGAATATTCGTACGACGGCGCAGTCATTTGTGGACCCCATAACAGAATAACTGTCGGGTGAAGAAAACGATAAATTTGAGTTTTTACAAATAACGGCGTAGTTGTTACCGTTAACACTGTTGGAATACCCGGTGGTTAAAATACAGTAATACGCGTTATTGCACAGTAGCACACGATATTGCATAGTATTTTTGAAATTATTGATTCTTACGTAAGAAGGTACTACTCAATAATTGTTACAGTAATTACTGTTCAATATTTTATTTTATTGATTCAATAATTGCTACATTTAAATTTTGTATTATTGTTGTTCAATAATTGTTGCTGCACAGTATTTCCCATTATCAGATCAATAATTCATATTATTTGAATAGTATTATTAGATAACATTATTGGTAATGTCTAGAAAGTTCTGTCTAAGGAGAGGTTTGGTCATTTAATTGCGCGCCAGTAAGGAGAAATCCTTATTGGAAAGCCCCCTCTTTCCTGGGAACGGCCTGGTTGTCATAAATGTGATTCTGTAATATTATTTGTGAATAATTAAGTATTGATTCATATGATAAGGAAATATTTATTTTATGTGGATATAAATGAGGGATATATTTTTGTGGTTAAAAATGAAGGAGTTAATGTTGAGGTGTTTTATCTGTATTTTTGTCGGAACGGAGGTATTGAAAATCAAATTAGGGTTTTTGAGATATTTTGCGGGGTTATAATTTTTAATCCGACCGTTGGATCATGGTAATTTTTGGATATGTTATACATATATAAGTTGAGTATATGTCCACAAATTTTGAACCGTTAAAAATGAACGTATGATTTATTATGAATTTTACGAGATGACTGGTTCAAAAATTGTTGAATTTTCGGAGTTTATCATTTTGGTGGAAAATTCTAGAATTGGTGGGCCCCACTTGTTGTTGGTGAAGAAATGTGCTGAATTATATTTCAAATGTGGTGGGTGAGAATAGTAGCAGGTAAAGCCATCAGGTTGCAGGTCAAACCTACCAAAATTTTTCTATAAATATAGGGCTAAGTTAGAATTGAAAATCACACCAGAAACATAAGCTTTCTCTCTTTCTCTCTCTATATTATGAAGCATATTTTGTGAGTTTTTAGATACTTGATGAGTTGCTATTCATCAGTGCAAGTTTCCTTCAGCCTTATACCGATCAGAAGTACTGCTCTTTTGAGGTAAGGGATTGTAAGGGATAGTAAGGGATAGTAAGGGATAGTAAGGGATTTTAAGGGTTGTTATATTTTTCAGTTTCGTAATTTTTCTGACCTTCAAAAATTCTGAAAAAATTTGAAATGATATTTTGATGAGTTTTCTTGATTGTGTCCAAAAATGTTGATTTTTGGATGTATAGATTGAGAGTTATGAATTTTATGAGAAAAGACTATTTTAAAAGTAATCGCTTATAATTCCTTGTGGTTACCTCCAAAATTGATGAAATTTTTATTGGGAGTACATGTATATGATAGAAGTATACTTTGTAAATTTCAGAATTTTTAGACAAAAGTACAATTTTTGATAAATGTCTAAATATTCGGCTGTTTTGGCCATATGAAAAATAGTAAATGACTATTAAAAATTCTGAGAAAAATATATGTTCAAAATGGGACTATATTCTGCTAAATCTCAGAAAAGAAATATTTTTGGAACTGATTTGGTATTTTTCATGAAAATGGACTAGTTATGAGTAAATGAATTAAATATGTTATGTGAAGTAAGAAAATTGAAAAATTGGATTTTATGGCTTGAGAATCCTATATGAGGTATATGCAGATTTTTGTTGAGGGTTTTGATTATTGGTGATAAAATCTTATGAGTTTGGTATTTTAGAATGATTAAATGTATTATTTAGTAAAGTGTAAACAATTTAAATAAATTGTTTATAAGCTTAAGAAATATTATTCTTTCAATATCATTATACCGAAATACTGGTATGGATTTTATTGTGGAATTTCTACCTTTTTGTGTCGAGTTTACTATTTATGAGTTACTATTCACGAGTTACTATTCACGAGTTACTATTCATTGGTTACTATTCACGAGTTACTATTCAAGACAAAATTGGTTTCTTTTTCTAACTAAATTATAGTTGAGTTATGAATATTACTCTTGAGATTAAATTTATATGTTTTGATCATATTGTTTTTATTATCATATATAACATTTTTATAACCTTGATGTTGAAATTCTCTTTCACTAGAGTGTAAAGATGGGTAGATTATTGGTATGATCATGACTAGAGTTCTCTTTGGCCTGTAGTGTAAAGTTGAATTGTGACTGGTATGATCATGACCACTGAATTTATAAGTGAATATCTTTAGCTTAAGTGCAAAGGTGAATTGATCAACATGGTTATAATTATTGTTTATATAAATTCTGAAATGATTATATATTTCTTTGAGATATTAATATCTTTGGTCTGTAGTGCAAAGATGAAATATTGATGAATATCTTTGGCCTGTAGTGCAAAGATGAATTGTTGATGAATATCTTTGGCCCGTAGTGCAAAGATGACATGTTGTTGAATATCTTTGGCCAGTAGTGCAAAGATGAACAGATGTTGAGATAAACATGACCAACTGGTGATACAAATGAATATCTTTGGACGTAGTGCAAAGATGAAGTTATTAGTATGATTATGAACAGGAAATGTGATTTGGTGTAACCATGATCTTTGATGTTTCAGGTAAAGATAGGTGATGAAAATTATCATCGTCCTGGATGAGAAGAGGAATTTAGAACTACAGTTATGATTATGAATTATTCATATGATTGTGGACCAGAATTGTTGATTGATGTTACAGGGATAAAATATTGTTGGTGGATTTTTAACATGGAGAAGATAATAGACTTTATAGTCTATTTGACTCTTCTAATGGATTGCTCGTTCCGCTGCAACTATGGTTGAAATTTTTATCATTTACCATATGTTCTAAATCTCTGATTTATTGTTGATGAAGGCTATTGATAATTGAATTATCTTTAGTCATGATATTCTTTACTGAGCTAGTTGTGCTCACCCTTTTGCTTCACATTTCCTTTCAGGTAATAAGAGTGTAGCTGGGTCGAGCGGGGGTAACAAGGGAATAGAACGGTGGTCATCATTTAGTAGTTATATTTGGTGAAGAAAATAGGGTGAGGCGAACCTAACGTTGGAAGGGTGTTTTGCCACTGTCATACAAGATGTCTAATAACATACAACCTCGTGTCATCATAAGACAGGGTTGTGCTCATCCACTTGCTGAGTATATCTATGGGCACTACCTATATAATCTTGGTGTTTGTTTGAAGTATAATTCTCAATTAGAGACAGTGGAGATAATGATAAGTCAAGAGAAGACTCACCATTGGGAAGAATATGATAGTAATCTTCTCATTTTTCTTTGGGGTCTATTGGGTCAACCAAGGATAATTCTGTGGACATATGATATCTATCATAACCTAGACGCGTGGCCTCCCATGTACGAAGGTTTCCTTGAGCACTTCCCAAAGATTCTAATTTCTAAAACAGTTTTTGACTATACCTTTATGTAAGGTGTTATTGTGAGGTGATATCCACGGTTGGAACATGAGTCACATTTGGTATATATTTGTATCCAAACTCACAGCATATGTGTTGTTATATTTTGCACGACAATTGTTGTAATAAAGTTGTAGTTATTTTCTGTACCATGCATTTGACGACTCAGAATGGGTTGGGTGGAATGAACCTATTTTGGGGTCGTTACATTCATTGCTTCTATGACTGCCACCACCGGTATGACCCTGGTTGTGGTCCCTCGGTTGCACATACTCATTATCTCGCTCTAATAATTGAGCCCTGTTTACAACATCTGAATATAAAAAAAATTTATGAGAGATAAGATATTGCCGAATCTCGGGTTTTAGACCTCTCAGAAATATCCTTGTCATTCGTTCCTCATTTTCGACCAAATGAGGTGCAAACCTGGATAACTCTACAAACTTCGCCTCGTACAGGGACATCGTCATGTTGTTTTGTTCCAGTCTGATAAACTCCACCTCCTTCATATGACGAATACTTTCAGGAAAGTGCTTGTCATTGAACAGTTTCTGAAATGTTTCCCAGGATATGTTGAGTGCGTCAAGCTGGGTACGCTTCACAGACTCCCACCAGCAGTCTGCCTCACCGCGGAACATAAATGTGGCGAATGGAACCTTCTGTTCCTCCGTGCATCCCAAGACATCGAATATCTTGGTAATTTGCTTGACCCACGTTTTCGTCATGATCGGATCCGACTTTCCCTTAAATTATGGTGGTCCCAATTCTTTGAACTGCTTGGCTGTGACAAACCTTGCGTTATTATCATTTCCACCCGTATTCTGCACACGAGTCTCCCTCGTCTGATTTTACATGAACTTCAAAAAACTCCTAAACATTCCATCATTCATCGTTTGCTCGGCAACGTTGTTTACAGGAGGAATATTGCCTTCCTGTTGCACGTTCCCCTGGGTGGTGATCAAAGGTATCTCCACGGTCTGATTTACTCCATTATTAACGTTCTCAGCTGCCATTCTTAAATATTGTCATAAAACAAGGGTTAATAGTCATGTCATATATTATCCCTATACTCTGACCGACCAAATAAATACCAAATAAACTTAGTCAGGTCATACTAGCGAAGGAATTCCCCGTCTCTCCCCTTCTAGTTCTTATCTCACATCTCAGCCAGGGATCATATCCCTAAGCTCTGATACCAACTGTGACATTGGACACCATCATGTGTCAGCACCTCACAAGGGTACCTGTGACGCCCCCAAAATAGGTATACAACACCCATTCTGAGTCGCCAAATACGTGGTACAGAAAATAAACTACAACTTCAATAATACAATTGTCGTGCAAAATACGACAACACATACTGTGAGTTTAAATACAAATATTATCTTCTAGACAATATCCACACTCAAATAAGTTCTCAATACAATTATTCAAACACTATTTTACAGAAATAGTGAGGACAGCTAAAACATCTTTCTAAAACCATCACTCCATACCCCTACTAGATCCTGCTATGTTCTCACCGCCTAAGAAGAAAAATGGAACAAAAAGGAAAAGGGTGAGCTCAACTAGCCTAGTAAAGAACATTATGACTAAGATAATATACAACAAATTATCATTAGTATTCAACAGGAAAAAATCTGATAGAATATAATCGACAACAAGTTTTAGATCAACAACTGCAGCGGAAATAACAAACCATTAGAAGAGTCAAGTAGAGAAAGAATTCTACTATCTTCTAAGATTTAAAAGTCCATCATCAATATTTTATCCCTGTAACATTAATCAATATACATCTTGAATCAAATATTCATCTTTGCACTACAGGCCAAGGATATTCATTTGTAACACCGGTCGGTCGTGTTCATCTCAACACCTGTTCATCTTTGCACTACAGGCCAAAGATATTCATCAGTTAATCATTCATCTTTCCACTACGGCCAAAGATATTCAGTAATATCATCATTTAGGACTGAGGATGATGAAAAATATCTTAAAAAAAATGAATCCAGTGAGACAGAAGGACAAATAGTAGGGATTCGTATAACAGTTTATCCAAGATTGATAATACTTCATAATAATCAATTGTGAAGCAGAATTCAAAAAATAAAGATCAAAACATGGATACAATCAAAGATAGTAACCATAATAGACATCTTGGACAAAAAGAGAAAATTTTAATTTTCGATGAATAGTGTCGTATTCGTGAATAGTGCCGTATACGTGAATAGTAATCCCGACACAAAAAAATTCAAATTTGATAAAAAACTCATCAATATTTCAACATAATGATATTGAAGAAAATAATATCATTTAAGAAAAAAATAATATCCCTTACAATCCCTTACCTCAAAAGAGCAGCACTTCTGACTGGATATCGGATATAATGCTGAAGGAAACTTGCACTGATGAATATTAACTCATCAAGTATCTAAATACTCACAAAATACACTCGATAATCTAGAGAGAAAAAGAGATAATAGACATCTTGAACAAAAAGAGAAAATTTTATTTTTCGGTGAATAGTACCGTATTCGTGAATAGTGCCGTATACGTGAATAGTAACCCCGACACAAAAAGTTCCAAATTTGATAAAAAAAACTCATATCAATATTTCAGCATAATGATATTGAAGAAAATAATATCATTTAAGAAGAAAATAATATCCCTTACCTCAAAATATCAGTACTTCTGGTCGGAGTATCGGTATAAGGCTGAAGGAAACTAGCTCTGATGAATAAAAACTCTCAAAGTATCTAAATACTCACAAAATACACTCAATAATCTAGAGAGAGAAAGAGAGAAAACTTGTTTCTAGTGTGATTTTTAATTCTAACTTAGCCCTCTATTTATAGAAAAATGTTAGCACACCGAAGCAGACTTAACCTGCAACCCGATGGCATTACCTGCTACTATTCAAGCCTACCACATTTGAATAAAAATTTCAGCACATTTCTTCACCAACCAAGAGTGGGGCCCACCAATTCTAGAATTTTCCACCAAAATGATAAACTCCAAAAATACAACAATTTCTGAACCAGTCATCTCGTAAAATTCATAATAAATCATACGTTTATTTTTAACGGTTCAAAATTTGTGTACATATACTCAACTTATATATGTATAACATATCCAAAAATTACCACGATCCAACGGTCGGATTAAAAATTATAACCCCCGCAAAATATCTCAAAAACCCTGATTTTTAATACCTCTATTCCGACAAAAATACTGATAAAAACCTCAACATTAACTCCTTCATTTTTAACCACAAAAATATATCCCTCATTTATATCCACATAAAATAAATATTTCCTTATCATATGAATCAATAGTTAATTATTCACAAATAATATTACAGAATCACATTTATGACAACCAGGCCGTTCCCAGGAAAGAGGGGGCTTTCCAATAAGGATTTCTCGTTATTGGCGCGCAATTAGATGACCAAACCTCTCCTTAGACAGAACTTTCTAGGCATTGCCAATAATGTTATCTAATAATATTATTCAAATAATATGAATTATTGATCTGATAATAGAAAATACTGTGCAGTGACAATTATTGAAACAACAATAATATAAAATATCAATGCAGCAATTATTGAATCAATAAAATAAAATATTGAACAGTAACTACTGTAACAATTATTGAGTAGTGCCTTCCTTCGTAAGAATCAATAATTCAAAAATACTGTGTAATTTGTGTGCTACTGTGCAACCACGTATATTACTGTATTTTAACCACCAGGTATTCCAACAGTGTTAACGGTAACAACTACGCCGTTATTTATAAAAACTCAATTTTTGTCGTTATCTTCATCCAATCTATTTCCATTATGGGGCCCACAAATAGCTGCGCCGTCGTACGAATATTTCCCGATAGAAAGAATATTCCACGACCAAACGAATATTCTCCGACAAAATGAATATTTTATAACCACTTGTTTATTTTGTAAAATTTACACATTTCACCCATAACCAAAATATTATATCAAATTAATACCTTATTATTCACAATAATAATTAGAGAAAATTTGATTTTATTCATTAATAAGTTGGGGTCTTACAGTAATTACTGTTCAATATTTTATTTTATTAATTCAGTAATTGCTACGTTAATATTTTATATTATTGTTGTTTTAATAATTATCACTGCACAACATTTTCTATTATCAGAACAATAATTCATATTATTTGAATAATATTATTAGATAGCATTATTGACAATGTCTAGAAAGTTCTGTCTAAGGAGAGGTTTGGTCATCTAATTGCACGCCAGTAAGGAGAAATCCTTATTGAAAAGCCACCTCTTTCCTGAGAACTACCTGGTTGTCATTATTGTGATTCTATAATATTATTTGTGAATAATTAATTATTGATTTATATGATAAGGAAATATTTATTTGATGTGGATATAAATGATGGATTTATTTATGTGGTTATAAATGAAGGAATTAATGTTGAGGTGTTTTATCAGTATTTTATCGGATTGGAGGTATTAAAAGAGCAAATCGGTGTTCTTAAAGCCCTATTGCGTGAGTTATAATTTTAATCCGACCGTTGGATCGTTGTGATTTTTGAATATGTTATACATATATAAGTTAAGTATATATCCACAAATTTTGAACCGTTAAAAATTAACGTATGATTTGTTATGAATTTTAAGAGGTATTAAAAATCGTCCGTATGTGGATTTCGGATATTTTCTGATCTGAATTTGGAAAAATTTAAACTTTCAAAGTTGTAGAGAATTAAATTTTCTATGGAAAGGACATGAGATTCGAATTTTTCTGATAAACGGGCTATTTATTATGGATTATTGAAGTTTCGGAAAATAAAATATTTTTATTAAAATTATGGGTGGGCCCCACTTTTGGTTGTTGGGGAAGATGACTGATTTTTAGTGGGTGAAATAGTAGCAGGTAAAGTCATCAGGTAGCAGGTCAAGTCTGCTTCGGCGTGCTAACATTTTCCTATAAATAGAGGGCTAAGTTAGAATTGAAAATCACACCAGAATTCATAAGTTTTTTCTCTTTCTCTCTCTATATTATCGAGCGTATTTTGTGAGTATTTAGATACTTGGTGAGTTGTTTTTCATCAGTGCAAGTTTCCTTCAACGTCATATCCGATATCCAGTCAGAAATACTGCTCTTTTGAGGTAAGGGATTGTAAGGGATAGTAAGGGATATTAAGGGATGCTATATTCTTCATAATGATGTTATTCTTTTAATATCATTATACTGAAATATTGATATAAATTTTTTGTGGAATTTCTACCTTTTTGAGTCGGGATTACTATTCACGTATACGACATTATTCACGTATACAGCACTATTCATCTATATGACACTATTTACGTATATGACATTATTTATACGGTACTATATACGAATACGGAGTACTATTCACGAGTTACTATTTACAAGTTACTATTCATGAGTTACTATTCATAAGTTACTATTCATGAGTTACTATTCACGAATTACTATTCACGGGTACTATTCACGACAAAATTGGTTTCTTTTTCTGACCAAATTATCGTTGATTTATGAATCTTACTCTTGAAATTAAATCCATGTTTTGATCATATTATTTTTATTATCATATATAACATTTTTATATTCCCAGTGATAAAATTTCTCTTTGACTTAAGTGTAAAGATGGGTAGATTATTGGTATGATCGTGACTATGGGTTCTCTTTGGCCAGTAGTGCAAAGATGAATTGTTGACTGGTATGATCATGACCATTGAATTTATAATTGAATATCTTTAGCTTAAGTGCAAAGGTGAATTGATCAACATGGTTATAATTATTGTTTATATAAATTCTGAAATGATTATATATTTCTTTGAGATATTAATATATTTGGCCTATAGTGCAAATATGAACTGTTGATGAATATATTTGGCCTGTAGTGCAAATATGAACTGTTGATGAATATCTTTGGCCTGTAGTGCAAAGATGAATTGTTGATAAATATCTTTGGCCCGTAGTGCAAAGATGACCTGTTGTTGAATATCTTTGGCCAGTAGTGCAAAGATGAACTGGTGACGAATATCTTTAGCCCGTAGTGCAAAAATGAAGTTATTAGTATGATTATGAACAGGAACTGTGATTTGGTATAACCATTAGTATGATTATGAACAGGAACTGTGATTTGGTATAACCATGATCTTTGATGTTTTAGGTAAAGACATGTGATAAAAATTATCTTCGTCCTGGGTGCGAAGAGGAATTTAGAATCACAATTATGATTATGAGTTATTCATATGATTGTGGAACAGAACTGTTGATTGATGTTACAGGGATAAATTATTGTTGGTGGATTTTTAACATGGAGAAGATAATAGACTTTATGGTCTATTTGGATTGCTCGTTCCGCTGCAACTATGGTTAAAATTTTTTATCATCTACCATATGTTCTAAATCTCTGATTTATTACTGTTGAAGGCTATTGATAATTTATTTATCTTTAGTCATGATATTCTTTACTGGGCTAGTTGTGCTCACCCTTCTGTTTCATAATTCCTTTCAGGTAATAAGAGTGTAGCTGGGTCGAGCGGGGGTAACAGGGGAATAGAACGGTGGTCATCATTTAGTAGTTATATTTGGTGAATCAAATAGGGTGAGGCGAACCCAACGTTGGAAGGGTGTTTGGTCACTATCATACAAGATGTCTAATGACATACAACCTCGTGTCATCATAAGACACGGTTGTGCACATCCACTTGCTGAGTATATCTACGAGCACTACCTATATAATCTTGGTGTTTGTTTGAAGTATAATTCTCAATTAGAGACAGTGGAGATAATGATATGTCAAGAGAAGACTCACCATTGGAAAGAATATGATTGTAATCTTCTCGTTTTTCTTTGGGGTCTATTGGGTCAACCAAGGATAATTCTGTGGACATATGATATCTATCATAACCTAGACGCATGGTCTCCCATTTATGAGGTTTTCTTGAGCACTTCCCAAAGATTTTAATTTTTAAAACAATTTTTGACTATACCTTTATGTAAGGTGCCATTGTGACGTGCTATCCAAGGTTGGGATGACAGTCACAGTTGGTATATATTTGTATCAAAACTCACAGCATATGTGTTGTTGCATTTTGCACGACAATTGTTGTAATAAAGTTGTAGTTATTTTCTGTACCATGTATTTGGCGACTCAGAATAGGTTGGATGGATTGGACCTATTTTGGGGTTGTCACATAAAGGCAGCAAAAATGATCTAATTTAGAGTCTACTCTTAATCAATTTGAGTCAATTACATTCTTATTGTTGAGTTATTTACCGAGTTCGTTTCATCTCATCTCATCTCTTCCTCTTCTTCTTCTTCTTCCTCTTCCTCTTCCTCATTATCATCCTCAGTAATCGTTCGGCTCTTCCTCTTCCTATTCCTTTTCCATTTTGCTTAACTCACGTCTTCCTCTTTCTCTTCCTTTCTTCTTGTCTTTCTCGCTAATGAGATTGGAAGAGAATGAAGAGGAACCTGATTTTAACTCCCAACATGAAATCGTCTCAATCCTCGCCGAATCGCAGATCACCACCGTCTGATGGCTGATGAAGGATTTTCGCCTCCAATTAGGCTGATGAATTTTGTTTTCGAATGCCAGGTTAAACTTTCATTATACTACTAATTGATTCATCTTCTTTTTTTTGTACTTTTTCTCTTGATGATTTCTAAGAAAACCCTCAATCCCCGACGATTAGCTTTTTCTCTTAGTGATCAAATTAGCTTTTTACCGAGCTCGCGGGCATCAAGAACTCTGGTGGGAGATTTCACTAAAACCGCAAAAAAGGAAAAATACTATCACTGATAATTCTCTTAGATTTTGATATTGTGCATGAGGTGTTTAATAAAATGTCACAATCATACCTATTTTGATATTGTACATGAGTCCTTGTATTAGGGAAATATCAATTGTCACAAGTGTGAAATCGAAGCTTTAAAGTTTGTTGATTTTTGTAGTTAAACCGATTTATGATTCTTCCACAAATATTCTACAACCAACGCATATAACAATGCTTAATTGATTCGAAGGTATATATATGATCATCATTCTTTTGTTTTATTCACTTTTATGATTTATGTGGTGCTTATGCGTTTATATAATTGTGGATTTGATCAATGTTGATTAGTTCTGAACGTACTTGGCATCCAGTTTTCGTTGATACGAATGCTCCGTCCCAAAGTTTAACTGCACAACTATCACATTGTCAAGGTAAGAATATTTGTTAGTCATACATATAAGTTATGATTTTGTCATAATTGTCATTTTTTTCATGTTAGCATGTTAGTAAGCATCAGAAGTAGCCCTATATACACGCAAAATAAAACCAGTGAAAAAAAATGTGCCTACAGCTATACAAGCAGTTATCTATACGTGAACTGAGTATATACCAACACATAAGACGCCCATATCATGTATTGCCCTATATTAACATGCAAGAGGAAACTAAAGATAGTACTCTCACGAGGCCAAGTGACATAAAAATTGAAATTAGTGAAATCCTCACAAACATGAACAGTTTTTGGCATCAAATTCCGGTCTAATTGTTTATGAATTCATCATGTTTTGAGAAACAAACTGATAATTGATGATTAATGTTGTAGAAAAGTTCACATCCATTGAATGCACTGTGATCTGTCACCATAAAAGAACATATTATGGTATACGGAAGAGCATTTGGGGGGGGGGGATCATAAGCTACTATAACAATCAAAAAGCTATAAATTAGCATTTTAAAACTTAACAACTAAAATTACCAAAATTTCAACGGCTCAAAGCTTACTCCTACTTTTACATAGAGATAACCCTTCAAATAGAAATCAGAAAGGACAGTGGAAAAGAAAATGAAATATTAGAGCTATAAGAGTTTTATCTACAGTCCATTACACTAAATTTGAGCATTATTACTTATACTTTTTATATGATAGTAGTACATAATAAAATTCTACTTGATCTCATATATATATATATATATATATATATATATATATATATATATATTCTCCGCCTTTCTTTCTAACTTATTTTGTATTTCTATCTCTGCAGTCTGAAAGTTTATATTAAAAAACAAAGTTAAGCCTTTATACGGTATATAAAATGAGAAGACGAACATATAGTGTAATAGATTTGCTGAGTTACTATAACAAAGACTATAAAAAATAATGCAAACTGTGATGCCCCCAAAATAGGTATACATCACCCATTCTGAGTCGCCAAATACATGGTACAGAATACAAATACAAACTTAAATATACAACATGAGCTGTGACTTTCAATACAAATATTGTTGTCTAGCCAGTATTAAAACTCAAAATAAGTCCTCAATACATTTATTATCACACTATTTCATTGAATAGTGAGGACTACTAATGCTATCATCTGGACCGTCACTCTATTCTCCGACTAGTCCCTGCTACGTTCTCATTTTCTGAAGAGAACAATGAAAGAAAAAGGGTGAGCTCAACTAGCCCAATAAGAAATATTATGATTAAGATAATGCAGAATAATTTATCGTTAGCCTTTAACAATGTTAAACTGATAAAATATAACAAACATCAATTTTAACTACAGCGGAACAAGCAATCCATTAGAAGAGTCAAGTAGAGAATAAAATCTATTATCTTCTATGATTTAAAAGGTTTTTCATCACTTTTATCGTTGAGACTCAGCTTAATAAATAATATACACCATCCCTACACTACGGCCAAGGATATTCATTAGTATCACGACCACAATTTATCCATGCACTACGGGCCAAGGATATTCGTGTATTCATCAATGGTCATGATCATGTCAACAACTGTCCACCAATGCACTACGGGCCAATGAGGACCTTTACCATATCATTTGTAACATTACGGTCATGATTATACCAAATAATTTCTGGTCATAATCATACCAAGTTCATCTATACACTACAGGCCACAGATGACTTTCAACATAATATAAACATAAGGATGATGACAATGATATAAGAATTCAATAAAACAAGTTCAAGGATAAATTTTTAAAAATTTATAATTTAATTTATCCAGAAATCAAGAACGTCCAAATTGTCAACATGATACTGATTTGTGGAGTATAATTCAAGAATAATATTGTACAAAAAATAATTTGGACCGAAAACGAATCAATTTTTATCATGAATAGTACTCCGGGTGAATAGTACTCGAGTGAATAGTACTCCGTAAATAGTACTTCGGGAATAGTAACCCCGTGAATAGTACTCCGGCATGAAAAAGTTAGAACTTATCAAGAACGCTCAGAATAATATTTTCATGAAAAGATACTGGATGAAGCGCAAATATCAAGGATATTCAACTAATTTTATAGAGTTTAGAAGCCAAAACTTTAACAAAACGAGTATAGAATTTGAAATCTGAAACGAAATAATATTACTTACATACTACAGAGTATGGAAGAAAATATCATTTCAAGCGAATATTAAACAAAAATAACATCCCTTACCTTGAAAAGAAGAGTATTCCAACTGGTATAGCGGGGATATTCTTGAAGAAAACTTTCACTGTTTTCTACGCTCAAAGCTTCCTAAAACTCTAAAGAAATACGCTCAATATTATAGAAGAAGAATTCTCTGATTCTGGTGTGATTTTCAATTCTAACTAAGCATCCTATTTATAGGAGAATGGAAGGGGCACTATGTAAGGAATTTCACGGACGCAACAGTGTTTGAAATTCACGGGCTGAAATCATACGCTAGATTTTCAACATTGTCAAATAAAACCAAATTTTATATTATATATATATATATATATATATATATATATATATATATATAATATAACACATGCTATATTAGAAAAATCCTACCACCCGTGAATCATTTTTCAAGGTGCTGGCCAATGAGGAAAACTAACACATGCCCACTTGGAGCTTTAACCAATTAGGAAGCATCCTAATTCACAAGTTATCAATATAATGCATGTTTTGAAAAGTTTGGCAAATAAGTCTAAGCTTTGAAAAGAAAAATATTGCATTCTGCCAAATTAACTTCATTTTCCAGGACCACCACCACCCACCCACTCACATGTTACACATATATATATATATATATATATATATATATATATATATATATATATATATATATATATATATATATATACCTTATAACTTTTTTTCGATTATTTTGAAAAATGGATAAATGGGGGGTCCATAAATACTTCGTAAAAATCTCCTCAATATTTTTAACAACATTCATCATCATTAAAACGACAAAAATATTTTATTAAAAATAACGGCGGAAGTTTTACCATTGATACTGTTGAACTACTCGGTAGTAAAAGTACAGTAATACGTGTGGTTGCATAGTAGCACACGGTATTGATTATTAATGCTTATGTGAAAAGTCACTTAGTTTGATTCAATTATTGTCAGTTCATAATATGAATTATTTAGCGATAATGAAGTTTTGTTTTATTCGTATTATTAACGTAATAAAACAGAAATATCTTTTTATATAAAACAGAATACTTTATTAAAGTTATTCTATAAATAGAATATATTATATTTTATTTTAAAGATTTTTCTTTAAATATGGACCGTCAGATTAAAGTAATCAATCTGGACCGTTCATGGATTAGTTACTATGCATTTCATTTTTCTATAAATAACAGCTCATTCCTTCATTATTTCTTACGAATTCACTGAACTCTAGAGAGAGAAACTATAGAGAGAAACTATAGAGAGAGAGAAGAAAAGTATTCTGCTACTTAATTACTTCCTTATTTCAGTTCTTCTTTAAAACGGTAAGGGGTGTTATTCTTTCTTATTCATGAAGAGAACTGTTGTTATTCTATTTCTTATTATTCTGTTGGAATAACCTGTATACGCGGTCTACCCTATACTTGGTGACATTCTTCTATTATTCTATTGGAACATCCTGTCTATGTGTTTTACACAAGACCTGGTTCCGTCTTTATTATTATTCTGTTGGAACATCATGTCTGTGTGTTTTACACCAGACCTGGTTCCGTCTTTATTATTATTCTGTTGGAACATCCCGTCTGTGTGTTTTACACCGGACCTGGTTCCGTCTTTATTATTATTCTGTTGGAACATCATGTCTGTGTGTTTTACACCAGACCTGGTTCCGTCTTTATTATTATTCTGTTGGAACATCCTGTCTGTATATTTTACACCAGACCTAGTTCCGTCTTTATTATTATTTTGTTGGAACATCCTGTCTGTGTGTTTTACACCAGACCTGGTTCCGTCTTTATTATTATTCTGTTGGAATATCCTGTCTGTGCAGTTTACGCCGGACCTGGTTCCATTATTTATTATTCTGTTGGAATAACCTGTCTGTGCGGTCTATCGCATGCATGGTGATTTCTTTTGTTATTCCATTCTTTATTATACTCAGTTGGTTAAGTTTTAACTTCTATACTCCATGAAATTAGTGGAATATCCTTGATAATTGCGGTTCATCCAGTATCTTTTCATGAAAATATTCTTCTAAGCATTCTTGAATTTTACTCCACAAAGCAGTATCATGTTAACAATTTAGACGTTGTTAATTATTGGATAAATTAATTCTTGAACTTGTTTTATTGAATTCTTATATCATTGTCAGCATCCTCATGTTTATAAAATATTGAAAGTCATCTATGACATGTAATGCATAGATGGACTTGGTATGATTATAACCAGGGATTATTCGGTGTAATCATGACCGTAATGTTACAAATAATGTGGTAAAAGTCTTCATTGGCTCGTAGTGCATTGATGGACAGTTGTTGGCACGATCATGACCATTAATGAATACACGAATATCCTTGGCCGTGGTGTAGGGGTGATTCGATGATGTGGATTATTTTATTAAGCTGAGTCCCAACGATAACAGTGTTAAAAATCCTTTTAAATTATAAAAGATAGTAGATTTTATTCTCTACTTGACTCTTTTAATGGATTGCTTGTTCCGCTGCAGTTAAACTTGATGTTCGTTATATTTTATCAGTTTAACACTGTTGAAGGCTAATGATAATTTATTCTGCATTATCTTAGTCATAATATTTCTTACTGGGCTAGTTGAGCTCACCCTTTCTTTCACTATTCTCTTCAGGAAATGAGAATATAGCTGGGACGAGTCGGGGAACGGAGTGATGGACCAGATGATAGTATTAGTAGTCCTCACTATTCTATTAAATAGTGTGACAATAATTGTAATGAGGACTTCTTTTGAGTTTGTATAGTCCCTAGTAGACAATAATTATATTCAAACTCACAGTTATGTTTTGTCGTATTGTACATGACAGTTGTATTAATAAGTTGTATTTGTATTCTGTACCATGTATCTGACGACCCAAGATGGGTGATGTATACCTAATTTTGGGGGCGTCACAATTGGTATCAGAGCTTAGGGATATGATCCCTGGCTAAGATGTGAGAATAGAACTAGGAGGGGAGAGACGGAGAATTCCTTCGCTAGTATGACCTACCTAAGTTTATTTGCATGGTATTTAATTGGTCGGTCATAATATAAGGATAATATATGACATATCAATTAACTTTTGTTTTGTGGCAGTATCTGAAAATGGCATCTGAGAATGTTGAGAATAGCAATGGAGCTCAGGCGACTGTTGATTCACCACATATCAATAATCAGGATAATGTGCATCAGGAAGGTGACAATCCTCATGCAAACAACAACACTGACCAGATGATGAATGATGGAATGTTCAAAAACTTTATGCAGTTCATGCAACAGCAGGCGAGAGCGGCTCCTGTCCAAAATATAGGTGGAAACACTGAAAACTCTCGGACGATCACCACTAAATAGTTCAAGAAGTTGGGACCACCGGAGTTTAAGGGAGAGCCAAAACCACTTATAGCGGAAACATGAATAAAGCAGATCACCAAGATATTTGATGTCTTGGGATGCTCCGAGGAGCAAAAGGTTCCCTTTGCCGCGTTTATGTTGCGAGGAGAGGCAGATTACTGGTGGGAATCGATTAAGCGTACTCAACCTGCCGCACTGAAGATGTTTTGGGAGAAGTTCTAAGAGCTGTTCAATGACAAATACTTACCCGAAAGTGTTCGTCACATGAAGGAGGTGGAGTTCATCAAATTGGAGCAGAATAATATGACCGTGTCGCAGTATGAGGCTAAATTTACTGAGTTGTCCCGGTTTGCGTCCCACTTGGTGGATAATGAAGAGCGAATGACGCGAATGTTTTTGCGAGGTTTGAAACCTGAGATACATCAACATCTTATTTCTCACAAACTGTGTTTGTATTCAGATGTTGTGAATAGGGCTCAGTTAGTGGAACGCGATAACGAGTCAACGCAACCAAAAGAGAACAGTCGGCAAAATGATAATACCAGTGAGAGCAGTCATCGAAGCGGTGACAACAAGCGTGGAGGGAATCAACAGGCCAGAAATGGTAACCACTTCGGTGGTAATCAGGGCCAAAATATTAAGAATGGTCATTTCAAGAAGAGGAGATTCAACAATGATGGAA
The DNA here is from genome assembly GCA_016801055.1 of Panax notoginseng. Lineage (NCBI taxonomy): Eukaryota > Viridiplantae > Streptophyta > Magnoliopsida > Apiales > Araliaceae > Panax > Panax notoginseng. Next base: position 147,384,336 of record CM029012.1, on the reverse strand, counting down.
AGACGTCAGCACCATCACCCGTTGTTAAGGAAGGAGAACGACCACCTATCATATATTTCAAATGCGGAGGGGAGGGGCACATCAGTCCAAACTGCGCGATGCCGTCTAAAGCATGTTATAATTGTGGAAAAGAAGGTCATTTAGCTCGATTTTGTCGTTTACCAAAAACAAGTTCAGCCAAGATGGAGACACCAAAGGCCGTCCCAGAAAAGTCAAAATCGGTAGTGCAAGGGAAAGCGTTTGTTGTGACCTCCCAGAAAGTAAGGAACCCGAATGAGGTCATCACGGGTATGCTTATCATAAACTCTAATGAAGTCTATACTTTATTTGATACCGGTTCTACCCATTCTTTTATTTCTCCTACTTGCGCTCATCGATTAAATTTGACTCCGGAGAAATTAGACTTTGACTTATCTGTTGAAACTCCATTGGGAGAAACCTTCATTACATCCATGGTTTATAAGTCTTTTTTGGTTCAAGTTGATACCCACACATTACCTGTCGATCTTATTTCATTAAAAATACTTACATTTGACGTGATTCTAGGGATTGATTGGTTAACTACTCATCATGCAAAAATTTATTGTTTTCGTAAGGTTGTTAGCTTTCATATTCCTAATCGACCTATTATGCGAATTCAAGCAACCAAACCATTAAAATCAATCGCCGTCATCTCAAGCCATAAAGCTATTCATTTATTGAAAAACGGATGTCAAGCTTTCTTAGCTCATGTCACGGATCTAAACAAAAATACGTCAGTTTTGAATGATATTTCTATTGTTAATAAATTCCCTGACGTATTCCCTGAAGAACTTCCTGGCCTATCCCGAGAGCGTGAAATTGAATTTTGTATCGACCTTGAACTCGGTACAAAACCCATTTCCAAAGCCCCATATTGAATGGCTCCTATTGAACTTCAGGAGTTAAAGATCCAACTGCAGGAATTGTTAGACATTGGCTTTATTCGTCCTATTACTTCTCCTTGGGGTGCTCCTGTGCTATTCGTGAAGAAGAAAGATGGAAGTATACGACTTTGTATTGATTATCGGGAGTTGAATCATGTCACCATCAAAAGTAGGTACCCATTGCCACGTATTGATGACCTGTTTGACCAGTTGCAAGGAGCACAATTCTTTTTAAAGATTGATCTTCGTTCTGGATATCATCAACTAAAGGTTAGAACTGAGGATATTCTAAAGACGGCTTTCAGAACTCGGTACGGGCATTATAAATTCTAAGTCATGTCCTTTGGATTTACTAATGCTCCTGCTGCCTTCATGGATATGATGAACCGGGTATTCATGGAATATTTGGATCACTTTGTGGTCGTCTTTATCCTTATTTATTCCAAAAGCCGTGAAGATCATGAGCAACACTTGAGGCTGGTACTCCAAAAGCTTCATAAATACAAGCTTTATGCCAAGTTGAAGAAATGCGAGTTCTGGATGGAGGAGGTAGCATTCCTTGGGCACGTAGTATCAAGTCGTGGAATATCAGTTGACCCGACAAAGATTGAAGCTATTCAAAGCTGGGAGCAACCTAAATCAGTGACCGAAGTACGTAGCTTTCTTGGTTATCTGGTTATTATCAGAGATTCGTGGAAGGATTTTCTCGAATCGCTACTCCATTAACTCAGCTGACTCGGAAAGATACAAAGTTCGATTGGAGCGAAGAATGTGAGAAGAGTTTTCAAAAGCTCAAGAGGAGACTCATTTCAGCACCTGTTCTAACAATACCATCTAGCTCGGAGGGATTTGTCATCTACAGTGATGCTTCGAGCAAAGGGTTGGGATGCGTTCTCATGCAACATGGAAAAGTCATAGCCTATGCATCAAGACAACTCAAGGAATATGAGAGGAATTATCCTACTCATGATCTAGAGTTGGCAGTTGTTGTCTTTACACTTAAAATTTGGAGGCATTACTTGTATGGGGAGAAGGTGGAGATCTTTACGGATCATAAAAGCCTCAAATATTTCTTCACTCAAAAGGAACTCAACATGCGACAACGACGTTGGCTTGAACTGTTGAAAGATTATGATCATACCATTCAATACCATCTTAGAAAAGCGAACGTGGTAGCTAACGCATTGAGTAGAAGATCGTATGCAAGTACGAGTGCGATATTGTCAACACAAAGGCCCATTTTGTGTGACTTGCAAAGGATGGAGATAGAGTTAAAGACTCCAGGGACCCATGTGATGATGACGAATATACGAGTAGAACCAACTTTAATCGATAAAGTTAAAGCTGCTCAAGCTACAGACCTGGAGCTGATGCGTATGAGGAAGAAAGTGCAAGAAGGTGTTATGCCGGAAGCAAGAATCGATGAAGAAGGAATACTTCGAGTCAACTCCAGACTTTGTGTTCCTAACAACCCTGATTTAAAGTATGAAATCATGATGGAGGCGCACAACACACCGTTTGCAATCTATCCTGGAAGTACCAAAATGTATCATGATCTTCGTCATACATTTTGGTGGAGCAATATGAAGAGAGAGATAGCGCTGTTTATCTCAAGGTGTCTAACTTGTTAACGAGTCAAAGCGGAGCATCAAGTACCAAAAGGTTCATTGCAACCACTTGAAATTCTAGAATGGAAGTGGGTGTAACATTCTATAATTTTAAAGTGTGATATTAAATATTTATTGATTTATTTAAGTATTTAATGGATATGTTATTGTTGAATAAATAATTATTCAATTTGAGTGATGTGATTTATTTAATTATTTGTTGAATAAACAATTAAATATTAAATATTAAATATTTATTGGCAATATTAAATATTTATTGAATTATATGGCAATTTGAGTTGATGTGATTTAATTAATTATTTGTTGATTAAATAATTAAGGAGCTAAATAAATTAATTATTATGAGATTTTATAATAATGGAGTTTAATTTAATAAGCTAGAGAGCTTATAATGATTTTAAATAAATAATACTATTTAAATGAGAAATTGTAGTTTGAAATATTAGTTGATTAAATGAAATTATAATTGTAAAAAGAATTATAATTGTCTGTGTTAAAGTAATTTAATAGATTAATGTTTAATTGATTTATTAATTTAATAAAGGTGTGAATAATAACCTTGCTATAAAGGAGTTATTAAAATAAATTAAAAATAGTTTAATTTAGTTTTGTCAAACAAGGCTTAATGCATAAGTCTTTAATCTATTAGGATTTTAGCAAATAAGGTATAAGGATTAATCTATTATATTTTAATTCAATTTACCAAACAAGGAGTAAGGATTAATAGGTTATTTTTATTAAGCTTAACCAAACAAGCCTTATGGCTTTTGATTTTCAAAATAATATAACTGATGTCAGTTAAATTCTATACTAAATATATCTATTATTACATACGTTATGTTATTATACGTAAACTAGAGAAAGACTCAGTGAAAGAAAAGAGAAGAAGAAGAAGAAAAGAGAAAAGGGAAATAAAACTTGAGAGAATTCCTTGAAGGTTTGAGAAAGGAATTGGAGAAAAGTAATTGATAGTCAAAAGTAGCCATCAACTTTTCAGTCAAAGGTAGGAGCTTAACCTTTTTCTTTAAAAGTCTAGTTTTCTTCTTCTTCTAAAAAAAAAAAAAATTCTCTGTAAATAATTATGGATCATGAATTTCTTATGTATATAGCTTTAGATGATGATTGTTGTTAGAAAACTATTTTTCTTGAATGTATGTATGATTATAATCAATTTCTTTATGTATGTATGCAAATTATGAAGAAAATTTATCACAATGTTCATATGAAATATATATATGAGTATGACTATTTTAAAATAGAAATTAAGGTTTTAATTGTTGTTAAATTGATAAATTGATTATAAGAATTGCTAGAGTATGAAAAATCATAATCATGATGCTTGGAAATTTCTGTTTTGGATGAATAACAAAATCACAGTGATGAATTTCATGGAAAATATCAAAAATGGTGTTTTTGCCAAAAACATTAAAATTGGGTGTTGTATAATTGATGTTTGTGCTAATTGATGGATAGAAACATGTTAGTAGTACTCACAATATGTTTATATGATGTCTATATGCAATTTTCATGATAATCAGTCTATTAGATTCGAGCTTTTTGGCCAATTTGGCTTTTTCTTTCATGGTTGCCGAAGCTGTCAGTCGACGCTGACAGTTCGCGCCGCGGTGCGACCCAGCAGTTCATTGCTGGCGCCGTAGCGCCATCACCATGACGTAAGCACGGCCTGTTGCACAATCACTGCGCCGCAGCGCCGGCTCATAGTATAATCGATGCGCCGCAGCGCCGACTCAGCGCCGCAGCGCGAGCCACAGTACAAACTGTGGCGCCGCGGCGCGGCTTGGCAGAACTGTCTGACAGTTTTGTTTAAATGTACAAAACTTGAAAATAAATGTTATGTGTTTATCATAATAATGTTAAATGATAATTTCAGTATTATTAGACTATGAACTATCATGTTATTAAGTATTATCTACTTGAAAAATAATTGATTATGTGAATGGGTAATTCAACCCATATGATGAATGTAATTGTTTATATAAATGTACAATATTGGTTAGGACTAATTATGTCAATATGACATATGTTTAGGGTATCAATTCAAGTGGTAAAAGTGTAGCTTGTGCTAAAGGCAAGTTTCCTAAACCTACCTTTTACATTGAGCAAGTTTCTAAGCCTTAACTTTTGATATTTAGCAAGTTCTTTATTGTATAAGTTTTCTAATCATTGGTGTTATTGAACTAATTATTGTTTCAATTTCGATTATCATATAATGGTGTAAATTTATTTGGAGCAAGTTATTCTTGTACTTAACTTGTGGTTTAGCATGTTGTGGATGTTTATTATTCAATTAACCTTGTCTTATTATTGTTCAAGCAAAGTAGGTTATAATTATTCAAATTGTATGCTATTAGATTATCCCTAAAGTATGATGTCAATTTATAAACATCAATTAAACTATGATTATTCCATAGTATACAGTTATGTCGTTTGTAATCAACTAAACCTTAGTTGATTACCGTTGAATTCTAAATTACCCCATGATGTATCCAAACCAAACTCACTTTGGTACGGACTTGTATTCTAAATACTGAGAAGAACAACTCTTTTATAAGAGGTTACGCTTAGCGTTGAAATGATTGTGCACAATACATTGTACGAAGGGTTGATCTCCCTAAGTACGTGAAGTCCTTATAGTCTTATGACTGTTAAAGTTTAAGTTGAAAAATTACTTATAACTGTGGACATGATTCGCGGTCATTAGACCCTCAGTAAAGGTTAAAGCTTTCCAAAAGTTAATAGAATATATTGTTAAATTCTATTGAGCTTAATGTTGACAAATGATGTAAAAGTTTAATGATTTAATTATTGTTATTTCAAGTGGGCCTTGTTTGCTCACTCTTGCCTGTAAAATTTCTTACAGCTAAGGTTGAAACTGGTGATGTACCTAGTACCAGTAAAGGGAAAGGAAAGACGAAACAATGCTGAAGACTTGTAATAGTTGAATAGTTTATTTTCAGACTTGGTTTAAAGATTGTAATGAAGTTTATTTTAATTTTCCGCATGAATGATTGTTTGTAAAGGTTAGTTAACCTGGGAGATTTATTTAAGTTTAATCCTGTATGGGCAGGTTTTGTTATTCAATTTTATTATAATTGGGTAGTTAGAAATGAATGTTTTGATTACGTGAACACCAAATCCTGAGGAAATGAAGTACCGGGATTTGGGGGTGTCACAGGTTGGTATCAAAGCTTTAGGTTATGAACCTTAGGTGGGAAAAAAAAAGCCTTAGGAAGTAACCTTTGAAAAGATAGTGGAGATAACTCTTATCGAGTTTTAAGAAAGAAGTAATAAAACACTTATGTGCTTATGTGTTTATAACTTATGTGCTCGCGAGTGTCGGGTAGAATGATTAATAACTAAAACTTTAAAATTTTGTTGTCAGGATGACTAATGTCGGAGAATCCAGTCAGGCTAGGGAGGAGGGACCTCAAATGCCTATAGAGGAGGAGCCTCGCGACATTCAGGTAGTTTGGGAACAACTACTGCCACGGGAGTTAGCCCCGTTGGTCACAGTAGTTGAAGATGAGGAGGATGATGTGGAGACAGATGAGGAGGATGAGGAAGAAAGGATTTCACTTAACTCGATAACAGGCCGTATTTACGATGAGGTGCATGACCGCAACGTGGAACTTCAGGATACAGTTGAGGAGTTGCAAGAGATAGTAGCTGAACAACAGACTGCAATGACACAGAAGGACGATGAGATCCTGGATCGTGAAGAACGACTGACTAACGCCGAGGAGAAATTAATACAGACTGAAGGAGAGAAAGAACAATTGATCGAGATGGTTGCTGAACTGGAGAGCAAGCTGAGAGAAGAAGCTGCTAAGAGGGCAAGAGCTGAAGATGCATACGAGGAAGCTTATCAACGAACTGGAAGAGCAGCGAGAGATGCACAGGCAAAGAGGATGAAGATGGAAGAGATGGATAAAGTATTTAACACCGCAATTAATCGAGCTCAAGATCGGGTCATGGGATATCCAATTCAGTTCGAGACGCTGCCATCATTCGTGTTAGATCGCAGAACAATGTTTCGAGTCATGGAGGAAGAACGTGATAGGGCTACGAAGTACCTTAATAGATCATCGTAGAAAATGTGTCGGTAATGTACGTAATAAGTATTAAATAATGTGTAAGTCCCTAGTGTTAAGTAACCATGGGATATGATAATAATGATGTTGTCCTAAAACTTTTGTAGTTCAGGAAAGGAATGTAGATAACAGAGATGCTATTGTGTTATGTTTTCAGAAAGTTTATGAATAAATAAATGTTATTATTTTGTTCAAAGTGTTATGTCCTATGTGGGTATTTCTTTTATAGAGGCAAGTTAATTAGAAATACTTAAAGAAGTTGAGTAATGGTCTAATAGATGTTTTATTTTAACAGAAAATGTAAGACCCCAATTTTTATAAATAAAGATGAATTTTCTATAAATATCATTTTTGAATATTATGGAGTTAATTTGATATAATGTTATAGTTGTGGGTAATATTTATAAATTTTGCAAAGTAAGCAAGTTGTTATAAAATATTCGTTTGGTCGGAGAATATCCTTTTTGTCGAAGAATATTCGTACGACGGCACAATCATTGGTGGACCCCACAACGGAATTATTGTCGGATTGAGAAAACGACAGAATTATCTTTCTATAAAAATAACGGCTGAGGTGTTACCGTTAAAACCGTTAAAACTGTTGAACTACTCGGTAGTAAAAGTACAGTAATACGCGTGGTTGCATAGTAGCACACGGTATTGATTATTGATGCTTACGTGAGAAGTCACTCAGCTATACTCAATTATTGCTACAGTAATTGCTGCATCATATCTCTTAAATTATTGTCATAGTATCATCTGTATAATATGTTATATTATTAAATCAATAATTGAGACGTTGTGGTAAGTTTGGTTATTTTATGGGGGGCCATATGTCATCATCTAAGAGTCTCTTCGTCAATAGTAATTACCGTCATCAATAGTATTTACCTTGGTCAATAGTAATTACCTTCGTCAATATTATTTACCTTGGTCAATAGTATTTACCTTGGTCAATAGTAATTACCTTCGTCAATAGTATTTACCTTGGTCAATAGTAATTACTTTCGTCAATAGTAGTTGTCCCTTCAATATTACCAAGAGTCATTTGACCCTTCGTTAAGACCAAGAGTCATTTGACCCTTCGTTAAGACCAAGAGTCACCCTCAGTTTTTCTATAAATAGAGGCCTAGGGCTTCATTATTTTTCACGAATTCATTCAAGCTATAGAGAGAGAAAGTATAGAGAGAATAAGAGAGAGAGAATAAAAGTATTCTGCTACATCACTTTTCCAATATCCAGTTCTTTTAAGGTAGGGAATATTATTTCTTTTATATTCATGAAGAGAACTTCTGTTATTCCATTTGTTATTATTCTGTTGGAATAACCAGTATACGCGGTCTACCCTATACTTGGTGACATTCTTCTATTATTCTGTTGGAACATCCTGTCTGTGTGTTTTACACCGGACCTGGTTCCGTTTATTATTCTGTTGGAACATCCTGTCTGTGTGTTTTACACCGGACCTGGTTCCGTTTTATTATTATTCTGTTGGAATATCCTGTCTGTGTGTTTTACACCGGACCTGGTTCCATTATTTATTATTCTGTCGGAATATCCTGTCTGTGCGTTTACGCCGGACCTGGTTCCATTATTTATTATTCTATTGGAATAACCTGTCTGTGCGGTCTATCGCATGCATGGTGATTTCTTTTGTTATTCCATTCTTTATTGTACTCAGTTGGTTAAGTTTTGACTTCTATACTCCATGAAATTTGTGAAATATCCTTGATAGTTGCGTTTCATCCAGTATCTTTTCAAGAAAATATTCTTCTAAGCATTCTTGAATTTTACTCCACAATGCAGTATCATGTTGACAATTTGGACGTTGTTAATTCCTGGATAAATTAATTCTTGAACTTGTTTTATTGAATTCTTATATCATTGTCATCATCCTCATGTTTATAAAATGTTGAAAGTCATCTGTGGCCTGTAGTGCATAGATGGACTTGGTATGATTATGACCAGGGATTATTCGGTGTAATTATGACCGTAATGTTACAAATGATGTGGTAAAAGTCATCATTGGCCCGTAGTGCATTGATGGACAGTTGTTGGCATGATCATGACCATTAATGAATACACGAATATCCTTGGCCGTAGTGCAGGGGTGATTCGATGATGTGGATTATTTTATTAAGCTGAGTCCCAGCGATTACAGTGTTGAAAAATTTTTTAAATAATAAAAGATAGTAGAGTTTATTTTCTACTTGACTCTTTTAATGGATTGCTTGTTCCGCTACAGTTAAACTTGATGTCTATTATATTTTATCAGTTTAACATTGTTGAAGGCTAATGATAATTTATTCTGCATTATCTTAGTCATAATATTTCTTACTGGGCTAGTTGAGCTCACCCTTTCTTTCACTGTTCTCTTCAGGAAATGAGAACGTAGCTGGGACAAGTCGGGGTACGGAGTGATGGTCCGAATGATAGTATTAGTTAGTAGTCCTCACTATTCTATGTAATGGTGTGTTAATAAATGTAATGAGGACTCCTTTTGAGTATGAATACTCTCTAGAAGATAATATTTGTATTCAAACTCACAGTTTATGTTTTGTCGTATTGTACACGACAGATGTATTAATCAGTTGTATTTGTATTCTGTACTATGTATCTGACGACCCAAGATGGGTGATGTATACCTAATTTTGGGGGCGTCACAGTTGGTATCAGAGCTTAGGGATATGATCCCTGGCTAAGATGTGAGAATAGAACTAGGAGGGGAGAGACAGGGAATTCCTTCGCTAGTATGACATACCTAAGTTTATTTGCATGGTATTTAATTGGTCGGTCATAATATAAGGATAATATATGACATATCAATTAATTTTTATTTTGTGGCAGTATCTGAAAATGGCATCCGAGAATGTTGAGAATAGCAATGGAGCACAGACGACGTTGATTCACCACATATCAATAATCAGGATAATGTGCATCAGGAAGGTGTCAATCCTCATGCAAACAACAACACTGACCAAATGATGAATGATCAAATGTTCAGAGGCTTTATGCAATTCATGCAACAACAGGTGAAAGCGGCTCCTGTCCACAACGTAGGTGGAAATACTGGAAACTCTCAGGCGGTCACCGCTAAACAGTTTAAGGAGCTGGGACCACCGGAGTTTAAGGGAGAACCCAAACCACTTGTAGCTGAAACATGGATAAAGCAGATCACCAAGATATTTGATGTCTTGGGTTGCTCCGAGGAGCAAAAGGTTCCCTTTGCCGCCTTTATGTTGCGAGGAGAGGCAGATTACTGGTGGAAATCGATAAAGCGTACTCAACCTGCCGCACTGAAGATGTCTTGGGAGAAGTTCCAAGATCTGTTTAACGACAAATACTTTCCCGAGAGTATTCGTCACATGAAGGAGGTGGAGTTCATCAAATTGGAGCAGAATAATATGACCGTGTCGCAGTACGAGGCAAAATTTGCGGAGTTATCCCGGTTTGCGTCCCACCTGGTGGATAATGAAGAAAGAATGACGCGGATGTTTTTAAGAGGTTTGAAGCCGGAGATACGTCAACATCTTGTTTCTCATAAACTGTGTTTGTATTCAGATGTTGTAAATAGGGCTCAGTTGGTGGAGCGCGATAACGAGATAACGCAACCAAAAGAGAGCAGCCGGCAAAATGATAATACCAGTGAGAGCAGTCATCGAAGCGGTGACAACAAGCGTGGAGGGAATCAACAGGCCAGAAATGGTAACCACTTCGGTGGTAATCAGGGCCAAAACAATAAGAATGGACATTTCAAGAAGAGGAGATTCAACAATGATGGAAAGACGTCAGCACCAGCACCTGTCGTTAAGGAAGGAGAACGACCACCTATCATATGTTTCAAATGCGGAGGGGAGGGGCACATCAGTCCAAACTGCGCGATGCCGTCCAAAGCATGTTATAATTGTGGAAGAGAAGGTCATTTAGCCCGATTTTGTCGTTTACCGAAGACAAATTCAGCTAGGATGGAGGCACCAAAAGCCGTCCCAGAAAAGTCAAAACCGGTTGTGCAAGGGAGAGCGTTTGTTGTGAACTCCCAGAGAGCAAGGAACCCGAATGAGGTCATCACGGGTAAGCTTATTATAAACTCTAAAGAAGTTTATACTTTATTTGATACCGGTTCAACCCATTCTTTTATTTCTCCTACTTGCGCTCATCGATTAAATTTGATTCCGGAGAAATTAGACTTTGACTTATCTGTGGAAACTCCGTTGGGAGAAACCTTCATTACCTCCACTGTTTATAAGTCTTGTTTGGTTCAAGTTGGTACCCACACATTACCTATCGATCTGATTTCATTAAAAATACTTGCATTTGACGTGATTCTAGGGATTGATTGGTTAACTACTCATTATGCAAAAATTGATTGTTTTCGTAAGGTTGTTAGTTTTCATATTCCTAATCGACCTATTATGCGAATTCAAGCAACCAAACCATTAAAATCAATCGCTGTCATCTCAAGCCATAAAACTATTCGTTTATTGAAAAACGGATGTCAAGCTTTCTTAGCTCATGTCACAGATCTAAACAAAAATACGTCAGTTTTGAATGATATTTCTATTGTTAATAAATTCCCTGACGTATTCCCTGAAGAACTTCCTGGCCTACCCCCAGAGCGTGAAATTGAATTTTGTATCGATCTTGAACCCGGTACAAAACCCATTTCCAAAGCCCCATATCGAATGGCTCCTATTGAACTTCAGGAGTTAAAGATCCAACTGCAGGAATTGTTAGACATTGGTTTTATTCGTCCTAGTACTTCTCCTTGGGGAGCTCCTGTTCTATTCGTGAAGAAGAAAGATGGAAGTATGCGACTTTGTATTGATTATCGGGAGTTGAATCATGTCACCATCAAAAACAGGTACCCATTGCCACGTATTGATGACCTGTTTGACCAGTTGCAAGGAGCACAATTCTTTTCAAAGATCGATCTTCGTTCTGGATATCATCAGCTGAAGGTTAGAACTGAGGATATTCCAAAGACGGCTTTTAGAACTCGGTACGGGCATTATGAATTCCTAGTCATGTCCTTTGGATTGACTAATGCTCCTGCTGCCTTCATGGATATGATGAACCGGGTATTCAAGGAATATTTGGATCATTTTGTGGTCGTCTTTATTGATGACATCCTTATTTATTCCAAAAGCCGTGAAGATCATGAGCAACACTTGAGGCTGGTACTCCAAAAGCTTCGTGAATACAAGCTTTATGCCAAGTTGAAGAAATGCGAGTTCTGGCTGGAGGAGGTAGCATTCCTTGGGCACGTAGTATCAAGTCGTGGAATATCGGTTGACCCGGCAAAGATTGAAGCTATTCAAAGCTGGGAGCAACCTAAATCAGTGACCGAGGTACGTAGCTTTCTTGGTTTAGCTGGTTATTATCGGAGATTCGTGGAAGGATTTTCTCGAATCGCTACTCCATTAACTCAGCTGACTCGGAAAGATACAAAGTTTGGTTGGAGCGAAGAATGTGAGCAGAGTTTTCAAGAACTCAAGAGGAGACTCATTTCAGCACCTGTTCTAACAATACCATCTGGCTCGGAGGGATTTGTCATCTACAGTGATGCTTCGAGCAAAGGGTTGGGATGCGTTCTCATGCAACATGGAAAAGTCATAGCCTATGCATCAAGACAACTCAAGGAATATGAGAGGAATTATCCTACTCATGATCTAGAGTTGGCAGCTGTTGTCTTTGCACTTAAAATTTGGAGGCATTACTTGTATGGGGAGAAAGTGGAGATCTTTACGGATCATAAAAGCCTCAAATATTTCTTCACTCAAAAGGAACTCAACATGCGACAACGACGTTGGCTTGAACTGTTGAAAGATTATGATCATACCATTCAATACCATCCTGGAAAAGCGAACGTGGTAGCTGACGCATTGAGTAGAAGATCATATGCGGGTACAAGTGCAATATTAACAACGCAAAGGCCCATTTTGTGTGACTTGCAAAGGATGGAGATAGAGTTAAAGACTCCAGGGACCCATGTGATGATGGCGAATATACGAGTAGAACCGACTTTAATCGATAAAGTTAAAGCTGCTCAAGCTACAGACCTGGAGCTGATGCGTATGAGGAAGAAAGTGCAAGAAGGTGTTATGCCGGAAGCAAGAATCGATGAAGAAGGAATACTTCGAGTCAACTCCAGACTTTGTGTTCCTAACAACCCTGATTTAAAGTATGAAATCATGATGGAGGCGCACAACACACCGTTTGCAATCCATCCTGGAAGTACCAAAATGTATCATGATCTTCGTCATACATTTTGGTGGAGCAATATGAAGAGAGAGATAGCGTTGTTTATCTCAAGGTGTCTAACTTGTCAACGAGTCAAAGCGGAGCATCAAGTACCAAAAGGTCCATTGCAACCACTTGAAATTCCAGAATGGAAGTGGGAGCACATTACCATGGATTTCGTTACCGGTCTTCCTAGGGTTTCTCAAGGTATTGATGCGATTTGGGTCATTGTTGATAGATTGACCAAGTCTGCTCATTTCTTACCGATACGAGAAACTTATACACTTGAACGTCTTGCTCGTATGTACATAAACGAGATTGTAAGACTGCATGGTATGCCAGTATCCATAGTTTCTGATCGAGACCCAAGATTCACTTCACGATTTTGGGTTAGTTTACAAAAAGCTATGGGCACGGAGTTACGATTTAGTTCAGCATATCATCCTCAGACGGACGGACAATCAGAGAGGACTATTCAAACTCTTGAAGATCTATTAAGACTCTGTGTCTTTGACTTCAAGGGAAGTTGGGACAAGTTCTTACCATTGGTGGAGTTTTCCTACAACAACAGTTATCAAGCAAGTATTGGCATGGCTCCATTCGAAGCATTGTATGGAAGAAAATGTCGTTCTCCAGTATGCTGGGATGAGGTGGGCGAAGCAACGTTGTTGGGACCGGAGTTGGTACGTATGACTACAGAAAAGATTCAAACGATCCGACAACGTATAAAAACCTCACAAGATCGACAAAAGAGTTATGCTGATCTTCATCGAAAGGACGTGGAATTTGATGTAGGAGATCATGTGTTCTTACGTGTTGCTCCATGGAAAGGAGTTACGAGATTTGGAAAGAGAGGAAAGCTCAATCCTCGATTCATCGGTCCATTTTTAATCCTCGATCGAGTAGGAACTGTGGCTTATAGACTCGCTTTACCGCCAAGTATGTCTCGTGTTCATAACGTTTTCCACATATCCATGTTACGCAAATATGTGGAAGACCCGAACCACATTATTGAGTTAGAACCGGACGAAATAGCGGAGGATTTGACGTATGAAGAAGTTCCTGTTCAAATCTTGGATAAGAAGGAACATATTCTACGCTCCAAGGTTATACCTCAAGTCAAAGTTTTGTGGAGAAACCACGATGTTGAGGAAATGACTTGGGAGTTAGAATCAGAAATGAAATCAAGGTATCCTTACCTCTTCGACATACCAGGTACGTACCCTAATTTCGAGGGCGAAATTTCATAAGAAGGGGAGGTTGTAAGACCCCAATTTTTATAAATAAAGATGAATTTTCTATAAATATCATTTTTGAATATTATGGAGTTAATTTGATATAATGTTATAGTTGTGGGTAATATTTATAAATTTTGCAAAGTAAGCAAGTTGTTATAAAATATTCGTTTGGTCGGAGAATATTCTTTTTGTCGAAGAATATTCGTACGACGGCACAATCATTGGTGGACCCCACAACGGAATTATTGTCGGATTGAGAAAACGACAGAATTATCTTTCTATAAAAATAACGGCTGAGGTGTTACCGTTAAAACCGTTAAAACTGTTGAACTACTCGGTAGTAAAAGTACAGTAATACGCGTGGTTGCATAGTAGCACACGGTATTGATTATTGATGCTTACGTGAGAAGTCACTCAGCTATACTCAATTATTGCTACAGTAATTGCTGCATCATATCTCTTAAATTATTGTCATAGTATCATCTGTATAATATGTTATATTATTAAATCAATAATTGAGACGTTGTGGTAAGTTTGGTTATTTTATGGGGGGCCATATGTCATCATCTAAGAGTCTCTTCGTCAATAGTAATTACCGTCATCAATTGTATTTACCTTGGTCAATAGTAATTACCTTCGTCAATATTATTTACCTTGGTCAATAGTATTTACCTTGGTCAATAGTAATTACCTTTGTCAATAGTATTTACCTTGGTCAATAGTAATTACTTTCGTCAATAGTAGTTGTCCCTTCAATATTACCAAGAGTCATTTGACCCTTCGTTAAGACCAAGAGTCATTTGACCCTTCGTTAAGACCAAGAGCCACCCTCAGTTTTTCTATAAATAGAGGTCTAGGGCTTCATTATTTTTCACGAATTCATTCAAGCTATAGAGAGAGAAAGTATAGAGAGAATAAGAGAGAGAGAATAAAAGTATTCTGCTACATCACTTTTCCAATATCCAGTTCTTTTAAGGTAGGGAATATTATTTCTTTTATATTCATGAAGAGAACTTCTGTTATTCCATTTGTTATTATTCTGTTGGAATAACCAGTATACGCGGTCTACCCTATACTTGGTGACATTCTTCTATTATTCTGTTGGAACATCCTGTCTGTGTGTTTTACACCGGACCTGGTTCCGTTTATTATTCTGTTGGAACATCCTGTCTGTGTGTTTTACACCGGACCTGGTTCCGTTTTATTATTATTCTGTTGGAATATCCTGTCTGTGTGTTTTACACCGGACCTGGTTCCATTATTTATTATTCTGTCGGAATATCCTGTCTGTGCGTTTACGCCGGACCTGGTTCCATTATTTATTATTCTATTGGAATAACCTGTCTGTGCGGTCTATCGCATGCATGGTGATTTCTTTTGTTATTCCATTCTTTATTGTACTCAGTTGGTTAAGTTTTGACTTCTATACTCCATGAAATTTGTGGAATATCCTTGATAGTTGCGTTTCATCCAGTATCTTTTCAAGAAAATATTCTTCTAAGCATTCTTGAATTTTACTCCACAATGCAGTATCATGTTGACAATTTGGACGTTGTTAATTCCTGGATAAATTAATTCTTGAACTTGTTTTATTGAATTCTTATATCATTGTCATCATCCTCATGTTTATAAAATGTTGAAAGTCATCTGTGGCCTGTAGTGCATAGATGGACTTGGTATGATTATGACCAGGGATTATTCGGTATAATCATGACCGTAATGTTACAAATGATGTGGTAAAAGTCCTCATTGGCCCGTAGTGCATTGATGGACAGTTGTTGGCATGATCATGACCATTAATGAATACACGAATATCCTTGGCCGTAGTGCAGGGGTGATTCGATGATGTGGATTATTTTATTAAGCTGAGTCCCAGCGATTACAGTGTTGAAAAACTTTTTAAATCATAAAAGATAGTAGAGTTTATTTTCTACTTGACTCTTTTAATGGATTGCTTGTTCCGCTACAGTTAAACTTGATGTCTATTATATTTTATCAGTTTAACATTGTTGAAGGCTAATGATAATTTATTCTGCATTATCTTAGTCATAATATTTCTTACTGGGCTAGTTGAGCTCACCCTTTCTTTCACTGTTCTCTTCAGGAAATGAGAACGTAGCTGGGACAAGTCGGGGTACGGAGTGATGGTCCGAATGATAGTATTAGTTAGTAGTCCTCACTATTCTATGTAATTGTGTGTTAATAAATGTAATGAGGACTCCTTTTGAGTATGAATACTCTCTAGAAGATAATATTTGTATTCAAACTCACAGTTTATGTTTTGTCGTATTGTACACGACAGATGTATTAATCAGTTGTATTTGTATTCTGTACTATGTATCTGACGACCCAAGATGGGTGATGTATACCTAATTTTGGGGGCGTCACAGAAAATGCCTCCCAGACGTCAGCCAACACGACAGAGAACCACTGAAGGAACTAACAATAACGACAATGTTGATGTGAATCCCGTTCAACAACTAGTAACACTACTGACAGGAGCATTGCAGAATCAACCTCAAAACCAAGGTACAACATTTAAGGAGTTTAAGGCGGTTGGACCACCTGAATTCCGTGGGTCCATGAATCCAGTCGAAGCACAAACCTGGATTATGGAGATAGAGAAGGTGTTTGATGTCGCTAGGGTAGGGGATGATCAGAAGACTGCTTTCGCAACGTTCATGTTGAAAGCAGAAGCTAGTTATTGGTGGCAGGCTAATAAAACTCGTGAAGGGCCAGGAGTGATGACTTGGGATAGGTTCAAGGAATTATTTTTCGAGACCTATTTCCCGGAGAGTTCGAAGAGTCAGCTGGAAGTACAGTTTCTAGAACTGAAGCAAGGGACGATGACGGTATCTGAGTATGCCGCAAAATTTAATGAATTGGCGAGGTTTGCGCCATATCAGGTTAGCACAGATGAGCGTAAGGCGAAGAGGTTTGAACAGGGACTGAAGCCATGGTTGTACAGTAGGGTTTCCCTGTTCCAATTGAAGACGTTTGCAGCAGTGATGGAGAAAGCAGTACTCGCTGAAGGTGGAGGCGAGGCGGTGACAAAATTTAACCAGGAACAAAAGAAGAAGAAGAATGAGAATGAGGTGAAGAATGGTGGTAGTAGCAGTGGAAACAACAATAATAACAACAACAATAACAAGAGGAAGTGGAATGGGAGTATGGGTATTGGAAACCAGCAAGGTAACCAGCAGAACAAAAAGTTTGAAGCATGTGCGACATGTGGAAAGTTTCACAAGGGTGCGTGCTTGATGGGAAAACGAGTTTGCTACAATTGTGGCCAGGAGGGTCACATCGCCCCAAATTGCACTCAATCAAAGAAGAATGCGTGCTTCACGTGCGGATCCAAGGATCACTTTGCTCGTGAATGTCCTAAGAAGAAGGAGGGAGTGACAACCAGAAGCAAAGGAGATAACAATGGAGGTGCGTGGGCTATTACAGGACCTGCAGCATCAATCAAACCCACAGCCAGAACCTTTAACATGACTGTGCAAGATGCTGTGCAATCAAAGGATGTAGTTTCAGGTATTATCCCAATCAATGATATTGATGCATATGTATTATTTGATTCGGGTGCTACTTGCTCGTTTATATCTGATGAATTTGCTAAGAGGTTAGAATTGCCTAGAGAAGAACTGAATTTTCCTTTGAACATAGAAATTGCGAATAAGGAAATAATCCCTGTTAGATTCGTATACAAGAACTGTAGGGTAAACATTAAGGAGAATGTCTTTTTGGTAGATTCGATTCCGATTAGACTGGGAGAATTTGATGTAATTTTGGGAATGGATTGGTTGTTCAAATGCGGAGCGGTAATTGACTGCCAAAAGAAGTGTGTAAACCTTATGACTCCGTCAAAGGTAGTATTTTATGGTAGCAAGTCGCCTAGACAAATGAAATGTTTGACGACTATGCAGGCCAAGAAATTGTTGAGTCAAGGTTGTGTGGGCTATTTAGCTTACATAGTCGATACTCAAAAGAAGGGGGTAAAGCTGGAAGAAATACCAGTAGTGAGGGAATTCGAAGACGTTTTTCCAGAGGATTTGCCAGGACTTCCGCCTGACAGAGAAATTGAGTTCGTGATCGACTTAGTATCGGGAACAGCACCGATATCGAAGGCCCCGTACAGAATGGCTCCGGTAGAAATGAAGGAACTAATAGTTCAGTTGCAAGAGCTGCTGGACAAGAAATATATTCAACCAAGCGTATCGCCGTGGGGAGCGCCAGTTTTATTTGTGAAGAAGAAGGACGGGTCAATGCGTCTTTGCATTGATTATAGGGAGTTAAACAAAGTCACTATTAAAAACAAATACCCCTTGCCAAGAATAGATGACTTGTTTGATCAACTGAAGGGTGCTAAGCACTTTTCGAAAATAGATTTGAGAAGTGGTTATCACCAATTGAAGGTAAGAAAGGAGGATATACCACGAACGGCATTCAGAACTCGGTATGGACATTACGAGTTTCTGGTGATGTCTTTTGGTTTAACCAATGCACCTGCTGCGTTCATGGATTTGATGAACAGGGTGTTTAAACCATTCCTAGACAAGTTTGTAGTGGTATTCATTGATGACATTCTAGTGTATTCTAAAACTCAAGAAGAACACGTGGAACACTTAAGTCTGACATTGGAGACACTAAGAAAGGAAAAATTGTACGCGAAGTTCTCTAAGTGCGAATTTTGGCTCGACCGTGTATAATTTTTGGGGCATGTGATTGACAAAGATGGGATCTCAGTGAATCCGTCGAAAGTGGAAGCAGTAATCAATTGGGAACAACCAAAAACACCGTCGGAAGTGAGGAGTTTCTTGGGACTGGCTGGTTATTATAGAAGATTTATTCAAGATTTTTCTAAGATAGCCACTCCGCTAACAAATTTGACAAGAAAAATTGTAAAATTCGTTTGGACGGAGAAATACGAAGAGAGTTTCCAAGATTTGAAGAAGAAGTTAAGTGTGGCACCTGTATTGACTTTGCCAGATAATACAGGAAATTTTGTGGTATATAGTGATGCCTCACATAAAGGGTTGGATTGTGTTCTTATGCAGAACGGCAAAGTTATTGCCTGTGCATCAAGACAATTGAAGGATTATGAGAAGGGGTATCCGACTCATGATTTGGAATTGGCTGCAGTGGTGTTTGCTCTAAAAATATGGAGACACTATCTTTATGGAGAGAAATGTGAGATCTACACAGACCACAAAAGTCTGAAGTATATTTTCACTCAGAAGGATTTGAACATGCGTCAAAGAAGGTGGATGGAATTAATAAAAGATTACGATTGTGAGATCTTTTATCATCCGGGTTGTAAGACCCCAACTTATTAATGAATAAAATCAAATTTTCTCTAAATATTATTGTGAATAATAAGGGGTTAATTTGATATAATACTTTGGTTATGGGTGAAATGTGCAAATTTTACAAAATAAGCAAGTGGTTATAAAATATTTATTTTTGGTCGGTGAATATTCGGTTGGTCGTGGAATATTCTTGCTGTCGGGGAATATTCGTATGACGACGCAGCCTTGTGTGGGCCCCATAACGGAAAGCGATTGGATGAAGAAAACGACAAGTATAAGTTGTTTATAAATAACGGCGTAGTTGTTACCGTTAATACTGTTGGAATACCCGGTGGTTAAAATACAGTAGCACACGGTATTGCACCAATTATTGATTCTTACGTAAGAAGGCACTACTCAATAATTGTTACAGTAGTTATTATTCAATATTTTATTTTATTGATTCAATAATTGCTGCGTTGATATTTTATATTAT
The DNA here is from genome assembly GCA_016801055.1 of Panax notoginseng. Classification (NCBI taxonomy): domain Eukaryota; kingdom Viridiplantae; phylum Streptophyta; class Magnoliopsida; order Apiales; family Araliaceae; genus Panax; species Panax notoginseng. The sequence continues at coordinate 147,364,429 of CM029012.1, read as the reverse complement.
TGTTGTTTCAATAATTGTTGCTGCACAGTATTTTCATTTATCAGATCAATAATTCATATTATTTGAATAATATTATTAGATAACATTATTGGCAATGTCTAGAAAGTTCTGTCTAAGGAGAGGTTTGGTCATCTAATTGCGCGCCAGTAAGGAGAAATCCTTATTGGAAAGCCCCCTCTTTCCTGGGAACGGCCTGGTTGTCATAAATGTGATTCTGTAATATTATTTGTGAATAATTAATTATTGATTCATATGATAAGGAAATATTTATTTTATGTGGATATAAATGAGGGATATATTTTTGTGGTTAAAAATGAAGGAGTTAATGTTGAGGTTTTTGTCAGTATTTTTGTCGGAATGGAGGTATTAAAAATCAGGGTTTTTGAGATAGTTTGCGGGGGTTATAATTTTTAATCCGACCGTTGGATCGTGGTAATTTTTGGATATGTTATACATATATAAGTTGAGTATATGTCCACAAATTTTGAACCGTTAAAAATGAACGTATGATTTATTACGAATTTTACAAGATGACTGGTTCAGAAATTGTTGAATTTTCGGAGTTTATCATTTTGGTGGAAAATTCTAGAATTGGTGGGCCCCACTTGTGGTTGGTGAAGAAATGTGCTGAATTATATTTCAAATGTGGTGGGTGGGAATAGTAGCAGGTAAAGCCATCAGGTTGCAGGTCAAACCTACCAAAATTTTCCTATAAATAGAGGGCTAAGTTAGAATTGAAAATCACACCAGAAACAAGTTTTCTCTCTTTCTCTCTCTAGATTATTGAGTGTATTTTGTGAGTATTTAGATACTTTGAGAGTTTCTATTCATCAGAGCAAGTTTCTTTCAGCCTTATACCGGTATTCCGACCAGAAGTACTGATATTTTGAGGTAAGGGATATTATTTTCTTCTTAAATGATATTATTTTCTTCAATATCATTATGCTGAAATATTGATATGAGTTTTTATCAAATTTGGAACTTTTTGTGTCGGGGTTACTATTCACGTATACGGTACTATTCACGTATACGGCACTATTCACGAATACGGCACTATTCACCGAAAAATAAAATTTTCCCTTTTTGTCCAAGATGTCTATTATGGTTACTATCTTTGATTGTATCCATGTTTTGATCTTTATTTTTGAATTCTGCTTCACAATTGATTATTATGAAGTATTATTGATCTTGGATAAACTGTTATACGAATCCCTACTATTTGTCCTTCTGTCTCATTGGATTCGTTCTCTTTAAGATATTTTTCATCATCCTCAGTCCTAAATGATGATATTACTGAATATCTTTGGCCTGTAGTGCAAAGATGTATAATTACTTGATGAATATCTTTGGCCTGTAGTGCAAAGATGAACAGGTGTTGAGATGAACATGACCGACTGATGATACAAATGAATATCTTTGGCCTGTAGTGCAAAGATGAATATTTGGTTAAAGATGATTATTAATTGATGTTACAGGGATAAAATATTGATGATGGACTTTTAAATCTTAGAAGATAGTAGAATTCTTTCTCTACTTGACTCTTCTAATGGTTTGCTGTTTCCGCTGCAGTTGTTGATCTAAAACTTGTTGTCGATTATATTTTATCAGATTTTTCCCTGTTGAAGACTAACGATAATTTGTTGTATATTATCTTAGTCATAATATTCTTTACTGGGCTAGTTGAGCTCACCCTTTTCCTTTTTGTTCCATTTTTCTTCTCAGGAGGTGAGAACATAGCAGGATCTAGTCGGGGTATGGAGTGATGGTTCTAGAAAGATGTATTAGCAGTCCTCACTATTTCTGTAAAATAGTGTTTGAATAATTGTAATGAGGATTTATTTGAGTGTGGATATTGTCTAGAAGACAATATTTGTATTTAAACTCACAGTATGTGTTGTCGTATTTTGCACGACAATTGTATTATTGAAGTTGTAGTTTGCTTTCTGTACCATGTATTTGGCGACTCAGAATGGGTGTTGTATACCTATTCTGGGGGCGTCACAGTTGGTATCAGAGCTTAGGGATATGATCCCTGGCTGAGATGTGAGACAAGAACTAGGAGGGGAGAGACGGGGAATTCCTTCGCTAGTATGACCTGACTAAGTTTATTTGGTGTTTATTTGGTCGGTCAGAGTATAGGGATAATATATGACATGACTATTAACCCTTGTTTTATGGCAGTATTTAAGAATGGCAGCTGAGAACGTTAATAATGGAGTAAATCAGACCGTGGAGACACCTTTGATCACTACCCAGGGGAACGTGCAACAGGAAGGCAATATTCCTCCTGTAAACAACGTTACCGAGCAAACGATGAATGATGGAATGTTTAGGAGCTTTTTGCAGTTCATGCAAAATCAGACGAGGGAGACTCGTGTGCAGAATACGGGTGGAAATGATAACAACGCGCGGTTTGTCACAGCTAAGCAGTTCAAAGAATTGGGACCACCAGAATTTAAGGGAAAGCCGGATCCGATCATGGCGGAAACGTGGGTCAAGCAAATTACCAAGATATTTGATGTCTTGGGATGCACGGAGGAACAGAAGGTTCCATTCGCCACATTTATGTTCCGCGGTGAGGCAGACTACTGGTGGGAGTCTGTGAAGCGTACCCAGCCTGACGCACTCAACATGTCCTGGGAAACATTTCAAAAACTGTTCAATGACAAGTACTTTCCTGAAAGTATTCGTCATATGAAGGAGGTTGAGTTTATTAGACTGGAACAAAACAACATGACGGTGTCCCAGTACGAGGCGAAGTTTGCAGAGTTATCCAGGTTTGCACCTCATTTGGTCGAAAATGAGGAACGAATGACAAGGATGTTTCTGAGAGGTCTAAAACCCGAGATTCGGCAATATCTTATCTCTCATAAATTTTCTTTATATTCAGATGTTGTAAACAGGGCTCAATTATTAGAGCGAGATAATGAGTATGTGCAACCGAGGGACCACAACCAGGGTCATACCGGTGGCAGCAGTCATCGAAGCAATGAAAACCAGCAGGGAGGAAAACATTCGGACAAAAGCGGTAACCACTCTGGTGGTAATCGTGGTCGTGATAATAGAAGGAGCGAGTCGGGAGGAGATTTCAAGAAGAGAAGGTACAACAATGATAACGTGAAGACGTCAGCACAAACATCAACTGTTTCTAGGGGAGGAGAACGACCACCGGTCGTATGTTACAAATGTGGGAAAGAGGGACATATCAGCCCAAACTGCCCACAACAATCCAAGGTATGTTATAACTGTGGAAAGGAAGGTCATATAGCTCGAGAGTGTTCTGTAGCAAAACCAAGTTCAGCGGGGATGGTGACTCCAAAAGTTATCCCGGATAAGTCGAAATCAGCGGTTCCTGGAAGGGCGTTTGTCGTTACTGGCCAAAACGCGAGAAACCCGAACGAGGTGATCACGGGTAAGCTAATCTTGAATTCTTGCGAAGTTTATACTTTACTAGATACCGGTTCTACCCATTCTTTTATCTCTCCTGCTTGTGCTCAACGTTTAAACTTGACTCCGGAGAAATTGGACTTTAACTTATCTGTTGAAACTCCGTTGGGTGAAACCTTCGTTACATCTACAGTTTATAAATCTTGCATGATCCAAGTTGGTACTATCACATTACCTGTTGATCTTATCTCTTTAAAGATACTTGCTTTTGATGTGATTTTAGGAATTGATTGGTTAACCACTCATCGTGCTAAAATTGATTATTTTCGTAAGGTTGTTAGTTTTCATATTCCTAACCAACCTGTCATACGAATTCAAACTACTAAACCACTAAAATCAGTCACTGTCATATCAAGCCACAAAGCTATTCGTTTATTGAAAAACGGATGTCAAGCTTTCTTAGCCCATGTTATGGATTTGAACAAAGACAAGTCAGATTTGAATAATATTTCTATTGTTAGAGAATTTCCCGATGTATTTCCTGAAGAATTTCTTGGCCTACGCGTGATATTGAATTTTGTGTCATCTTTGAATCTGGTACAAAACTCATTTCTAAAATCTCATATCGAATGGCTCCTATTGAACTTCAGGAGTTAAAAACCCAACTATAGAAGTTGATAACCGAGCCTCTATCTGGTGACTTCCTTTGTGGAATGCACCGAAGCCAGACTCTCCGTAGGGGACGCCATATTCGTGCGGTAGTAAACTGATAAGTGTCATTGTGACGTGCTATCCAAGATTGGGATATGAGTCACAGTTGAGAGCAACCTAAGTCAGTAATCGAAATACGTAGCTTTCTGGGCTTAGCTGGTTATTATCGGAGATTTGTGGAAGGATTTTCTCGAATCGCTACTCCGTTAACTCAGCTGACTCGGAAAGATACAAAATTCGTATGGAGTGAGGAATGTGAGAAGAGTTTCCAAGAACTCAAGAGGAGACTCATTTCGGCACCTGTTTTGACAATACCATCTGGTTCGGATGGATTTGTTATCTACAGCGATGCTTCAGGCAAAGGGTTAGGATGTGTTCTCATGCAACATGGGAAAGTCATAGCCTATGCCTCACGACAACTCAAAGAATATGAGAGGAATTATCCTACTCATGATTTGGAGTTGGCAGCAGTCGTTTTTGCGTTGAAGATCTGGAGACACTACCTGTATGGGGAGAAAGTGGAGATCTATACAGATCATAAAAGCCTCAAATATTTCTTCACCCAAAAGGAACTCAACATGCGGCAACGACGTTGGCTTGAGCTGTTGAAAGATTACGATCATACCATCCAATACCATCCTGAAAAAGCAAACGTAGTAGCTGACGCATTGAGTAGAAGATCATATGCGGGTACGAGTGCAATGTTTTTAACACAAAGGCCCATTTTGTATGACTTGCAAAGGATGGAGATAGAGATGAAGGCTCCAAGTACCCACATGATGATATCAAATATACGAGTAGAACCGACTTTAATCGATAAAGTTAAAGCTGCTCAAGCTACGGATATAGAGCTGATGCGTATGAAGAAGAAAGTGCAAGAAGGTGCTATTCCAGAAGCAAGAATCGATGAAGAAGGAATACTTCGAGTCAACTCCAGACTTTGTGTTCCTAACGATTTTGACTTGAAGCATAGAATAATGATGGAGGCACACAACACACCGTTTGCAATCCATCCTGGGAGTACCAAAATGTATCACGATCTTCGACATACATTTTGGTGGAGCAATATGAAAAGAGAGATCGCGGAGTTTATCTCGAGATGTTTAACTTGTCAACGTGTAAAAGCGGAGCATCAAGTACCAAAGGGTCCATTGCAACCACTTGAGATTCCGAAATGGAAGTGGGAACACATTACTATGGATTTTGTTACAGGTCTTCCCAAGGTTTCTCAAGGCATAGATGCGATTTGGGTTATTGTTGATAGATTAACCAAGTCCGCTCATTTCTTGCCGATACGTGAGACTTATTCCCTTGAACGTCTTGCTAGTATGTACGTGAACGAGATTGTGAGATTGCATGGCATGCCAGTATCCATAGTTTCGGATCGTGACCCAAGATTCACTTCACGATTTTGGGTTAGCTTGCAGAAAGCTATGGGCACGGATTTACGATTCAGTTCGGCATACCATCCTCAAACGGACGGACAATCAGAGAGGACTATTCAAACTCTTGAAGATCTATTAAGACTTTGTGTCCTAGATCTCAAAGGGAGTTGGGATAAGTACCTACCATTGGTGGAATTCTCCTACAACAACAGTTATCAGGCGAGCATAGGTGTGGCTCCATTCGAGGCGTTGTATGGAAGAAAATGTCGTTCTCCAGTATGCTGGGACGAGGTGGGTGAAGCAACATTGTTGGGACCAGAATTGGTACGCATTACTACAGAGAAGATCCAAACGATTCGACAACGTATACAAACGGCACAGGATCGACAAAAGAGTTATGCGGATCTTCATCGGAAGGACGTGGAATTTAATATTGGGGATCATGTATTGTTACGTGTTGCACCATGGAAGGGAGTTACAAGATTTGGGAAGAGAGGAAAGCTCAATCCAAGATTTGTTGGTCCATTTGAGATTCTTGAGCGAATAGGAAATGTGGCATATAGACTCGCATTACCTCCAAGCATGTCTCGTGTTCATAATGTTTTTCACATATCTATGCTTCGTAAATATGTTAAAGACCCGAACCACATTATTGAGTTAGAACCAGACGAGATAGCTGAAGATTTAACGTACGAGGAGGTACCTGTTAAGATCTTGGATAGGAAAGAGCATGTCCTACGCACGAAGGTTATACCACAAGTTAAGGTTTTGTGGAGAAACCATGCTATTGAAGAAATGACCTGGGAGTTGGAATCAGAAATGAAAGCGAGGTATCCTCACCTTTTTGAAACATCAGGTACGTACGTCAATTTCGAGGACGAAATTTCATAAGGAGGGGAGGTTGTAAGACCCCAACTTATTAATGAATAAAATCAAATTTTCTCTAAATATTATTGTGAATAATAAGGGGTTAATTTGATATAATACTTTGGTTATGGGTGAAATGTGCAAATTTTACAAAATAAGCAAGTGGTTATAAAATATTTATTTTTGGTCGGTGAATATTCGGTTGGTCGTGGAATATTCTTGCTGTCGGGGAATATTCGTACGACGACGCAGCCTTGTGTGGGCCCCATAACGGAAAGCGATTGGATGAAGAAAACGACAAGTATAAGTTGTTTATAAATAACGGCGTAGTTGTTACCGTTAATACTGTTGGAATACCCGGTGGTTAAAATACAGTAGCACACGGTATTGCACCAATTATTGATTCTTACGTAAGAAGGCACTACTCAATAATTGTTACAGTAGTTATTATTCAATATTTTATTTTATTGATTCAATAATTGCTGCGTTGATATTTTATATTATTGTTGTTTCAATAATTGTTGCTGCACAGTATTTTCATTTATCAGATCAATAATTCATATTATTTGAATAATATTATTAGATAACATTATTGGCAATGTCTAGAAAGTTCTGTCTAAGGAGAGGTTTGGTCATCTAATTGCGCGCCAGTAAGGAGAAATCCTTATTGGAAAGCCCCCTCTTTCCTGGGAACGGCCTGGTTGTCATAAATGTGATTCTGTAATATTATTTGTGAATAATTAATTATTGATTCATATGATAAGGAAATATTTATTTTATGTGGATATAAATGAGGGATATATTTTTGTGGTTAAAAATGAAGGAGTTAATGTTGAGGTTTTTGTCAGTATTTTTGTCGGAATGGAGGTATTAAAAATCAGGGTTTTTGAGATAGTTTGCGGGGGTTATAATTTTTAATCCGACCGTTGGATCGTGGTAATTTTTGGATATGTTATACATATATAAGTTGAGTATATGTCCACAAATTTTGAACCGTTAAAAATGAACGTATGATTTATTACGAATTTTACAAGATGACTGGTTCAGAAATTGTTGAATTTTCGGAGTTTATCATTTTGGTGGAAAATTCTAGAATTGGTGGGCCCCACTTGTGGTTGGTGAAGAAATGTGCTGAATTATATTTCAAATGTGGTGGGTGGGAATAGTAGCAGGTAAAGCCATCAGGTTGCAGGTCAAACCTACCAAAATTTTCCTATAAATAGAGGGCTAAGTTAGAATTGAAAATCACACCAGAAACAAGTTTTCTCTCTTTCTCTCTCTAGATTATTGAGTGTATTTTGTGAGTATTTAGATACTTTGAGAGTTTCTATTCATCAGAGCAAGTTTCTTTCAGCCTTATACCGGTATTCCGACCAGAAGTACTGATATTTTGAGGTAAGGGATATTATTTTCTTCTTAAATGATATTATTTTCTTCAATATCATTATGCTGAAATATTGATATGAGTTTTTATCAAATTTGGAACTTTTTGTGTCGGGATTACTATTCACGTATACGGTACTATTCACGTATACGACACTATTCACGAATACGGCACTATTCACCGAAAAATAAAATTTTCCCTTTTTGTCCAAGATGTCTATTATGGTTACTATCTTTGATTGTATCCATGTTTTGATCTTTATTTTTGAATTCTGCTTCACAATTGATTATTATGAAGTATTATTGATCTTGGATAAACTGTTATACGAATCCCTACTATTTGTCCTTCTGTCTCATTGGATTCGTTCTCTTTAAGATATTTTTCATCATCCTCAGTCCTAAATGATGATATTACTGAATATCTTTGGCCTGTAGTGCAAAGATGTATAATTACTTGATGAATATCTTTGGCCTGTAGTGCAAAGATGTATAATTACTTGATGAATATCTTTGGCCTGTAGTGCAAAGATGAACAGGTGTTGAGATGAACATGACCGACTGATGATACAAATGAATATCTTTGGCCTGTAGTGCAAAGATGAATATTTGGTTAAAGATGATTATTAATTGATGTTACAGGGATAAAATATTGATGATGGACTTTTAAATCTTAGAAGATAGTAGAATTCTTTCTCTACTTGACTCTTCTAATGGTTTGCTGTTTCCGCTGCAGTTGTTGATCTAAAACTTGTTGTCGATTATATTTTATCAGATTTTTCCCTGTTGAAGACTAACGATAATTTGTTGTATATTATCTTAGTCATAATATTCTTTACTGGGCTAGTTGAGCTCACCCTTTTCCTTTTTGTTCCATTTTTCTTCTCAGGAGGTGAGAACATAGCAGGATCTAGTCGGGGTATGGAGTGATGGTTCTAGAAAGATGTATTAGCAGTCCTCACTATTTCTGTAAAATAGTGTTTGAATAATTGTAATGAGGATTTATTTGAGTGTGGATATTGTCTAGAAGACAATATTTGTATTTAAACTCACAGTATGTGTTGTCGTATTTTGCACGACAATTGTATTATTGAAGTTGTAGTTTGCTTTCTGTACCATGTATTTGGCGACTCAGAATGGGTGTTGTATACCTATTCTGGGGGCGTCACACGGGTAAAGCGAATGTAGTTGCAGATGCTTTAAGCAGGAAAGGTCGGGAGAAGTTGATGCTGATAACAACTCAAAAGGAGCTCATTTCAGCAATGACAAAATTGGAGTTGGAAATCAAATTTCCAAAAGAATCTAACGAACAACTATTCCAGATAGAAGCTGATCTAACTTTAGTGAACAAAGTGAAAATTGCTCAATTACAAGATGGAGAGTGTGGAAAAATCAAAGAGAATTTGGGTGAAGGCGGAGATGTAAAATACAAGGTCGATACCGAAGGTTTACTATGGTTCGATGGACGAATTTGGGTTCCAGCAGTGCTAGAGCTGAAAGAAGAAATTCTGACTGAAGCTCATAGCTCAAAGTATTCAATTCATCCAGGAAGCACGAAAATGTATCAGGATTTGCGCCGACATTTTTGGTGGCCAAATATGAAAAGAGATGTTGCTGAATGCGTAGCGAAATGCTTGACATGTCAGAGAGTAAAAGTCGAACATCAAAGACCCAGTGGATTACTCCAACCGTTAGAAATACCGGAATGGAAGTGGGAACACATCACGATGGATTTTGTGGTGGGTCTTCCAACTACTCAGAGAGGATGCGATGCGATTTGGGTAATAGTGGACAGACTGACGAAATCAGCGCACTTTTTACCAATAAAGATTAGATTCAAGCTTGATCAGTTGGCAAGATTGTACATTAAGAAGATCGTTTCGAGGCACGGAGAGCCTGTATCAATTGTGTCTGATAGAGATCCGCGATTTACATCGAATTTCTGGAAGAGACTACAAGAATGTATGGGAACACAGTTACGAATGAGTACGGCTTATCATCCACAAACAGATGGCCAAAGCGAACGAACAATTCAGACATTGGAAGATATGCTGAGAGCATGTGTCATGGACTTTAAAGGAAGCTGGGAAGATCAACTACCATTGGTGGAATTTTCTTACAACAACAGTTATCACGCGAGCATCGGCATGCCACCTTACGAGGCATTGTACGGCAGAAAGTGCAGAACCCCACTGTGTTGGGATGAAGTCGGTGAACGCCAACTGTTAGGACCAGAACTGGTACAACAAACTGCTGATGTTGTCAAACTCATCAGGACAAGACTGGTCGCAGCTCAAGACAGACAGAAAAAGTATGTTGATCAACACAGACAAGATCGTACATTTGATATAGGAACTTTTGTATTCTTAAAAGTTTCTCCTTGGAAGGGGAAAATTCGTTTCGGTAAAAAGGGAAAGCTAAGTTCGAGATTTATTGGACCCTTTGAAGTGCTGCGAAGAGTGGGAGAAGTGGCTTACGAGGTAGCTCTACCTCCAGTGTTAGAAAATATTCATAATGTTTTTCACATTTCGGTGTTACGACCATATAAACCCGACTACAAGCATGTGATCGAGTATGAACCTTTGCAGTTCGAAAAAGATTTGACTTATGAAGAGGTCCCTATCCAGATAGTCGACAGAAAAGAACAAGTGCTCAGGAATAAAGTGATACCTTTTGTGAAGGTGATATGGAGAAACCACAACGCTGAAGAAGCTAAGTGGGAATTCGAAGAGAAAATGTTGAAGGAATACCCTGAGTTATTTGTTTAATCTGTGTCTTCGATTCTGGGGACAGAATCTTTGTAAGTAGGGAAGAATGTAACGAATGATTTGTTTGAATTGTGATTCTGAGGACAGAATCCTTGTAAGGAGGGAATGATGTAACATTCCATAATTTTAAAGTGATATTAAATATTTATTGATTTATTTAAGTATTTAATGGATATGTTATTGTTGAATAAATAATTGTTCCATTTGAGTGATGTGGTTTATTTAATTATTTGTTGAATAAATAATTAAATATTAAATATTAAATATTTATTGGCAATATTAAATATTTATTGAATTATATGGCAATTTAAGTTGATGTGATTTAATTAATTATTTATTGAGTAAATAATTAAGGAGTTAAATAAATTAATTATTATGAGATTTTATAATAATGGAGTTTAATTTAATAAGCTAGAGAGCTTATAATGATTTTAAATAAATAATACTATTTAAATGAGAAATTGTAGTTTGAAATATTAGTTGATTAAATGAAATTATAATTATAAAAAAAATTATAATTGTCTATGTGTTAAAGTAATTTAATAGATTAATGTTTAATTAATTTATTAATTTAATAAAGGTGTGACTAATAACCTTGCTATAAAGGAGTTATTAAAATAAATTAAAAATGGTTTAATTTAGTTTTGTCAAACAAGGCTTAATGCATAATAAGTCTTTAATCTATTAGGATTTTAGCAAACAAGGTATAAGGATTAATCTATTATATTTTAATTCAATTAACCAAACAAGGAGTAAGGATTAATAGGTTATTTTTATTAAGCTTAACCAAACAAGCCTTATGGCTTTTGATTTTCAAAATAATATAACTGATGTCGGTTAAATTCTATACTAAATATATCTATTATTACATACGTTATATTATTATACGTAAACTAGAGAAAGACTCAGTGAAAGAAAAGAGAAGAAGAAGAAGAAAAGAGAAAAGGGAAATAAAACTTGAGAGAATTCCTTGAAGGTTTGAGAAAGGAATTGGAGAAAAGTAATTGATAGTCAAAAGTAGCCATCAACTTTTCAGTCAAAGGTAGGAGCTTAACCTTTTTCTTTAAAAGTCTAGTTTTCTTCTTCTTCTAAAAAATAAAAATAAAAAAATTTCTGTAAATAATTATGGATGATGAATTTCTTATGTATATAGCTTTAGATGATGATTGTTGTTAGAAAACTATTTTTCTTGAATGTATGTATGATTATAATCAATTTCTTTATGTATGTATGCAAATTATGAAGAAAATTTATCACAGTGTTCATATGAAATATATATATGAGTATAGCTATTTTAAAATAGAAATTAAGGTTTTAATTGTTGTTAAATTGATTATAAGAATTGCTAGAGTATGAAAAATCATAATCATGATGCTTGGAAATTTCTGTTTTGGTTGAATAACAAAATCACAGTGTTGAATTTCATGGAAAATATCAAAAATGGTGTTTTTGCCAAAAACATTAAAATTGGGTGTTGTATAATTGATGTTTGTGCTAATTGATGGATAGAAACATGTTAGTAGTACTCACAATATGTTTATATGATGTCTATATGCAATTTTCATGATAATCAGTCTATTAGATTCGAGCTTTTTGGCCAATTTGGCTTTTTCTTTCATGGTTGCCGAAGCTGTCAGTCGACGCTGACAGTTCGCGCCGCGGTGCGACCCAGCAGTTCATTGCTGGCGCCGCAGCGCCATCACCATGACGTAAGCACGGCCTGTTGCACAATCACTGCGCCGCAGCGCCGGCTCATAGTATAATCGCTGCGCCGCAGCGCCGACTCAGCGCCGCAGCGCGAGCCACAGTACAAACTGTGGCGCCGCGGCGCGGCTTGGCAGAACTGTCTGACAGTTTTGTTTAAATGTACAAAACTTGAAAATAAATGTTATGTGTTTATCATAATAATGTTAAATGATAATTTCAGTATTATTAGACTATGAACTATCATGTTATTAAGTATTATCTACTTGAAAAATAATTGATTATGTGAATGGGTAATTCAACCCATATGATGAATGTAATTGTTTATATAAATGTACAATGTTGGTCAGGACTAATTATGTCAATATGACATATGTTTAGGGTATCAATTCAAGTGGTAAAAGTGTAGCTTGTGCTAAAGGCAAGTTTCCTAAACCTACCTTTTACATTGAGCAAGTTTCTAAGCCTTAACTTTTGATATTTAGCAAGTTCTTTATTGTATAAGTTTTCTAATCATTGGTGTTATTGAACTAATTATTGTTTCAATTTCGATTATCATATAATGGTGTAAATTTATTTGGAGCAAGTTATTCTTGTACTTAACTTGTGGTTTAACATGTACAATTATATACATGTTGTGGATGTTTATTATTCAATTAACCTTGTCTTATTATTGTTCAAGCAAGGTAGGTTATAATTATTCAAATTGTATGCTATTAGATTATCCCTAAAGCATGATGTCAATTTATAAACATCAATTAAACTATGATTATTCCATAGTATACAGTTATGTCGTTTGTAATCAACTAAACCTTAGTTGATTACCGTTGAATTCTAAATTACCCCATGATGTATCCAAACCAAACTCACTTTGGTATGGACTTGTATTCTAAATACTGAGAAGAACAACTCTTTTATAAGAGGTTACGCTTAGCGTTGAAATGATTGTGCACAATACATTGTACGAAGGGTTGATCTGTGACGCCCCCAAAATTAGGTATACATCACCCATCTTGGGTCGTCAGATACATAGTACAGAATACAAATACAACTTAATAATACAACTGTCGTGTACAATACGACAAAACATAAACTGTGAGTTTGAATACAAATATTATCTTCTAGAGAGTATTCATACTCAAAAGGAGTCCTCATTACATTTATTAACACACCATTACATAGAATAGTGAGGACTACTAACTAATACTATCATTCGGACCATCACTCCGTACCCCGACTTGTCCCAGCTACGTTCTCATTTCCTGAAGAGAACAGTGAAAGAAAGGGTGAGCTCAACTAGCCCAGTAAGAAATATTATGACTAAGATAATGCAGAATAAATTATCATTAGCCTTCAACAATGTTAAACTGATAAAATATAATAGACATCAAGTTTAACTGCAGCGGAACAAGCAATCCATTAAAAGAGTCAAGTAGAAAATAAACTCTACTATCTTTTATGATTTAAAAGGTTTTTCAACACTGCGATCGCTGAGACTCAGCTTAATAAAATAATCCACATCATCGAATCACCCCTGCACTACGGCCAAGGATATTCGTGTATTCATTAATGGTCATGATCATGCCAACAACTGTCCATCAATGCACTACGGGCCAATGAGGACTTTTACCACATCATTTGTAACATTACGGTCATGATTATACCGAATAATCCCTGGTCATAATCATACCAAGTCCATCTATGCACTACAGGCCACAGATGACTTTCAACATTTTATAAACATGAGGATGATGACAATGATATAAGAATTCAATAAAACAAGTTCAAGAATTAATTTATCCAGGAATTAACAACGTCCAAATTGTCAACATGATACTGCTTTGTGGAGTAAAATTCAAGAATGATCAGGAGAATATTTTCATGAAAAGATACTGGATGAAGCGCAAATATCAAGGATATTCCACAAATTTCATGGAGTATAGAAGTCAAAACTTAACCAACTGAGTATAATAAAAAATGGAATAACAAAAGAAATCACCATGCATGCGATAGACCGCACAGACAGGTTATTCTTAACAGAATAATAATAATGGAACCAGGTCCGGCGTAAACGCACAGACAGGATATTCCGACAGAATAATAAATAATGGAACCAGGTCCGGTGTAAAACACACAGACAGGATGTTCCAACAGAATAATAACAAGACGGAACCAGGTCCGGTGTAAAACACACAGACAGGATGTTCCAACAGAATAATAATAAAAACGGAACCAGGTCCGGTGTAAAACACACAGACAGGATGTTCCAACAGAATAATAGAAGAATGTCACCAAGTATAGGGTAGATCCGCGTATACAGGTTATTCCAACAGAATAATAAGAAATGGAATAACAACAGTTCTCTTCATGAATAAGAAAGAATAACACCCCTTACCGTTTTAAAGAAGAGCTGAAGTAAGGAAGTAGTTAAGTAGCAGAATACTCTTCTTCTCTCTCTCTATAGTTTCTCTCTATAGTTTCTCTCTCTAGAGTTCAGTGAATTCGTAAGAAATAATGAAGGAATGAGCTGCTATTTATAGAAAAATAGAATGCATAGTAACTAATCCATGAACGGTCCAGATTGATTACTTTAATCTGACGGTCCATATTTAAAGAAAAATCTTTTAAATAAAATATAATATATTCTATTTATAGAATAACTTTAATAAAGTATTTTGTTTTATATAAAAAGATGTTTCTGTTTTATTACGTTAATAATACGAATAAAATAAAACGTCATTATCGCTAAATAATTCATATTATTAACTGACAATAATGAATCAAACTGAGTGACTTCTCACATAAGCATTAATAATCAATACCGTGTGCTACTATGCAACCACACGTATTACTGTACTTTTACTACCGAGTAGTTCAACAGTAACAATGGTAAAACTTCCGCCGTTATTTTTAATAAAATATTTTTGTCGTTTTCTCAATCCGACAATAATTCTGTTGTGGGGTCCACCAATGATTGTGTCGTTGTACGAATATTCCCTGTTAAAACGAATATTCCCCGACCAATATTATATAACAACTTGCGTACTTTGCAAAATTTATAAATATTACCCACAACTATAACATTATATCAAATTAACTCCATAATATTCAAAAATGATATTTATAGAAAATTCATCTTTATTTATAAAAATTGGGGTCTTACAACCTCCCCTTCTTATGAAATTTCGCCCTCGAAATTAGGGTACGTACCTGGTATGTCGAAGAGGTAAGGATACCTTGATTTCATTTCTGATTCTAACTCCCAAGTCATTTCCTCAACATCGTGGTTTCTCCACAAAACTTTGACTTGAGGTATAACCTTGGAGCGTAGAATATGTTCCTTCTTATCCAAGATTTGAACAGGAACTTCTTCATACGTCAAATCCTCCGCTATTTCGTCCGGTTCTAACTCAATAATGTGGTTCGGGTCTTCCACATATTTGCGTAACATGGATATGTGGAAAACGTTATGAACACGAGACATACTTGGCGGTAAAGCGAGTCTATAAGCCACAGTTCCTACTCGATCGAGGATTAAAAATGGACCGATGAATCGAGGATTTAGCTTTCCTCTCTTTCCAAATCTCGTAACTCCTTTCCATGGAGCAACACGTAAGAACACATGATCTCCTACATCAAATTCCACGTCCTTTCGATGAAGATCAGCATAACTCTTTTGTCGATCTTGTGAGGTTTTTATACGTTGTCGGATCGTTTGAATCTTTTCTGTAGTCATACGTACCAACTCCGGTCCCAACAACGTTGCTTCGCCCACCTCATCCCAGCATACTGGAGAACGACATTTTCTTCCATACAATGCTTCGAATGGAGCCATGCCAATACTTGCTTGATAACTGTTGTTGTAGGAAAACTCCACCAATGGTAAGAACTTGTCCCAACTTCCCTTGAAGTCAAAGACACAGAGTCTTAATAGATCTTCAAGAGTTTGAATAGTCCTCTCTGATTGTCCGTCCGTCTGAGGATGATATGCTGAACTAAATCGTAACTCCGTGCCCATAGCTTTTTGTAAACTAACCCAAAATCGTGAAGTGAATCTTGGGTCTCGATCAGAAACTATGGATACTGGCATACCATGCAGTCTTACAATCTCGTTTATGTACATACGAGCAAGACGTTCAAGTGTATAAGTTTCTCGTATCGGTAAGAAATGAGCAGACTTGGTCAATCTATCAACAATGACCCAAATCGCATCAATACCTTGAGAAACCCTAGGAAGACCGGTAACGAAATCCATGGTAATGTGCTCCCACTTCCATTCTGGAATTTCAAGTGGTTGCAATGGACCTTTTGGTACTTGATGCTCCGCTTTGACTCGTTGACAAGTTAGACACCTTGAGATAAACAACGCTATCTCTCTCTTCATATTGCTCCACCAAAATGTATGACGAAGATCATGATACATTTTGGTACTTCCAGGATGGATTGCAAACGGTGTGTTGTGCGCCTCCATCATGATTTCATACTTTAAATCAGGGTTGTTAGGAACACAAAGTCTGGAGTTGACTCGAAGTATTCCTTCTTCATCGATTCTTGCTTCCGGCATAGAACCTTCTTGCACTTTCTTCCTCATACGCATCAGCTCCAGGTCTGTAGCTTGAGCAGCTTTAACTTTATCGATTAAAGTCGGTTCTACTCGTATATTCGCCATCATCACATGGGTCCCTGGAGTCTTCAACTCTATCTCCATCCTTTGCAAGTCACACAAAATGGGCCTTTGCGTTGTTAATATTGCACTTGTACCCGCATATGATCTTCTACTCAATGCGTCAGCTACCACGTTCGCTTTTCCAGGATGGTATTGAATGGTATGATCATAATCTTTCAACAGTTCAAGCCAACGTCGTTGTCGCATGTTGAGTTCCTTTTGAGTGAAGAAATATTTGAGGCTTTTATGATCCGTAAAGATCTCCACTTTCTCCCCATACAAGTAATGCCTCCAAATTTTAAGTGCAAAGACAACAGCTGCCAACTCTAGATCATGAGTAGGATAATTCCTCTCATATTCCTTGAGTTGTCTTGATGCATAGGCTATGACTTTTCCATGTTGCATGAGAACGCATCCCAACCCTTTGCTCGAAGCATCACTGTAGATGACAAATCCCTCCGAGCCAGATGGTATTGTTAGAACAGGTGCTGAAATGAGTCTCCTCTTGAGTTCTTGAAAACTCTGCTCACATTCTTCGCTCCAACCAAACTTTGTATCTTTCCGAGTCAGCTGAGTTAATGGAGTAGCGATTCGAGAAAATCCTTCCACGAATCTCCGATAATAACCAGCTAAACCAAGAAAGCTACGTACCTCGGTCACTGATTTAGGTTGCTCCCAGCTTTGAATAGCTTCAATCTTTGCCGGGTCAACAGATATTCCACGACTTGATACTACGTGCCCAAGGAATGCTACCTCTTCCAGCCAGAACTCGCATTTCTTCAACTTGGCATAAAGTTTGTATTCACGAAGCTTTTGGAGTACCAGCCTCAAGTGTTGCTCATGATCTTCACGGCTTTTGGAATAAACAAGGATGTCATCGATAAAGACGACCACAAAGTGATCCAAATATTCCTTAAATACCCTGTTCATCATATCCATGAAGGCAGCAGGAGCATTAGTCAATCCAAAAGACATAACTAAGAATTCATAATGCCCGTACCGAGTTCTAAAAGCCGTCTTTGGAATATCCTCAGTTCTAACCTTCAGCTGATGATATCCAGAACGAAGATCGATCTTTGAAAAGAATTGTGCTCCTTGCAACTGGTCAAACAGGTCATCAATACGTGGCAATGGGTACCTATTTTTGATGGTGACATGATTCAACTCCCGATAATCAATACAAAGTCGCATACTCCCATCTTTCTTCTTCACGAACAGAACAGGAGCACCCCAAGGAGAAGTACTAGGACGAATAAAACCAATGTCTAACAATTCCTGCAGTTGGGTCTTTAACTCCTGAAGTTCAATAGGAGCCATTCGATATGGGGCTTTGGAAATGGGTTTTGTACCGGGTTCAAGGTCGATACAAAATTCAATTTCACGCTCTGGGGGTAGGCCAGGAAGTTCTTCGGGAAATACGTCAGGAAATTTATTAACAACAGAAATATCATTCAAAGCTGACGTATTTTTGTTTAGATCTGTGACATGAGCTAAGAAAGCTTGACATCCGTTTTTCAATAAACGAATAGCTTTATGGCTTGAGATGACAGCGATTGATTTTAATGGTTTGGTTGCTTGAATTCGCATAATAGGTCGATTAGGAATATGAAAGCTAACAACCTTACGAAAACAATCAATTTTTGCATGATGAGTAGTTAACCAATCAATCCCTAGAATCACGTCAAATGCAAGTATTTTTAATGAAATAAGATCGACAGGTAATGTGTGGGTACCAACTTGAACCAAACAAGACTTATAAACCGTGGATGTAATGAAGGTTTCTCCCAATGGAGTTTCAACTGCTAAGTCAAAGTCTAATTTCTCCGGAATCAAATTTAATCGATGAGCGCAAGTAGGAGAAATAAAAGAATGGGTTGAACCGGTATCAAATAAAGTATAGACTTCGTTAGAGTTTATGATAAGCTTACCCGTGATGACCTCATTCGGGTTCCTTGCGTTCTGGGAGGTCACAACAAACGCTCTCCCTTGCACAACCGGTTTTGACTTTTCTGGGACGGCCTTTGGTGCCTCCATCCTAGCTGAATTTGTCTTCGGTAAACGACAAAATCGGGCTAAATGACCTTCTCTTCCACAATTATAACATGCTTTGGACGGCATCGCGCAGTTTGGACTGATGTGCCCCTCCCCTCCGCATTTGAAACATATGATAGGTGGTCGTTCTCCTTCCTTAACGACAGGTGCTGGTGCTGACGTCTTTCCATCATTGTTGAATCTCCTCTTCTTGAAATGTCCATTCTTATTATTTTGGCCCTGATTACCACCGAAGTGGTTACCATTTCTGGCCTGTTGATTCCCTCCACGCTTGTTGTCACCGCTTCGATGACTGCTCTCACTGGTATTATCATTTTGCCGGCTGCTCTCTTTTGGTTGCGTTATCTCGTTATCGCGCTCCACCAACTGAGCCCTATTTACAACATCTGAATACAAACACAGTTTATGAGAAACAAGATGTTGACGTATCTCCGGCTTCAAACCTCTTAAAAACATCCGCGTCATTCTTTCTTCATTATCCACCAGGTGGGACGCAAACCGGGATAACTCCGCAAATTTTGCCTCGTACTGCGACACGGTCATATTATTCTGCTCCAATTTGATGAACTCCACCTCCTTCATGTGACGAATACTCTCAGGAAAGTATTTGTCGTTAAACAGATCTTGGAACTTCTCCCAAGACATCTTCAGTGCGGCAGGTTGAGTACGCTTTATCGATTCCCACCAGTAATCTGCCTCTCCTCGCAACATAAAGGCGGCAAAGGGAACCTTTTGCTCCTCGGAGCAACCCAAGACATCAAATATCTTGGTGATCTGCTTTATCCATGTTTCAGCTACAAGTGGTTTGGGTTCTCCCTTAAACTCCGGTGGTCCCAGCTCCTTAAACTGTTTAGCGGTGACCGCCAGAGAGTTTCCAGTATTTCCACCTACGTTGTGGACAGGAGCCGCTTTCACCTGTTGTTGCATGAATTGCATAAAGCCTCTGAACATTTGATCATTCATCATTTGGTCAGTGTTGTTGTTTGCATGAGGATTGACACCTTCCTGATGCACATTATCCTGATTATTGATATGTGGTGAATCAACAGTCGTCTGTGCTCCATTGCTATTCTCAACATTCTCAGATGCCATTTTCAGATACTGCCACAAAATAAAAATTAATTGATATGTCATATATTATCCTTATATTATGACCGACCAATTAAATACCATGCAAATAAACTTAGGTATGTCATACTAGCGAAGGAATTCCCCGTCTCTCCCCTCCTAGTTCTATTCTCACATCTTAGCCAGGGATCATATCCCTAAGCTCTGATACCAACTGTGACGCCCCCAAAATTAGGTATACATCACCCATCTTGGGTCGTCAGATACATAGTACAGAATACAAATACAACTTAATAATACAACTGTCGTGTACAATACGACAAAACATAAACTGTGAGTTTGAATACAAATATTATCTTCTAGAGAGTATTCATACTCAAAAGGAGTCCTCATTACATTTATTAACACACCATTACATAGAATAGTGAGGACTACTAACTAATACTATCATTCGGACCATCACTCCGTACCCCGACTTGTCCCAGCTACGTTCTCATTTCCTGAAGAGAACAGTGAAAGAAAGGGTGAGCTCAACTAGCCCAGTAAGAAATATTATGACTAAGATAATGCAGAATAAATTATCATTAGCCTTCAACAATGTTAAACTGATAAAATATAATAGACATCAAGTTTAACTGCAGCGGAACAAGCAATCCATTAAAAGAGTCAAGTAGAAAATAAACTCTACTATCTTTTATGATTTAAAAGGTTTTTCAACACTGCGATCGCTGAGACTCAGCTTAATAAAATAATCCACATCATCGAATCACCCCTGCACTACGGCCAAGGATATTCGTGTATTCATTAATGGTCATGATCATGCCAACAACTGTCCATCAATGCACTACGGGCCAATGAGGACTTTTACCACATCATTTGTAACATTACGGTCATGATTATACCGAATAATCCCTGGTCATAATCATACCAAGTCCATCTATGCACTACATGCCACAGATGACTTTCAACATTTTATAAACATGAGGATGATGACAATGATATAAGAATTCAATAAAACAAGTTCAAGAATTAATTTATCCAGGAATTAACAACGTCCAAATTGTCAACATGATACTGTTTTGTGGAGTAAAATTCAAGAATGATCAGGAGAATATTTTCATGAATAGATACTAGATGAAGCACAAATATCAAGGATATTCCACCAATTTCATGGAGTATAGAAGTCAAAGTTTTAATCAACTGAGTATAATAAAAAAATGGAATAACAAAAGAAATCACCATGCATGCGATAGACCGCACAGTCAGGTTATTCTTAACAGAATAATAATAATGGAACCAGGTCTGGCGTAAACGCACAGACAGGATATTCCGACAGAATAATAAATAATGGAACCAGGTCCGGTGTAAAACACACAGACAGGATGTTCCAACAGAATAATAACAAGACGGAACCAGGTCCGGTGTAAAACACACAGACAGGATGTTCCAACAGAATAATAATAAAAACGGAACCAGGTCCGGTGTAAAACACACAGACAGGATGTTCCAACAGAATAATAGAAGAATGTCACCAAGTATAGGGTAGATCCGCGTATACAGGTTATTCCAACAGAATAATAAGAAATGGAATAACAACAGTTCTCTTCATGAATAAGAAAGAATAACACCCCTTACCGTTTTAAAGAAGAGCTGAAGTAAGGAAGTAGTTAAGTAGCAGAATACTCTTCTTCTCTCTCTCTATAGTTTCTCTCTATAGTTTCTCTCTCTAGAGTTCAGTGAATTCGTAAGAAATAATGAAGGAATGAGCTGCTATTTATAGAAAAATAGAATGCATAGTAACTAATCCATGAACGGTCCAGATTGATTACTTTAATCTGACGGTCCATATTTAAAGAAAAATCTTTTAAATAAAATATAATATATTCTATTTATAGAATAACTTTAATAAAGTATTTTGTTTTATATAAAAAGATGTTTCTGTTTTATTACGTTAATAATACGAATAAAATAAAACGTCATTATCGCTAAATAATTCATATTATTAACTGACAATAATGGAATCAAACTGAGTGACTTCTCACATAAGCATTAATAATCAATACCGAGTGCTACTATGCAACCACACGTATTACTGTACTTTTACTACCGAGTAGTTCAACAGTAACAATGGTAAAACTTCCGCCGTTATTTTTAATAAACTATCTTTGTCGTTTTCTCAATCCGACAATAATTCTGTTGTGGGGTCCACCAATGATTGTGTCGTTGTATGAATATTCCCTGTTAAAACGAATATTCCCCGACCAATATTATATAACAACTTGCGTACTTTGCAAAATTTATAAATATTACCCACAACTATAACATTATATCAAATTAACTCCATAATATTCAAAAATGATATTTATAGAAAATTCATCTTTATTTATAAAAATTGGGGTCTTACATGATCCCCCTAAGTACGTGAAGTCCTTATAGTCTTATGACTGTTAAAGTTTAAGTTAAAAAATTACTTATAACTGTGGACATGATTCGCGGTCATTAGACCCTCAGTAAAGGTTAAAGCTTTCCAAAAGTTAATAGAATATATTGTTAAATTCTATTGAGCTTAATGTTGACAAATGATGTAAAAGTTTAATGATTTAATTATTGTTATTTCAAGTGGGCCTTGTTTGCTCACTCTTGCCTGTAAAATTTCTTACAGCTAAGGTTGAAACTGGTGATGTACCTAGTACCAGTAAAGGGAAAGGAAAGACGAAACAATGCTGAAGACTTGTAATAGTTGAATAGTTTATTTTCAGACTTGGTTTAAAGATTGTAATGAAGTTTATTTTAATTTTCCGCATGAATGATTGTTTGTAAAGGTTAGTTAACCTGGGAGATTTATTTAAGTTTAATCCTGTATGGGCAGGTTTTGTTATTCAATTTTATTATAATTGGGTAGTTAGAAATGAATGTTTTGATTACGTGAACACCAAATCCTGAGGAAATGAAGTACCGGGATTTGGGGGTGTCACAGTGGGAGCACATTACCATAGATTTCGTTACCGGTCTTTCTAAGGTTTCTCAAGGTATAGATGCGATTTGGGTCATTGTTGATAGATTGACCAAGTCTGCTCATTTCTTACCGATACGAGAAACTTATACACTTGAACGTCTTGCTCGTATGTACATAAACGAGATTGTAAGACTGCATGGTATGCCAGTATCCATAGTTTCTGATCGAGACTCAAGATTCACTTCACGATTTTGGGTTAGTTTACAAAAAGCTATGGGCACGAATTTACGATATAGCTCGGCATATCATCCTCAGACGGACGGACAATCAGAGAGGACTATTCAAACTCTAGAAGATTTATTAAGACTCTGTGTCCTTGACTTCAAGGGATGTTGGGACAAGTTCTTACCATTGGTGGAGTTTTCCTACAACAACAGTTATCAATCAAGTATTGGCATGGCTCCATTCGAAGCATTGTATGGAAGAAAATGTCGTTCTCCAGTATGCTGGGATGAGGTGGGTGAAGCAACGTTGTTGGGACTGGAGTTGGTACGTATGACTACAGAAAAGATTCAAACGATCCGACAATGTATAAAAACCTCACAAGATCGACAAAAGAGTTATACTGATCTTCATCGAAAGGACGTGGAATTTGATATAGGAGATCATGTGTTCTTATGTGTTGCTCCATGGAAAGGAGTTACGAGATTTGGAAAGAGAGGAAAGCTCAATCCTCGATTCATCGGTCCATTTTTAATCCTCGATCGAGTAGGAACTATGGCTTATAGACTCGCTTTACCGCCAAGTATGTCTCGTGTTCATAACGTTTTTCACATTTTCATGTTACGTAAATATGTGGAAGACTCGAACCATATTATTGAGTTAGAACCGGACGAAATAGCGGATGATTTGACGTATGAAGAAGTTCCTGTTCAAATCTTGGATAAGAAGGAACATATTCTACGCTCCAAGGTTATACCTCAAATCAAAGTTTTGTGGAGAAATCACGATGTTGAGGAAATGACTTGGGAGTTAGAATCTGAAATCAAGTCAAGGTATCATTACCTCTTCGACATACCAGGTACGTACCCTAATTTCGAGGGCAAAATTTCATAAGAAGGGGAGGTTATAAGACCCCAACTTTTATAAATAAAGATGAATTTTCTATAAATATCATTTTTGAATATTATGGAGTTAATTTGATATAATGTTATAGTTGTGGTTAATATTTATAAATTTTACAAAGTACGCAAGTTGTTATATAATATTCGATTGGTCGGAGAATATTCGTTTTAACAGGGAATATTAGTACAACGGCACAATCATTGGTGGACCCCACAACGGAATTATTGTCGGATTGAGAAAACGACAAAAATATTTTATTAAAAATAACGGAGGAAGTTTTACCATTGATACTGTTGAACTACTCGGTAGTAAAAGTACAGTAATACGTGTGGTTGCATAGTAGCACACGGTATTGATTATTAATGCTTATGTGAGAAGTCACTCAGTTTGATTCAATTATTGTCAGTTAATAATATGAATTATTTAGCGATAATGAAGTTTTGTTTTATTCGTATTATTAACGTAATAAAACAGCAACATCTTTTTATATAAAATAGAATACTTTATTAAAGTTATTATATAAATAGAATATATTATATTTTATTTAAAAGTTTTTTCTTTAAATATGGACCGTCAGATTAAAGTAATCAATCTGGACCGTTCATGGATTCGTTACTATGCATTCCATTTTTCTATAAATAGCAGCTCATTCCTTCATTATTTCTTATGAATTCACTGAACTCTAGAGAGAGAAACTATAGAGAGAAACTATAGAGAGAGAGAGAAGAAAAGTTTTCTGCTACTTAACTACTTCCTTATTTCAGGGTGTTATTCTTTCTTATTCATGAAGAGAACTGTTGTTATTCTATTTCTTATTATTCTGTTGGAATAACCTGTATACGCGGTATACCCTATACTTGGTGACATTCTTCTATTATTCTGTTGGAACATCCTGTATGTGTGTTTTACACCGGACCTGGTTCCGTCTTTATTATTATTCTGTTGGAACATCCTGTCTGTGTGTTTTACACCAGACCTGGTTCTGTCTTTATTATTATTCTGTTGGAACATCCTGTCTGTGTGTTTTACACCGGACCTGGTTCCGTCTTTATTATTATTCTGTTGGAACATCCTGTCTGTGTGTTTTACACCAGACCTGGTTCCGTCTTTATTATTTTTCTGTTGGAATATCCTGTTTGTGTGTTTTACACCAGGCCTGGTTCCGTCTTTATTATTATTCTGTTGAAATATCCTGTATGTGCGGTTTACGCCGGACCTGGTTCCATTATTTATTATTCTGTTGGAATAACCTGTCTGTGTGGTCTATCGCATGCATGGTGATTTCTTTTGTTATTCCATTCTTTATTATACTCAGTTGGTTAAGTTTTAACTTCGATACTCCATGAAATTAGTGGAATATCCTTGATAATTGAGGTTCATCC
Organism: Panax notoginseng; assembly: GCA_016801055.1. Lineage (NCBI taxonomy): Eukaryota > Viridiplantae > Streptophyta > Magnoliopsida > Apiales > Araliaceae > Panax > Panax notoginseng. The sequence continues at coordinate 147,338,978 of CM029012.1, read as the reverse complement.
AGTATCTTTTCATGAAAATATTCTTCTAAGCATTCTTGAATTTTACTCCACAAAGCAGTATCATGTTGACAATTTGGGCGTTGTTAATTCTTGGATAAATTAATTCTTGAACTTGTTTTATTGAATTCTTATATCATTGTCATCATCCTCATGTTTATAAAATGTTGAAAGTCATCTATGGCATGTAATGCATAGATGGACTTGGTATGATTATAACCAGGGATTATTCGGTATAATCATGACCGTAATGTTACAAATGATGTGGTAAAAGTCTTCATTGGCCCGTAGTGCATTGATGGACAGTTGTTGGCACGATCATGACCATTAATGAATATACGAATATCCTTGGCCGTGGTGCAGGGGTGATTCGATGATGTGGATTATTTTATTAAGCTGAGTCCCAGCGATAACAATGTTGAAAAACCTTTTAAATCATAGAAGATAGTATATTTTATTCTCTATTTGACTCTTTTAATGGATTGCTTGTTCCGCTGCAGTTAAACTTGATGTTCGTTATATTTTATCAGTTTAACACTGTTGAAGGCTAATGATAATTTATTCTGCATTATCTTAGTCATAATATTTCTTACTGGGCTAGTTGAGCTCACCCTTTCTTTCACTATTCTCTTCAGGAAATGAAAATATAGCTGGGACGAGTCGGAGAACGGAGTGATGGACCAGATGATAGTATTAGTAGATTTTACTATTCTATTAAATAGTGTGACAATAATTATAATGAGGACTCCTTTTGAGTTTGTATAGTCCCTAATAGACAATAATTGTATTCAAACTCACAGTTATGTTTTGTCGTATTGTACACGACAGTTGTATTAGTAAGTTTTATTTGTATTCTGTACCATGTATCTGACGACCCAAGATGGGTGATGTATACCTAATTTTGGGGACGTCACATGAATTATGAATTAGTTATAAAATCTCCAGGTGTGTAAATAAGAAATTCACAATAATTTACATATTTGTAAGTTTATACTTATAATATAATCTATTGAATTGAAAAGAAATTCAATAAATATGATGAATGGTCTTAAAAGTTAGTTTAAATTATTATAATAGATAATATATCTTCAATTTCGAGGACGATCGTGTTAATAAATTATATAATTTATTATTTAAACTATCTCGTGCATTGCACGGGCTATTATTCAATATAAAATTAATTTTTGACGCTTTATTTTTTAAAATTGTTTTATAATCGCTCTATTTTTAATGATATCAAAAATATTTTGTTGTGAAACAATAGTTTCACTAGGTTGTTCTTGGACTAAGAAATGACTAATTGATTATTGAGTATATATGTTAAATGCAAAAAAGATTTGGATCAAGCACGTTTAATAGTGTTAGATATTGAAATTTTTCTTCAATATTTTTATTTATCCTGTTTCAAAATATCAAATACAAATTCACAAAATAATAATAAACAAACTAAAAAAATTAATAATAGGAATAAATTAAACGCTTTATAGTTTTTAATCAAAATTATATATTTACAGTTTATATCTTTATTGATTTAAATTTAACATCTAATGACACATATGCCAAAAACTTCAACATATATTGTAAGGTTAATTAGCATGAATGCATAAAAACAAATAGGAATCAAAACTAACTAATTGAACATTCATACATAATTAATTAAAAAATTAAAGAAATTTTAAATGATATTTAACTAAACTCTAAAGTATATAAAGTATATAAAGGGAATACCCATAACAAACAGAGCCATACCCACAACAAACAGAGCCATAACCAAGAATGCAACTTAGTACTTACAACTGTAACAAAATCATCAAGATAAAAAAGGAGCAGCTTAATTTTCTTTTCTTACTTTTGAACCCATTACAAATCTTTTCTTTCTTTTGGTCTATTCATATCAGCAGAATTGGGGGACAGAGTAGAATTGGGGGACAGAGTACTGAGAGTAGTAGTAGTCTAGTAGAAAAAAAAACCATCAAAAATCAGCAGAGAAAGTCTCAAACAGTCAAACACACCTTCAAACACATACAAAAACCAAAATAAAAAACTGAGAGTCTCAAACACTCAAATCTCACGACTTAGTACTTACCGTCGGCGACTCGGTGGCTCTGTGCTAGTTGGAGACATTGCCACGTTGGTCGTTGAGAGACTGAGAGAGGGCAGGCTGGCAGGCGACAGGGAGTCAGGGACACAAGGTGAGCTTTATTGCTTTAATGGAGGAGAAGGTGAAGAACGGAGTGTAGAAGAAGAAGAGAGAAAACTGAAGAAGAAAGGAGAGTGAAGAGAGTACTGAGTAAGTGAGTTAAAGTGTTAAATTGTTAAAGTATTTAAACTATTGAAGAGAGTAAAGTATATATATTTCGGTTTCTTTCGGTATTTCGGTTCTTACCGAATTCAAAAAGTGTAATACCGCAACCGAAACTGAAAAAACAAAAAAAAACCGAAAAACCGGTACCGTCGGTTTCGATACCAACCGGTTCGGGAAAAAACCGAAAAAAACCGAAATTTTTGATCACCCCTATCCGTCCCTGTAGTAAGGAAACCCAGAATGAGTCGTTGCTAGATTTCTCTCTCTCATTGACGGTCCTCTTAGTTAGCCATGTGTCACGTCCAGCGGAAAGTTTTAGAAGTTATCCCAGGCGGAAGAAGTACAGGCACTTATGGGAGCTTGTTTGGCCAAAAATGTGGCCAATTCTCTAAAACATGATCCAACATGAAAGTGTTGCCTATTTTCACACGGTTGTGGAACAATATGAAATAATGGAGAAGCATGTGATTTAATTTAGGAAGTTTCTAGAATACTCACGATAACGGTAAGAAAGTAGAATATTCTAGAATAGGGTTAGGAAGCTCTAAAATATTTCATGCTATTTTTGTATATTGCTTGCTACACTAGAAGGCACTAGAATGTAGTAGGGATGCATATGACATGCAAGAAATTAGAAGTTTGTATATAAAACTTTCTAGGAACTTACTTCTAATTGTAGGAGACGAGATGGGTATAAATAGGAGGTGACCTCATTTGGCCAAATCATTGAATAGAATTCAATCCAAGGTCATTCTAGCGAAACTATTCTCCAAACATTCTTGTGTAATAAAAACTTTCTTTCTTTAAAGTGCTCTCTTATTCCTTATCAAGTTTCCTTACTAGTTCTTGTAGTGTTTACTTGGTGAGAACCCTACTTAACAACTTTCTATGGAGATTGTTGTCTAAGGCTGCACGCAGAGGCGGAACTAGTGGGGGGCGGGGGGTGGGGGGTGGGGGGCGGGGGGCATCTGCCCCCGGTAGGGAGGCTAACTAGGGGGAGGGCGGCAGGCAGAGGCGGAACCAGGTGGAGCGGAAGAGGCATCTGACCCCGGTAGGGAGGCGGACAAGGGGGAGGGCGGCCGGGCGGGGGCGGGGGCGGGGGCGGGTGTGGGGGTGGGGTGGGGGGATACTTACTTAACAAAAAAAATCAATCCAGATCTACAAAAAGAAGCTGCCACTGCAAAAAGGGGACAGGGATGGAAAGGGAGAAGGAGTCTCCAAACCAGATCTTGTTAATGTTAAGTGAGATAACTTTTTGTGTAAGACCCCGAATTTTATGAAATAAAAGTATTCAATTTTTTTTATAGTTATTATTCAGTAAATGGTTAAATTGATAAAAGTTAAAGTTAAGGGTGATATATGAATTTTTTTTTAAATACGCAAGTGGTTATAAAATATTCATTGTTGTCGGGGAATATTCATTTAGTCGTGGAATATTCTTTCTGTCGGAGAATATTTGTACGACGGCGCAGCCAGTTGTGGGCCCCATAACAGAATAACTGTCGGATAAAAAAAAATGACAAAGTATGAGTTTTTATAAATAAACGGCGTAATTATTACCGTTAACACTGTTGGAATACCTGGTTGTTAAAATACAGTAATATGCGTGGTTGCACAGTAGCACACGGTATTGCACAGTATTTTTGAATTATTGATCCTTACGTAAGAAGGCACTACTCAATAATTGTTATAGTAGTTACCGTTCAATATTTTATTTTATTGAATCAATAATTGCTGCGTTGATATTTTATATTATTGTTGTTTCAATAATTGTCACTGCACAGTATTTCCCATTATCAGATAAATAATTCATATTATTTGAATAATATTATTAGATAACATTATTGGCAATGTCTAGAAAGTTCTGTCTAAGGAGAGGTTTGGTCACCTAATTGCGCGCCAGTAAGGAGAAATTCTTATTGGAAAGCCCCCTCTTTCCTGGGAACGGCCTGGTTGTCATAAATGTGATTCTGTAATATTATTTGTGAATAATTAATTATTGATTCATATGGTAAGGAAATATTTATTTTATGTGGATATAAATGAGGGATATATTTTTGTGGTTAAAAATGAAGGAGTTAATGTTGAGATATTTTATCTGTATTTTTGTCTGAACGGAGGTATTGAAAATCAAATTATGATTTTTGAGATATTTTGCGAGGGTTATAATTTTTAATCCGACCGTTGGATCGTAATAATATTTGGATATGTTATACATATATAAGTTGAGTATATGTCCACAAATTTTGAACCGTTAAAAATGAATGTATGATTTGTTATGAATTTTACGAGATGACTGGTTCAGAAATTGTTAAATTTTCGGAGTTAATCATTTTGGTGAAAAATTCTAGAATTGGTGGGCCTCACTCTTGGTTGGTGAAAAAATGTACTGAGATTTGTATTCAAATGTGGTGGGTGGGAATAGTAGCAGGTAAAGCCATCAGGTTGCAGGTTAAGTCTGCTTCGGCGTGCTAACATTTTCCTATAAATAGAGGGCTAAGTTAGAATTGAAAATCACACCAGAATTCATAAGTTTTCTCTCTTTCTCTCTCTAGATTATTGAGTGTATTTTGTGAGTATTTAGATACTTGGTGAGTTACTATTCATCAGTGCAAGTTTCCTTCAGCGTCATATCCGATATCCGGTCAGAAGTGCTGCTCTTTTGAGGTAAGGGATTGTAAGGGATAGTAAGGGATATTAAGGGATGCTATATTCTTCATAATGATGTTATTCTTTCAATATCATTATATAGAAATATTGGTATGGATTTTATTGTGGAATTTTTACCTTTTTGAGTCGGGATTACTATTCACGTATACGGCACTACTCAGGTATATGGCACTATTTACGTATATGATATTATTTACATATACGGTACTATGTACGAATACGAAGCACTATTTACGAGTTACTATTCATGAGTTACTATTCATGAGTTACTATTCACGAGTTACTATTCACGGGTACTATTCACGACAAAAATTGGTTTCTTTTTCTGACCAAATTATCGTTGATTTATGATTGTTGCTCTTGAAAATAAATGCAGTTGTTGATCATATTATTTTTATTATCATATATAACATTTTTATAACCTTGATGTTGAATTTCTCTTTCACTTGAGTGTAAAGATGGGTAAATTATTGGTATGATTGTGACTGAGGAATATCTTTGGCCTGTAGTGCAAAGATAAATTGTTAACTGGTATGATCATGACCATTGAATTTATAATTGAATATCTTTAGCTTAAGTGTAAAGATGAATTGATTAACATGGTTATAATTATTGTTTATATAAATTCTGAAATGATTATATATTTCTTTGAGATATGAATATCTTTGGCCCGTAGTGCAAAGATGAATTATTGATGAATATCTTTGGCTCGTAATGCAAAGATGACCTGTTGTTGAATATCTTTGGCCTGTAGTGCAAAGATGACTTGTTGATGAATATCTTTGGGTCGTAGTGCAAAGATGAATTTATTAGTATGATTATGAACATGAACTGTGATTTGGTATAACCATGATCTTTGATGTTTCAGGTGATGAAAATTATCTTTGTCCTGGATGAGAAAAGGAATTTAGAACTATAATTACGATTATGAGTTATACACGTAATTGTGAAAAGGAACTGTTGATTAATGTTACAAGGATAAAACATTATTGGTGGACTTTTAATGTGGAGAAGATAATAGACTTTATGGTTTATTTGACTCTTCTAATGGATTGCTCGTTCCGCTGCAACTATGGTTGAAATTTTTATCATCTACCATATGTTCTAAATCTCTGATTTAATTCTGTTGAAGGCTATTGATAACTTATTTATCTTTAGTCATGATATTCTTTACTGGGCTAGTTGTGCTCACTCTTCTGTTTCACAATTCCTTTCAGGTAATAAGAGTGCAGCTGGGTCGAGCGGGGATAACAGGAGAATAGAACGGTGGTCATCATTTAGTAGTTATATTTGGTGAATCATCTAAGGTGAAGCGAACCCAACGTTGGAAGAGTGTTTTGTCACTATCATACAAGATGTCTAATGATATACAATCTCGTGTCATCATAAGACAGGGTTGTGCTCATCCACTTGTCAAGTATATTTACGAGCACTACCTATATAATCTTGGTATTTGTTTGAAGTATAATTTTCAATTAGAGACAGTGGAGATAATTATATGTCAAGAGAAAACTCACCATTGGGAAGAATATGATAGTAAACTTCTCGTTTTTCTTTAGGGTCTATTGGGTCAACCAAGGATAATTTTGTGGCCGTATGATATCTATCATAACCTAGATGCATGGTCTCCCATGTACGAAGGTTTCCTTGAGCACTTCCCAAAGATTCTAATTTCTAAAACAGTTTTTGACTATACCTTTATGTAAGGTATCATTGTGAGGTGCTGTCCACGATTGGGACATGAGTCACATTTGGTATATATTTGTATCCAAACTCACAGCATATGTGTTGTTGTATTTTACACGACAATTGTTGTAATAAAGTTGTAGTTATTTTCTTTACCATGTATTTAACGACTCAGAATAGGTTGGATGGAATGGACCTGTTTTGGGGTTGTCACATTTCGTACCAAAATGGAGATGGATTTTTGGATTTCGTGTGGAATTGTGTGAGAGGGATAGTAATGATGGTAGATGATGACCAAATGGAGGAAAAGATGAGAGAGAGTAAAGAGAAAGAAAAACAGAGCTGCTATTGTCCATTGATAATGTTATTTTTTTAGTTTTGTTTTCATTTTAGTCGTATTAATGTTTATTTGATTTAATTAGTTTAATTAAGTAATTTATTTGACACAATTTTTTTGTTAATTATTTTATTTGGATTAATTAGTACGTTAATTATTTTATTTTGTTTTAATTATTTTACTTGGATATTTAAGAATTATTTATGTATAAATTTTTATACTCCTTTAATATGTTATTTTTTTCTATATATATGTGTATTTTTACTATTTTAATAAGTCAACTACGTATTTATATAATCAACTATATTTAAATATTAAATTATGACACGTGGCCATTTTCTTGCAAAAAAATCAACCGAAAATAATAAAAGGGTCCATCGTAGTTACTTAACGGTACTTCGGGTAGTGAGATAATTAGACTCTTAATTAAACTTTGGTGGATAATTTCTTAGACCAAATTTCCTGTTTTGTTTTCTAGCTTCTCTTTCTATATATAATAACTCCTAGTTTGGGAATTGGGATTATATCAGAAAAGATAATTAGACTCTCAATTTTGATGAATTTTAATAATTTAATGTTTACATCATTTAGTAATTTAGTTTTCAAAATTGTTACTGTTGGAGTAATCTTAAATTAATGTTTAATTTATGTTTGCTGAATATATTAATTATGTTTATTTATCAGAATAAAAAAATAATTCTATAATTTAACGTACTAGCTAGCTTTTAATTTCCTTTCATATTTTAGGCTAAGGCCTAAAGGAATTCTTCTACTATTAAATTTTTCAACAATCAAACACCCACGGCCCACCTGCTAGCTTCCAATATAGTTTACCAGTTTAGTTTGAACAAAATAATTAAAAGCTCATTTTAGTCTTATATTTTAGAATAAATAGAATATCATATATTTTTAACAATTAACAAGTTCCACAAGTGGTGGTTTTAATAATTTCGGTCCGTTTGGTTTAAAAATTTTGACCCCACTACAAAACCGTTCTGGTTCCGCCACTGGCTGCACGGTAGGACTTAGAATTATCTAAGGCCATTTCCAACAGGCCGGAGCTCCATCAACAGGGACGAAACCAGGATTTGTTTTTAGGTGGGTTGGGGGGGGCAAGAATTTTTTTAACAACATAATATATATTCAGAAAAGGGGTACTTGAAAAGAATGCATTGATATGAATCGTAATTGGTGTAAGCTCGTCGAATTTCATCACACCAGAACATTTTCATATTTCGATACGTTTTCCAAGATCACGCTCTAAATAATTAATATCTCATTCTTTACCTTCAATTCTTGGTGATTTTGGAGAACGTTGTTTTTGTTTATAAGTAGACAGAGATGTTTGAACATTAGACTCATGGGTAAACAGAGATGTGTCAACATGATTTGATTACTTTCTCTTGAAAAATGAATCAATAATATGTGATCTTCTCATGATTCTAAAATAAATAATAAAAAATTCAATTAACTACGTTACAAGAATGAGTTAATCAATATTATTGGATCATTTATTGAACTTTTTAATAATAAAATTTTCATAAATTTGCAATCAAATAAGTAAAGTTTTAGTTGGCTACCAGAAAACAAGTTGAATATGCAATTGCAATTAACATATACAATACTATAATCAATCATTAAACTTTTAAAAATTAAAATATCAAGTTTCATAAAATAAACAAAAAATAAAAAAAAAATTAAATAAGAGTTTAAGTTAGTTATCTGAATACAAATGTATCATTTAATTGGAATAACATATAAACAATATTATACTCCAATTATACAAAATTAGAATTATAATAAATTTAATAATGATACATTTTGGGTTGCACCTTGTAAATTTTACACACTTTACAGACTGCATATATATATGGACGTGGTTTTCCTCTATAGAGTACGAGAAAAGAAGCAAGCAAGCAAGCAAGCAAGCAAACAAGCAAATAGAGTACTAGCAAGACTAGTAGTAAACACAAAATGGAAAGGAACACTAATTTTCATCTAATCTGCAATGTCCGTTCCTCAAATTCATGCACCCCTCAAAACATTCTTCAACTCCTCATTTTCACATTCCCCTCTGATTTCTTATCTCCATTGCTACGGCCGGGACTGAATTTTGCCACTCCGAAAATGCTTCATTTCTTTTCAATTTCCGACCTCAGCATTCCATTCTCTACCTCAAGTTGGCGCTTCACATCCAAACACGTCTCTGACACGTTAGCATTTCCTGGTCCCGCCGCCTGGTTAGTATCTTTCTTATCCTCCTCCGCCACCTGTTCGATTCCAATTTTGTTCATCACCAGTACCGGAAACTTCTTCAACGAATTCCCAGCCGTTGTTTGATTACTCTTCATCAGCAACGACCCCGCCGCCGCGTCCTCCTTCTCAGCAGGCAACCTCACGCCCCATCGGAAGTTCATTACAGCACGCTTACTCAGCGGCAGAGTAGTCCTCGCGCTCATCTCAATCCCCGAGAAAAAGCCCTTTACCATGCTGGCAGCTGGTACCCCCGGCGACAAAACAGTGAATTTCTTTCCGTGAAACAAACCGTTATCAACAAAGTAACCGTTGTTCACAACCGCTGGCGCCTCAACAACCTCCGCCGTTTTGTCCTCACCAGAAACGATGCCGTTCCCCTTTGATATCAAGCTCTTGACAAAATCCGACGACTGCGATTTCTTCAGAGTAAAATCACCTAACTGAGGCTTGAAATGAACAAAAAATCGAGGGTTTTGATTTCCTATGATATTGAATTCGGCGCCCATGGTCAAGGAGCTTGCAATTGGGGAGCCCAAGTGTCCAATCCCAGACTTGAAAACGAGACCGAAAGGATTGAATGAATCATTGGGTCGATAAGAGAGCTTGAAAGAAGGGCCGGAATCCAAGAAAGTACTGAGATTTAAAGTGAGCTCTTTGGATTCTCCGGCGACGATTCCTGACTGAAAAGGAAACCCTAAGATACTCAATGGTAGTTTAGCTCGAATCAGTGGATTTTGCTCATCCCGAAACTTGACTGATGCTTTCATCTTCTTCCCAAAACAAAAAACCTAATCGTTTTTACCAGAGAGGCAGGGGGATAAGTGGATTGTTTGAATTGATTTGGAGAAGATGAGTTGGGGTCTGGGGACCAGGTGATGTGTTTCATCTTACGAGGATTGAGGACTCTGAATTTGGAATGTGCACAACACGTGTATTGCCCTTTTGTTTTACCAAAATGACAGTGATGGTTAAATGATGGAGTTGTTTAAATTATGAGGATGAAGGAGGGTATTACAGAGAGAGTGGATAGTATTGAATACTCCCCGGTCCGTTCTTTAATATAGGTCGTTTTAAAAAAATATTTTTGTTTTTAAGTATAAATCGTTTGAAAATTTCAAATAAATATTAATTACTTAGTTTCCAATATTATTTCAAGTAATAAATATAACTTTGGTTCTCTCACTATTTTTTACCCAATAAATAACACTCTTTTTCAATACAAGGGTAATATAGACAATTGATAATATATTTAATGTTTTATAATCATTTCCTTAATACTTGTGCACTCTAAAACGACCTATATTAAGGAACGTACGGAGAGAGTAGTTTATTACGAGTAGTTAGTAAGAAATTAATTTTGGTTAATTGACCGATACACAAGTAGGAGATGATATCTTTTTCTAAATATCAATATTATATTGGTCAATTGACCAATTTATCCTGAAATTAACTTCATGATAACCAGATTCAAATTAATAATTTCACTTCTAAAAATATAAATTTTGTTTAAAATTATGGAAGAGTGGATAGAGAGAGGTACACTGAACAACAATTCTTTGAGTGTGATGGTAGAACAATTTTTTAATTCACGTTTTATTGTTATGTATATAAAAAAATTAAGAAATATAATTAATATTTTATTTGATTGATTAAAATAAATATAAAATTTTAATATTAATCTTTTATAATTTATTAAAAAGATGACAGAGAAGTAAATTAGCCTTTAATTATAAAGAATAATATATAAAATTAAACATTTAATGCTTTCTTAAAATTTACAATTGACAAATAAAAAAGAATAACTTCTTCTTTCAAAAAAGATGAATAAAAAGAAACGGAGGGAGTATTTCGCAAAATTAATATTCTAAAAATACAATAAGATACAAAGACATTAACCTAGAGTGGTCAAGAAAAATAAAAATAAAGAAAAGAGAAATAAAAATTTTTAATTTTTTTTATTAGTAGTCCCATAATATTATATAAAAATAATTTTGTAATTATTAGTTTTTGTTATATACTCCTTCCGTCCCAAATTAATTGCTCAGTTTTGATTTTTTAAAATCAAATTGACCATTTTTAAAATTAATATTTTTACTATTTTTGCTAAAATATAGGTGAAGAGATTATAATCAAAAGAAAATATATACAATTTATTATTAACCCCAGTTTTTATAATTTTAAAAATATATTTATATATGCTTAATTATTAATTCTAAAAATAGTTAATTTGACTTTAAAAAGTTAAAACTAAATAATTAATTTAGGACGGAGGGAGTATTATATAATTATAATAATTATATCAGTTAAAATTATAATAATTTTATATAAACTTAAAGTTTAATATGTCTCAAAAGTTAAATTATTATATTTTTAATTTTGGAAGGGAGGGATGGAGTACCATCTTAGGGGTTACGTGACACCGTAGAGCCCGTATATATACAAGGAGAGAGATGAGGAAAGTCAAACACGGGCGAAGCCCGCTCGAATTGAGAATTCAGCCGTTTTAAAAAAAATTGGTGTTCTGGCTCTATTTCTATTTCTAGGGTTTTACTTATAAACCATTTCAATTTTTCCCTCTTTTCTAAAACTTCTGATTCATCACTTCATAGATCCGAATCTAGGGTTTTGAATTCGCATTTCTTGTTTTGCTCTGATTCTGATTCTGGATTCTTCTGAGAATTTCATCCGTAAAATAAATGCCTCGAATCGTGGAAGGCGAGCCCAGTAGAAGTAACAATAATAATAGAGCAGAGAATGGTGGGAGCGGAGAAGCAGCCGCAGGAGCCAAAGGTTCCGGAGGTGTTGAACGCAGAGTTCTTCGTTCTCGATATCTCGCCGTCAAAAATCTTATAAGCGGTCGCTATTTCTATTTGTTCACTCAATTGTTCTTTCTTACTTCAATTTTCTCTCTCTCTCTCTCTCTCTCTCTCTGTGTGTGTGTGTGTATATATATATATATATATATATATATATATATATATATATATATATATATTCGCGTGTAGCATATTTTTACGTACGTATATTGGTTTTGCAGATGAGAGAGATGATATATCGAGGGTTGATTCTGATAAGTTCAAGTCGATTATTGATGAAGTCGAGAGCTTGCATCAGCTTGGTATATATTTGTCAATATAGCATTGGTTTTTTCAATTTATTAATATCATATATTTTTATGAGGTGATATAAATAAAAAGTTTGTTCCCCAATAAAGCTTTTTTTTTTTTTGGTTTTGTTTTAGTTTGTCTTCAAGTTGATTATTGCTAGCTCTCATTTTCTTTATGAACATATTTGTTTTGCATATTTAAATAATGTGGATTCTCAATTTGGTTTTCAGTACAAAAACCTCGGGAACAGGTTGCAGATGCGGAAGCTCTGCTAGACATTACAAACACTTTGATGACTTCTGTAAAGGCACATTGCAATGAAGGAGTGACCCCTTCAGAATTTGTAGCATGTCTGCTTAGGGATTTTGGGGGACAAGGGGGAGCAAGTACTAACACAGGCGAAGATAGAAGTTCTATTGATTGGAAAAACATTGGGCTTGCCACATCTCATGTTTTATATAGGGCCAGTGGATGTTGCACAATGTAAGAACCATTTCATGATTGCATCTCACTCTCTTTGTGCTTATATACATGAGATTAGTATCGAGTTATTGTACACCTTTTTTACAGGCTTGGACCTATGAATACTGAATTGAAGCACCGTAAAGTCATTACTAGCAGAAAAAAGCACACGAGACCAGCAGAAAGTTCTCGTCCTGAAGAGGTGAAGTGCAGCATCCTTGCCTCTCTTTTCTAACTACACTTTCTTTTAGTCAGAAATACCTTTGTAAATAGTAATTACTGATATGGCTTGTAGTCGTAACTGAACAAATTGGTAGAAGGTGGGATGTTAGAACTAGATAATAGTATTCTACTGCAACTGGGAAGAGGTATAGTAGTACTAGGTTAGGCAATCTGAGATGTTGATTTTTTAATGACTGATAACCTTCATCTAAGCTGCACAAGACATTAGGTCAGTGGATTATGTTATGAGAGTTGCTATTCATTAATCATTTTTGGCATAACCTGAATGGTTCATGAAAGTAAGTCAATAAACTGATATGTATTATAGCACAGGATGCTTTAATCTCCTTGTGGTTCTTATTAATGTTCTTACTCTTAATACTTTATTGATGCTGTTATGGGGAGCCCAATGATCAGTACTTTTAGGCAAACGGTGAACATACTATTACTTGACATTATTTTTTCTTCTTTGAATTATATTTTATACTTGAGACATCTTTTATGGGACAGAGGGAGTATTAAGTTGTCATTTGATATATACACATAGTGGGATTCTATTTAAAAATTGTATTTATTTTCTGCCTTCTTATGTGTAGCTTGATCAAACCTGTACAGAAGAGAGAACAGAGACTGATAAGAATATGGCAATTATGTTTGATATATTGAGGAAGAATAGGAGGGTAAGGCTTGAAAAACTAGTGTTGAACAGAAACTCCTTTGCACAGACAGTAGAAAATTTGTTTGCTCTATCATTTCTGGTTAAAGATGGGCGGTCTGAGATAACAGTGGATGAGAAGGGATGCCATTTAGTTAGTAAGATCTTTCACAAGTAATCAAGTTTTAGTTTAATTTCTCTTTTGTTGGCTTTGTTTATGCATGTAACATATTTATCTATTTATATGTCAATTGCTTATTTCAGCACCTAGGAATGCTCCTGCTGCAGATGCAGTTGCCTCTGGAGAGGTTACTTTCAACCACTTCATCTTCAGATTTGACTTTAGGGATTGGAAGGTATTTAAACAAGTAAGCTTGTTGTTTTGTTTTTGTAATTTTTAAATCTCGTTTGCTGTTGGTTAGCACTTGTTTCTGGTACTGTACTTGATCAAGCCATTGTGTATAGTTTGTATGATCTGTCATCTCTTTCTTCCTAAAAAGAGAAATGGTTGCCTTTGAGCACCTGACTTGACACTTGAACCATCTCTCCCATCCAGGTTCAACGTGAATAGGCAAAACATAGGGATATTTTCTTTGGGATGAGCCCAAAAAAATTCGAGTTGAACTTTGGACACCCTGCTATTTTATTGAACAAGCTTTTGCATGGACTTCTTTGATTATTTTTTTTCCTCTTAAAAGTAGTTGTTTGATGTGGTACTTGATGTTGTGTTAATTTTCTTACATGCTCCCAATAGTTTGTGGTTTATTTGAAGTTGGTGGTGTTGTAATTCTTTGTAATTTATAATTCACAGTTAATGATGGATTCTATTGGGGTTGGAGAGGAGCTTATGCCAAACAGAAACTCTGCAAACATATTGAGCAATTCGGAACCAGACACTTCACCAGAACAAACCCGAGCTGCATTGCCAACGACACCAATCAGAAAACTGTCGAGGAATCGTGGTCTCGTATTGCAGGAACAGACTGTTGTGGCAGACTCGCCAGAAAGTGATGATTCAGCAGCAAGAGCTGCTGCAATACGCAAAGGGAAGCGGAAGCTTAGATGATATTTGATGCTGAACAGAGCTCTCCAGTTGTAGAAATCTAGGAGCACTGATTAATTATATTCATAGCTTGATTTTTGTGCTGGTGGAGTTGTGGTTAGGCCAAATAGCTCTTTGGTTTGAGTATATAAACTTGCATTCTTTGTTCTTTCATTGGTGCCTGATTAGATTTTGGATGATTTTATTTGGTCATAGTCTACATTTAGTTGATAATCTATCTCTAATTATCAATGCTTAACTTGTGCCTCTCTTTTTTTATGTCTATGTTTGATGCTTGGACCTTGGATAACCAGAAGTATCGGGATTTGTTGTTTTTGATGTTCTATTGACAAGTAAGATCCAAGTTGGTAAAATCTTCATCTGAAATTTCATAAGAACAGGTCTTTATAGTTTGGATTGTGTTTGAAGCAATGCGGTTACCATATTTGACGAAGCTTGAGAGCCTCAGAGGGCTCGTAATCATACTACTACTGACAACTGTGAAATAACCAAACTTTACAGATTGCGGGTATGCTTCTCAAGTTATAGACGCTCAATTTCTACGCTGAAGTTCTATTTTGGGTAGTACAATGTATCATCATATTTAAGTACGTAATTACTATTAGGCAATTTGAATATACGAGGGTGTTTTTTTTTTGTGTGGAGAATCTGTTGGAGTTGGCATTTGGGCTTACAGTGGAAGGTATCACAAAGCATGGTACATTGGAAGGTTAGAAGAGTCGTGATCAAATGTATCAAGAAATAGTGTACCCCATAATAATAATAATAATAAATCCAACTTGTAGCAACCTTGCTTCTCTTCAGTTTTGAGTTTTGACTATGCCTAAAACCCAATTTTAATTTGTTTTTTAAAAAAACTTTCAGGATATGGTAAATATGATAATATCTAGGCATTTTGAATGAAAACGACTCGAGTGTGTAGTTGGTCATGATAATAATTATTGCTTCCATTTAGTAGTAGTATCTTCACTAATAGGCAATAGCCGTTTCATATAAACTTTATAAAGGTTACAATTGTGAAGCAAGTATAGTATCTGTTATTAGCCGTAAATAACAATTAACAAACAATTTTCTACTGTCATTTTTCCTAGTTTTACTTGGGGTGTTGTGTACTTCAGTTTCTGCATGATCATATTTTTTTTTTTAAGGAAATTGATAAATCCATAATAGAAAATGTTGCAACACTTTTCAATAAAAATATCAAATAATATTGTGAAAATATCAATTTCCTTTTTTTAATTATCTAATTTAAATGCAGGCTCCAATGGCTGTTACACACACTACACATTTTCAAGGTGGCAATGTCTACATCTGATATATTATCGAACAATATGAAAAAGAAGAGATGGCTAGCATTTATTGTTTACATAATCAAAATTTCTCAATTGTCCGATTGATTGTCATGCTACAAGACTGATGCCCACTACCTTCAGCTCTTGTTGTCTTTCGGAATGTCAAGATCTTTAAATACTGGGCTGTCAACTCCCACCCCCATTGCATTCAGACCATTGTCAACATACACAACAGCACCAGTGATGGCTGAAGCTAGTGGTGACGCCAGAAAAGCAGCAGTGTTCCCCACCTCATCTGTTGCATTCACAGTTCAGGATTAATATTGGCAAGCAACAAAGATGCAATATATATTAAGGTTGACTTTAAACTTTGTGTATGAGCAGAGCTACTGTCTCGACTGTTTATGCTGACCCACCATGGCATTCTCACATTCAGTTTCCTAGCAGTAGCCATTTAGCAATTGATTTCCAAAAGTGAGACCAAATTGATGACTAACCTGCCGATAGTTCTCTTTGCAAGGGTGCATTCTCCGTGGAGTAATCAATCATCATATCAATAAAACCAATAGCTTTTGCAGCACGACTTCTTAATGGTCCTGATGCATAATTTTAATTCGTTAGGTAAAACAAGTCTCTGTAGTAGCTGATTTAGCATTTAGTTGTATCAACATGAATGTCCTGTGGGGATAGAAACATTACAGTTGATTTCCACCAACACACAAGTTAAAAGACAACCAATTGTTTTGATTCGAGAATCAATTGGAACAAACACCCCCCCCCCCAAAAAAAAAAACAATAATAATGTCACTAAATTTTCAGGAACTGACATTTGTTTAAACAATAAATCAGTTTCATCTATTGGCATTACCTGCAGATATAGTGTTGACTCTGACTCTATGTTTCCTTCCAGCTTCAAAGGCCAGAACCTTCATAAAATTTATTTGATGATCCATCATGTATAATAGAAATAGATAAATGTTTTACATGGTAGGGTGAACCAGAATTAGTAATATAAAAGACTCACTCTTGTGTCACTCTCTAAAGCAGACTTTGCTGAACTCATGCCTCCACCATATCTACATGATGGAAAAAGATACAGATAAATGTGATACTAAGATGATCAGAAATGAATCATGGTCTATATGGAGTAAACAGCAAGGGGATTTACCCTGGTATTATCCTTTCAGAAGCAATGTAGGTTAGAGAAATAGAAGCACCACCTGCAATATCATTAGACAAGCTCAAACTTTGCCAAGAATCTTTAGTGCATAACATAACAGTTTTTTTGCTCAACTAAAAGGATGGATGAAAGTTAGAAAAGATACATAGATTGGAGGAGAACCATGCCTGGATTCATAATTGGGACAAAATGCCTGAGTAAAGAAACAAACGAATAACTAGAAGCAGAGATGGCTGCAAGATATCCGTTCCTTGATGTCTCCAAAAGCGGTTTCGTAACCTGCATGGCATGCTTTAATACTTCATCATGAAAATGGTAAAACACCAACACACACACAAATATATACCTCAGGTCCATTGGCAAGTGAGTGGATCAAGATGTCAATGCAGCCAAAATCCTGCTTAATTGATTCAGCAACTTCCTGCAAAACATGAATAATCATACAACAATTACCATGCGCCTCATCTCAACTGTTCCATGGTAAATTTTGCTGAAATTAACTCAAGTTAAACTGACTCAAGACATTATAAAAGAGAAAAATCAGATGGTTGTTACTGAAACTGTTTATTCCTCCTAAAGCCAATTTCAATTTGTTAAAGGTTCATAACTCAAATATACGAGTGAAGTGGCTTCACTTCACTACTATCAATTTCAGACAACCTCTCTCATACACCTTATTCACTACTTATCCCCACCGAGAGTTGGCATACCAGATGCAAATAAACACCTACAAACAATGCATAACATGCAAACGAACCTCAACAAACAACGCAACAACGAGGCTTGACTTGCAGGACTCCAAATCCCCAACTTTGATACCATGTTACAGTGTCCCCACACATTAAAAGGGTAACAAGTATTGAAGCCCAGAACTAGAATACGATAGTTTGGTAAACACTCATACTTACCAATATGCAAGATCTCATTAATTGGGAAAAGTACAATTAAAGAAAAGGTTAAAAAATAATCAAGCTCTTAGCAAACTCACAAACACACTCTCATTCTCTCAATCAGCTGGAGTCCTCTTAATTTTGTTAAGGTTTTTCTGGTGAGCACATATGTAGTTTGTATGAGTTTTGCATTTAAGCATTCTGTAATAACATCATAAGTTGTCACTCACTTTTGGTAATCTGCTACCTCGAAATCATAAGTATACATGACAGCCAATATCAGTTATTTCAATGCATAAGTTTATTAAATGGTTGGGTTTCTTTGTTCATTATTTAATTAAAAAAGGGATTACCCATCAAATAAGCAGAATAAAAGTGAATTTCTAGTTTTAACCAAAAATATTAAAATCAAAAAGTAATACCTTAACCGTCCACTTTGAAGACCCTGCATAACGTTTATTTGATTTTATCTGCATAATCCAAATAAAAATTTTATGAACGATAATTTTAACAATGGTAACTTTGAAAATTATACGAGTGCTTTTAACTTACATCTTCAGGAACATCCTCAGGGCTGTCAAAAACTGCATCCAAAGGGTAAACTTTTGTGATCTCCATCAGTGAACCATCTGGCAACCTACAACAGCAATTCTAACCCATTAACCATCACTTAGCAAACTTCTAACCATCTGAGCAGAATTGAAGACAACACTAAATTCTTACACCCGTGATTCATCAAACTTCCCACGTCGAAGACTGGACTCAAAAATGTTCAGCGCCTGCATGGACATACATTTATTTATTAGGAACACATGTTAGGCAGAGGCTGAATTTAAGCATTATAAAATCTAGATTAAGATACGTACAGGCACCCATGTACCAACAAGAATTTCAGCACCTGCGGCAGCAAGAGATTTTGCTATTGCCCATCCATATCCATTATCATCGGCAATACCAGCTATAAATGCCCTCTTTCCTGCAAGAGAAAACCTCTTCATGTTAGGTCATCCACTACCATATCCACATTGTGTGAGTGTGTGAGACACTATGACCAACTATTCCGATTTCCTTTGATGTGTTTTCAGGTATAATTAAATATATACTGAAGACGAAGCCACCCCACATTAAAGATCCACCCATTCAATAAAGAACTAACAAAACCCTCATAAGGAGGAGAAAGTAATTTTATAAAGTAAGCTCGTTACTAAGAAGGAAACTCGGTCAAAAGCTACCCATCTTATTGACAACAAGGTCAAAGAGCATTAGTGACATTTCAAGTTCTCCAAAATCCAAAAGGAATTCTCCACTTCACTTATTAGTTCTTATTGTCTTATATGCTAAGATTTTATTCCAAAACAAGTTTGCTTTTGCAGTTGGCATTCTGGTCTCGCATGAGGAACAGGAGGTTCCCTTAATTCGCTTGACTTCCATTACAATATGACTGACTAAGCTATTAAGTTTAGGAATCGACAAATAGTTTACTCAAATCAATCATAATCAAACCAACCAGGCAATCATTTCCACAATAATTCAATCACCATCTGCAGTTTAGGCTTGCCTTTTTATTTTCCTTCATCCGCTCTTTCATTCTAGCGATGATGCATGTTGCTATAGTTTCAGACCATGAAGGAGGAACTTTCCTAATGTGAACCTTTGTCTTAAGTCTAATGTGAGGCCAATACTTATCTTTTCTGACTTACAGTGTGTTAGACATTTTCAATCCAAATAGAAAATGTGTAACAACAGATACAACAAAACCTAAGCACTAATTGTCACAGTGATAGATTAGTTTGTATGTTTTGAGAAAAGTTGCAAAAGTGAAGGACAATACAGTTGCCTATAGCAGCCGCAAAGTCAAAAGTTCAAAACTGTGATGTCAAATTCAATTTGGAGCAATGTAATTATGATTCTGAACCCAAATCTTGGCATCAATGCAAACTCGAAACTTGCATGCCATTTGGTTCTAATGCAAATGCAAAGATGCAAAGTGTTAAACACTGAAATATAATGTTCAAAATGCAACAAAACGTCCAACCTCTCAAATCAATTGGCAATCCAGGAAGGGTCTTGATCTCACTTGCTTCAGACATTGCTTTTGTAACAACCGTTTCAAATTTTACAGGAGCACATGCCAACCTCTGAGACAAGGATCTTGTGGACGATATGTGGCATGAGCTTTTAAGACTTGTCCAAGATGGCCCTCTAACTTCCGTACCCAAAATACAAATGCTTGGCTTTGAAACTTTGTGGGAAGCAGTAACGCAAAGTTTACCTGTTGCAATTGCCGTTGCCGCCATTTTCCAAGAAGTTATATCACTTCAACAAACAATAGATCTGCAAGGGACACCGAAATCACTATCAAGAATTACAATACTTCATATTTGATTTTCCGACATATACAATGATTGATATATACATACATATTTATATATGTATATGTATATGTTTATTTAATGCATTTCAAAAATTGACTTAGGACCATGTATTCAGAGATTGTTTTTACTTTTTACGAATTTAGGTGGCTTATACGACTACTTACATTTGTCATTCATCGAAAAGACCATCATAAATATGTCTAAACTCATTTTAAATCCTAAAAAATGAATCCTTTTGTGGTATAAGAAAGATTTTAGGACGGAGGGAATATTTGAGAAAATATGTCTAAACAAAGTTGAGCAATGTCAGTTCACCAAGGGCAATTCACTAATTTGCAAAAAGAAATTAGCACGATAAAAAAGTCAGGCAAAAAACATAATTAGCGATAGACAATAGCCTCAATTAGTTTTACTGTTAATCACTTTTCAGTATGTATATAAAGATAAATAACTTAGCACTTTAAACAGCTGTAGCTCCCAAAATGACATAAGATTAATAATTTCACACACTTTCGTATTCTGAACAGAAGCTCCAAGTTTGTAATGCTCAACAATTATAAAATAGAGTACAACACAACAGATTTAGTGGAAAAAAACAAAAGAACCATCAATTGATTAAATGTACCTTAAATAAATTGAATTAAAAAAATAAACACCACTCATAATGATACTATCTGCATCTTCAAATAACAGAGATAAAGACGATCACTTCTGTCCCTCTCTTAAACCCATTAAGAACAAGAATTCAATTAAATCAGCAATGTAAAGCTCGAAACTTTACAAACCCAGATCAATGCAGCAAATCAAAACTACATTTTCCGTTAAACATAACAGATGAGCTTATTTTAGAGATTTTTCATCGGACGATTCGAAGCTTACCTTTTATTTTCCTCGTTCTTATCGAGAAAAGAGAGACAGGAGAGAGAAAGTAAGAGTTGGGGCTTTTTGCGCGTTAGGTAGGGTGTGTGTGTGTGTATATATATATATATATATATATATAGAGAGAGAGAGAGAGATGAGGGAGACGGGTTTCGATGAAATCGAAGCTGTGCTAACAGTAACAGCGTCTTTTTGCAAACTGTGGGCTAAGTTGAGCTTTGGAAATGCCGGAAGGGACAGGTGGAAGAGGGGTTTATTAGTTTTATGAATAGACAGTTTTATCCTCTTTTCAAAAATATGGGTCGACCCTTTTCTCATTCCCCACCGGATCGACCGCTCACAAGATGCATTTGGTGCAATTGTTGTGCAAGGATAAAGCTTCTTAAAATAGGGATGTCATGCAATGATCGTTTTGGGTTCACAAAATTGAATCGTAAAATTTTATAAAAAAAATATAAAAATCATTATAATACAAAAACATAATTCTACTACGCAACACTTATTATAATGATATTCTATATATAGTCCGGCTCTCTCCAGCGAATTGGAGGGAACAAACTGGCTATAACGACGATTTTTTCCGTCGCTATAGCATAAAATATCGGCTTTCTATGATATAGCGAAAGAAAAAACCATCGCTATAGCCGGTTCGTATTTAATTAGCTTCCTCCAGTTTGCTGGAGAAGCGGACTATATATATATATATATATATATATATATATATATATATATATATATATATATATATATATATCATTTTTTAATTGTTAAAGAAGATTAAAATATATATTCTCATATTACTTGTTAGATTTTCAATAGAATTCTACACATAATCTTTATATAAAATAGAGTTTTTATTATATTTACAAACATATGTCGTCAAATAACTCAATATTTATAAAAATCAATTACTTATTTCACATATATTAAGTGATAAGTATCAACCAATCAAATTGAACACCAATTATGTACTATAAATTTATTGAACTAATAATGAAAGAAGTACCTAATAATAATAATATTCAAATATCAAATGCATTTCATCCATAATTTTATACGTACTAAATTAAAAGTTTAGAGTTGTATTTATACTTTAAAGGTTTAAAAATTAGGATTTTAAAAGTCTTTGTTTTAGTTGAGCCACGTGTATAGGTCAAAAAACACTACTACAAAGTAATAAATAGACAATACTTAAACCACAACGTTTTTATAAAAAATATTATGGTATTTTTTTTTACAACATTTTTTAACAAAACGTTATAGATATAAATAAAAAAACGTTATCTATTTTAAAAGAGAATTTTTTTGTTTTAACTAGATAACATTTTTTTTAAAAACATTATGTATCTAAAAAATACGGAGCTCAAAATATAAAAACACGGAATTGAAAACACGGAATTTCTTCTCTCTCCTATCTCTATCTCTGTACTTTCTCCATCCACTTCTCTCTCGTTCTCGCCAACTTCTCCTCTCCACTTCGCCGCCACTCACTCCGCAACCGTCTCCAAACCTAACACCCAAATCCACCATCTCCGCCTTCAAAGATACAGTCGCATCCGCCTTTTTTCGCTCGGACGAACGCCTATTCGCCGCCGGATCCTACTCAGATCTAGTTCAAGTCTTTGATAAGCTTCACCTCCTCTCCGGCGCCGACGATGCCGTTGTCAAGTACTGGGACGTGGCTTCGGAGACTCCGATTCATAATCTCGTCGACTGAATGCTGCCACCAACAATTTCAGCCTGGAGTTTATTGTTTCTGAGAGTGGCGAAAGAGCCCCAAATGTGGTATACAAGCATGGACGGATCCAAGGTTTGGCATACCTGGGCAGCTGCCCAGGCAGTCGACGAAAATCCGTCCCCTTAGATCTCGAAATGCCCCGGCAGCAGAGGCGGCACCGCGGCAGCAGAGGCGGTCGGCGAGGAGCGGAGGAGCCTGGCCACGTCGGTGACTGCAGATGAAGAAGGAGTTCAGGTTTTTTTTTTTTAAACTGACTAAATGAAACGACGTCGTTTCATTTAGTCGGTTTTATTTTTTTTTTAAAACTGACTAAATGAAACGACGTCGTTTCATTTAGTCAGTTTAAAAAAAAAAATAAAACCTGAACGTGAATCACAGCAACCTTCGTTGAACCATTTCTCCGTGACTCCATCCCTGTTCCCAAGTGCCGGCAGCTCCCCTCCTCCGCTCCTCGCCGGTCGGACCCCTCCTGGCTGCTTCACCGGCCGTCTCTCGCGCCGCTCCGGTCTCCGGTAAGTGGTTGTCACTACTCACTTGTCAATTTAAATATTTAATTGAATATTTGTTTTAGGGTTTTAAAAAATTAGGGATTTTTGGTTATTGTTGTCCGTTGATTTGTTGACATGTTGTCAATTGTCAATTTGTCATTAGTTAAAATTGATAGAATCATACAATTATACAAATGTAAATATGTAATGTTGTTTATGATTTTTGCCTTTTTGGGGATTTTTGATTTTTGAATTTTGATTAGTTAAAAAATTAGGGATTTTTTATTTTTAGTCTCCTCGTATGATGTTTATTGTGACTTGTGATTATTAACTTAAATTTATTTATTAATTGATAGGGATTTGTAGGTTCATAATTATTTGTTAATTCATATGGTCCTATGGAGAAATACTTTCCTAAAAGGCCAAAGGGGGCGAGTTGTGAAACCAATCCGAGTAGTTCAACTAATCCGGGTAGTCCTATTAATCCGAGTAGTCCAAAGAGAACTAAGTTAGATGGAATCTTGGCCAATCTTCCTGCGGATCCTGGACTTCGACCTCCAATATTAAGTTATGATCATAATTTTCGAGATGAAATTCGAAGAGCATATCTACAAAAGGGACCTTGTCAACCAAAGGATCACAATTTCCCACAAACCAATAAGAGACGATTTATCCCGAGGTGGTTTGATGAGTATGATTGGTTGGAGTATAGCATAGAAAAAGATGCCGCATTTTGCATTTATTGTTATTTATTTAAGGCGAAATTTTATAAGCATGGGAGTGATGCATTTACCAGTCAAGGTTTTAAAGATTGGAAGCATAAGGACACGAGACTAAGAGAACATATTGGATTGGTTAGTAGTCCTCACAATCAAGCAAGACAAGCTTGTGATGATCTTATGAATCAAGAGCAACATCTCCGAACAACTGTGATGAAGCATTCAGACCAAACTCGTGACAAGTATCGCACTTGCTTGAATGCATCAATTGATTGCACTAGATTTTTGTTGCGACAAGGTCTTCCTTTTCGTGGCAATGATGAATCATTGGATTCAAGCAACAAAGGAAATTATCTTGAGCTCTTGTGCTTTCTTGCTGATCATTCCGAGAAAATTGAGGCAGTAGTGTTGAAAAATGCTCCCGGGAATTGCAAGTTAGTGGCTCCTTCAATACAAAAAGATCTTGTCAATGCATGTGCAGTTGAAACTATTAAAGTTATCACAGAGGATATGAAGAACAAATTCTTTTCTATAATGGTTGATGAATCTCGTGATATCTCCATAAAGGAGCAAATGGCGGTAGTGCTTCGTTATGTAGATAACCATGGGCAAGTAATTGAAAGGTTTATGGGAGTCCAACATGTTAGTGACACCACTTCGGAGTCACTAAAGAAGGCTGTTGATCAATTGTTTTCTACATTAGGCTTGAGCATGTCTATGCTACGCGGTCAAGGTTATGATGGGGCTAGCAATATGAAAGGTGAGTTCAATGGTCTTAAGAGCATTATTTTGAGGGAACATCCTTGTGCATTTTATGTTCATTGTTTTGCACATCAACTTCAATTAGCACTTGTGGCCGTGGCAAAAGGAAATCTTGAGATTGTCACTTTTTTCTTATCGGTTAATATGGTGGTCAATATTGTTGGAGCATCATGTAAGCGTCGAGATGCACTTAGAGATCAATTACAAAAGGAACTTTCGGATGCTCTTGAAAATGATTGTATTGTAACGGGGAAAGGCTTAAATCAAGAAACTAGTCTTAAGCGACCCGGTGATACACGTTGGGGATCACATTATGGTACTTTGCTTAGTATCATTTCAATGTTCAAATCCGTGGTGAAAGTTCTTGAGTTGATTGTTGATGATGGTTACATCGATAATTTGGGTGAAGCAAATAAGTCATTGGAAGATATCCAAACTTTTTAGTTTGTCTTCCCTCTATTTTTGATGAGATCTATTTTGGGAGTCACAAATTGTTTGTCACAAGCATTACAAAGGAAAGATCAAGATCTTGTCAATGCAATGCATTTAGTCCAAACTTCTAAGGAAGAACTACAGCATATCAAGGATAATGGATTTGATGATTTGCTTGATCAAGTTTCTAGTTTTTGTGGGGAATATGATATTATGGTTCCTTTAATGGATGCGTCATTTGTACCTCGAGGGAGATCAAGACGTAGAGCTCACGTCGTAACAAACCTCCATCATTATCGTGTGAACTATTTCATGGCCGTGATTGATAAAGTACTTCAAGAGTTGAATCATCGCTTCAATGAGGTAAATACTGAGTTACTTATTTGTATGGCATGTTTGAGCCCGAATGATTCATTTCAAGCTTTTGACAAACAAAAGCTTGTTAAGTTTGCCAATTTTTATCCTCAAGACTTCTCTAAGAGAGACATTTTGGAACTTGAAGATCAACTTGCGGTTTATGTTCGAGATATGCGTCGGAGTGGTGAGTTCTCTCAATTACAAGGAATTGGTAGTCTTGCAAAAAAATTGGTGGAGACAGGGAAACATAGAGCATATAATCATCTTTATAAGCTTGTTACATTAGCTTTAGTATTACCGGTGGCAACGGCTTCAGTGGAGAGAGCCTTTTCCGCTATGAAGATCATCAAAAGTCCACTTCGAAATAGAATGGGAGATCAGTGGTTAAGTGATAGCTTGATTGTTTATATTGAAAAAGATGTTTTTGCTTGTGTTAATAACGAAACCATAGTGCAACGTTTTCACGAAATGAAAACTCGCCGTGGGCAATTGTAGTTTGTATGTTTTTCTTTTCATGAACGAAAGCTTTGCCCCGGCTGAAAAAAATTTCTGGATCCGTCCCTGTATACAAGGGTCGGCTGAGATTGGGTATTGCTGTGATGGTGACGAGAGGTTGCTTGTTGCTGGGTACATGCCCAATGACACCCTTGCTAAACATGTATCTCAAGGCCTCTGCCTCCATGAGGAATTTAAACCCATCTGGTTAGTTTCAATGTTTACGAGTTTTAGTTACTCTTTTTTTGGGTGCATAAATTACCTGTACAAATTAGTTTTATGAAGAATTACTTTAATATAAATTCGCTGTTAACTTGATAATGTGTGAATTTCGTTTGTTTGGTTAGATATTGAGAAGATGGTGTCACTGAAAGGGATGATTATTCGGTGTAGTTCAATAATACCAGAGATCAGGGAAGCAATATTCAGATGTCTTGTGTGTGGATACTACTCTGACCCCATTGTTGTAGATAGAGGTTGTTTATGTGAGCTGTTATTGTTTTGCATTTAATGACATATGTTGACATAAGCTGTGGTTATCAATTTTAATGATATTCCAAATGCTTACCATCTTGGTAATTGTTTCTCGTGCAATATTTACTTCTGACGGTGTACGATACAATTAGCAAGTCTGGTTGTATGTGTTTTCTATCTTAAGCACCAATGAACTTTTGCTCTGTGAATTTTTTGTAGTCTATTTCATAGCTATAAGTTCAAGTGTAACGCTACCAAAATAGGTCCATTCCATCCAACCTATTCTGAGTCGCCAAATACATGGTACAGAAAATAACTACAATTTTATTACAACAATTGTCGTGCAAAATATAACAACACATATGCTGTGAGTTTGGATGCAAATATATATCAAATGTGACTCATGTCCCAACCGTGGACAGCACCTCACAATGACACCTTACATAAAGGTATAGTCAAAAATTGTTTTAGAAATTAAAATATTTGGGAAGTGCTCAAGGAAATCTTTGTATATGGGAGGCCATGCTTCTAGGTTGTGATAAATATCATATGGCCACAGAATTATTCTTGGTTGACCCAATATACTCCAAAGAAAAACGAGAAGATTACTATCATATTCTTCTCAATGGTGAGTCTTCTTTTGACTTATCATTATCTCCACTGTCTCTAATTGAGAATTATACTTCAAATAAACACTAAGATTATATAGGTAGTACTCGTAAATATACTCAGCAAGTGGATGAGCACATCCCTGTCTTATGATGACACGAGATTGTATATCATTAGACATCTTGTATGATAGTGGCAAAACACCCTTCCAACGTTGGGTTCGCCTCACCCTAGATGTAAGACCCCGAATTTTATGAAATAAAAGTATTCAATTTTTCTTATAATTATAATTCAGTAAATGGTTAAATTGATAAAAAGTTAAAGTTATGGGTGAAATGTGAAAAATTTTCAAAATAAACATGTGGTTATAAAATAATTATTGTTGTCGGGGAATATTCGTTAGTCGTGGAATATTCTTTCTGTCGGGGAATATTCGTACGACGACGCAGCTATTTGTGGGTCCCATAACGGAAAATGGTCGGATGAAGATAACGACAAAAATTGAGTTTTTATAATTAACGGCGTAGTTGTTACCGTTAACACTGTTGGAATACCCCGTGGTTAAAATACAGTAATACGCGTTATTGCACAGTAGCACACGGTATTGCACAGTATTTTTGAAATTATTGATTCTTACGTAAGAAGGCACTACTGAATAATTGTCACAGTAATTACTGTTCAATATTTTATTTTATTGATTCAATAATTGCTGCGTTGATATTTTATATTATTGTTGTTTCAATAATTATTGTTGCACATCATCTCTATTATCAGATCAATAATTCATATTATTTGAATAATATTATTAGATAGCATTATTGGCAATGTCTAGAAAGTTCTGTCTAAGGAGAGTTTTAGTCATCTAATTGCGCGTCAATAAGGGGAAATCCTTATTGGAAAGCCCCCTCTTTCCTGGAAACGGCCTGGTTGTCATAAATGTGATTCTGTAATATTATTTGTGAATAATTAATTATTGATTCATATGATAAGGGAATATTTATTTTATGTGGATATAAATGTTGGATATATTTATTGTGGTTAAAAATGAAGGAGTTAATATTGAGGTTTTTATCAGTATTTTTATCGGAATTGAGGTATTAAAAATTAGGGTTTTTTTAGATATTTTGAGGGGGTTATAATTTTTAATCCGACCGTTGGATCGTGGTAATTTTTGGATATGTTATATGTAAGACCCCAACTTTTATAAATAAAGATGAATTTTCTATAAATATTATTTTTGAATATTATGGAGTTAATTTGATATAATGTTATAGTTGTAGGTAATATTTATAAATTTTGTAAAGTACGCAAGTTGTTATATAATATTCGATTGGTCGGAGAATATTCGTTTTAACAGAGAATATTCGTACAACGACACAATCATTGGTGGACCCCACAACAGAATTATTGTCGGATTGAGAAAACGACAAAAATATTTTATTAAAAATAACGGCGGAAGTTTTACCATTGATACTGTTGAATTACTCGGTAGTAAAAGTACAATAATACGTGTGGTTGCATAGTAGCATACGGTATTAATTATTAATGCTTATGTGAGAAGTCACTCAGTTTGATTTAATTATTGTTGTAAGACCCCAACTTTTATAAATAAAGAAGAATTTTCTATAAATATCATTTTTGAATATTATGGAGTTAATTTGATATAATGTTATAGTTGTGGGTAATATTTATAAATTTTGCAAAGTACGCAAGTTGTTATATAATATTCGATTGGTCGGGGAATATTCGTTTTAACAGGGAATATTCGTACAACGACACAATCATTGGTGGACCCCACAACGGAATTATTGTCGGATTGAGAAAACGACAAAAATATTTTATTAAAAATAACGGCGAAAATTTTACCATTGTTACTGTTGAACTACTCGGTAGTAAAAGTACAGTAATACGTGTGGTTGCATAGTAGCACACAGTATTGATTATTAATGCTTATGTGAGAAGTCACTCAGTTTGATTCAATTATTGTCAGTTAATAATATGAATTATTTAGCGATAATGACGTTTTGTTTTATTCGTATTATTAACGTAATAAAACAGAAACATCTTTTTATATAAAACAGAATACTTTATTAAAGTTATTCTATAAATAGAATATATTATATTTTATTTAAAAAAAATTTCTTTAAATATGGATCGTCAGATTAAAGTAATCAATCTGGACCGTTCATGGATTAGTTACTATGCATTCTATTTTTCTATAAATAGCAGCTCATTCTTTCATTATTTCTTACGAATTCACTGAACTCTAGAAAGAGAAACTATAGAGAGAGAAGAAGAGTATTCTGCTACTTAACTACTTCCTTATTTCAGCTCGTCTTTAAAACGGTAAGGGGTGTTATTCTTTCTTATTCATGAAGAGAACTGTTGTTATTCCATTTCTTATTATTCTGTTGGAATAACCTGTATACGCGGATCTACCCTATACTTGGTGACATTCTTCTATTATTCTGTTGGAACATCCTGTCTGTGTGTTTTACACCGGACCTGGTTCCGTTTTTATTATTATTCTATTGGAACATCCTGTCTGTGTGTTTTACACCGGACCTGGTTCCGTTTTTATTATTATTCTGTTGGAACATCCTGTCTGTGTGTTTTACACCGGACCTGGTTCCATTATTTATTATTTTGTCGGAATATCCTGTCTGTGTGTTTTACACCGGACTGGTTCCATTATTTATTATTCTGTCGGAATATCCTGTCTGTGCGTTTACGCCGGACCTGGTTCCATTATTTATTATTCTGTTAGAATAACCTGTTTGTGCGGTCTATCGCATGCATGGTGATTTCTTTTGTTATTCCATTCTTTATTGTACTCAATTGGTTAAGTTTTGACTTCTATACTCCATGAAATTTGTGGAATATCCTTGATAATTGCGTTTCATCCAGTATCTTTTCATGAAAATATTCTTCTAAGTATTCTTAAATTTTACTCCACAAAGCAGTATCATGTTGACAATTTGGACGTTGTTAATTCTTGGATAAATTAATTCTTGAACTTGTTTTATTGAATTCTTATATCATTGTCATCATCCTCATGTTTATATTCTGTTGAAAGTCATCTGTGGCCTGTAGTGCATAGATGGACTTGGTATGATTATGACCAGGGATTATTCGGTGTAATCATAACCGTAATGTTACAAATGATGTGGTAAAAGTCCTCATTGGCCCGTAGTGCATTGATGGACAGTTGTTGGCATGATCATGACCATTAATGAATACACGAATATCCTTGGCCGTAGTGCATGGGTGATTCGATGATAAGGATTATTTTATTAAGCTGAGTCCCAGCGATAACAGTGTTGAAAGACCTTTTAAATCATAAATGATAGTAGAGTTTATTTTCTACTTGACTCTTTTAATGGATTGCTTGTTCCGCTGCAGTTAAACTTGATGTCTATTATATTTTATCAGTTTAACATTGTTGAAGGCTAATGATAATTTATTCTGCATTATCTTAGTCATAATATTTCTTACTGAGCTAGTTGAGCTCACCCTTTCTTTCACTGTTCTCTTCAGGAAATGAGAACGTAGCTGGGACAAGTCGGGGAACGGAGTGATGGTTCGAATGATAGTATTAGTTAGTAGTCCTCACTATTCTATGTAATAGTGTGTTAATAAATGTAATGAGGACTCCTTTTGAGTATGAATACTCTCTAGAAGATAATATTTGTATTCAAACTCACAGTTTATGTTTTGTCGTATTGTACACGACAGTTGTATTAGTAAGTTGTATTTGTATTTTGTACTATGTATCTGACGACCCAAGATGGGTGATGTATACCTAATTTTGGGGGCGTCACAGTTGGTATCAGAGCTTAGGGATATGATCCCTGGCTAAGATGTGAGAATAGAACTAGGAGGGGAGAGACGGGGAATTCCTTCGCTAGTATGACCTACCTAAGTTTATTTACATGGTATTTAATTGGTCGGTCATAATATAAGGATAATATATGACATATCAATTAACTTTTATTTTGTGACAATATCTGAAAATGGCATCTGAGAATGTTGAGAATAGCAATAGAGCACAGACGATTATTGATTCACCACATATCAATAATCAGGATAATGTTCATCAGGAAGGTGACAATCCTCATGCAAACAACAACACTGACCAGATGATGAATGATGGAATGTTCAGAGGTTTTATGCAATTCATGCAACAAAAGGTGAAAGCGGCTCCTGTCCACAACGTAGGTGGAAATACTGGAAACTCTCAGGCGGTCACCGCTAAACAGTTTAAGGAGCTGGGACCACCGGAGTTTAAGGGAGAACCCAAACCACTTGTAGCTGAAACATGGATAAAGCAGATCACCAAGATATTTGATGTCTTGGGTTGCTCCGAGGAGCAAAAGGTTCCCTTTGCCGCCTTTATGTTGCGAGGAGAGGCAGATTACTGGTGGGAATCGATAAAGCGTACTCAACCTGCCGCACTGAAGATGTCTTGGAAGAAGTTCCAAGAGCTGTTTAACGACAAATACTTTTCCAAGAGTATTCGTCACATGAAGGAGGTGGAGTTCATCAAATTGGAGCAGAATAATATGACCGTGTCGCAGTACGAGGCAAAATTTGCGGAGTTATCCCGGTTTGCGTCCCACCTGGTGGATAATGAAGAAAGAATGACGCGGATGTTTTTAAGAGGCTTGAAGCCGGAGATACGTCAACATCTTGTTTCTCATAAATTGTGTTTGTATTCAGATGTTGTAAATAGGGCTCAGTTAGTGGAGCGCGATAACGAGACAACACAACCAAAAGAGAGCAGCCGGCAAAATGATAATACTAGTGAAAGCAGTCATCGAAGCGGTGACAACAAGCGTGGAGGGAATCAACAGGCCAGAAATGGTAACCACTTCGGTGGTAATCAGGGCCAAAATAATAAGAATGGGCATTTCAAGAAGAGGAGATTCAACAATGATGGAAAGACGTCAGCACCAGCACCTGTCGTTAAGGAAGGAGAACAACCACCTATCATATGTTTCAAATGCGGAGGGGAGGGGCACATCAGTCCAAACTGCGCGATGCCGTCCAAAGCATGTTATAATTGTGGAAGAGAAGGTCATTTAGCCCGATTTTGTCATTTACCGAAGACAAATTCAGCTAGGATGGAGGCACCAAAGGCCGTCCCAGAAAAGTCAAAACCGGTTGTGCAAGGGAGAGCGTTTGTTGTGAACTCCCAGAAAGCAAGGAACCCGAATGAGGTCATCACGGGTAAGCTTATCATAAACTCTAACGAAGTCTATACTTTATTTGATACCGGTTCTACCCATTCTTTTATTTCTCCTACTTGCGCTCATCGATTAAATTTGATTCCGAATAAATTAGACTTTGACTTAGCAGTTGAAACTCCATTGGGAGAAACCTTCATTACATCCACGGTTTATAAGTCTTGTTTGGTTCAAGTTGGTACCCACACATTACCTGTCGATCTTATTTCATTAAAAATACTTGCATTTGACGTGATTCTAGGGATTGATTGGTTAACTACTCATCATGCAAAAATTGATTATTTTCGTAAGGTTGTTAGCTTTCATATTCCTAATCGACCTATTATGCGAATTCAAGCAACCAAACCATTAAAATCAATCGCTGTTATCTCAAGCCATAAAGCTATTCGTTTATTGAAAAACGGATGTCAAGCTTTCTTAGCTCATGTCACAGATCTAAACAAAAATACGTCAGCTTTGAATGATATTTCTGTTGTTAATAAATTTCCTGACGTATTTCCCAAAGAACTTCCTGGCCTACCCCCAGAGCGTGAAATTGAATTTTGTATCGACCTTGAACCCGGTACAAAACCCATTTCCAAAGCCCCATATCGAATGGCTCCTATTGAACTTCAGGAGTTAAAGACCCAACTGCAGGAATTGTTAGACATTGGTTTTATTCGTCCTAGTACTTCTCCTTGGAGTGCTCTTGTTCTGTTCGTGAAGAAGAAAGATGGGAGTATGCGACTTTGTATTGATTATCGGGAGTTGAATCATGTCACCATCAAAAATAGGTACCCATTGCCACGTATTGATGACCTGTTTGACCAGTTGCAAGGAGCACAATTCTTTTCAAAGATCGATCTTCGTTCTGGATATCATCAGCTGAAGGTTAGAACTGAGGATATTCCAAAGACGGCTTTCAGAACTCGGTATGGGCATTATGAATTCTTAGTTATGTCTTTTGGATTGACTAATGCTCCTGCTGCCTTCATGGATATGATGAACAGGGTATTTAAGGAATATTTGGATCACTTTGTGGTCGTCTTTATCGATGACATCCTTGTTTATTCCAAAAGCCGTGAAGATCATGAGCAACACTTGAGGCTGGTACTCCAAAAGCTTCGTGAATACAAACTTTATGCCAAGTTGAAGAAATGCGAGTTCTGGCTGGAAGAGGTAGCATTCCTTGGGCACGTAGTATCAAGTCGTGGAATATCTGTTGACCCGACAAAGATTGAAGCTATTCAAAGCTGGGAGCAACCTAAATCAGTAACCGAAGTACGTAGCTTTCTCGGTCTAGCTGGTTATTATCGGAGATTCGTGGAAGGATTTTCTCGAATCGCTACTCCATTAACTCAGCTGACTCGGAAAGATACAAAGTTCGGTTGGAGCGAAGAATGTGAGCAGAGTTTTCAAGAACTCAAGAGGAGACTCATTTCAGCACCTGTTCTAACAATACCATCTGGCTCGGAGGGATTTGTCATCTACAGTGATGCTTCGAGCAAAGGGTTGGGATGCGTTCTCATGCAACATGAAAAAGTCATAGCCTATGCATCAAGACAACTCAAGGAATATGAGAGGAATTATCCTACTCATGATCTAGAGTTGGCAGCTGTTGTCTTTGCACTTAAAATTTGGAGGCATTACTTGTATGGGGAGAAGGTGGAGATCTTTACGGATCATAAAAGCCTCAAATATTTCTTCACTCAAAAGGAACTCAACATGCGACAACGACGTTGGCTTGAACTGTTGAAAGATTATGATCATACCATTCAATATCATCTTGGAAAAGCGAACGTGGTAGCTGACGCATTGAGTAGAAGATCATATGCAAGTACGAGTGCGATATTGTCAACACAAAGACCCATTTTGTGTGATTTGCAAAGGATGGAGATAGAGTTAAAGACTCCAGGGACCCATGTGATGATGGCGAATATACGAGTAGAACCGACTTTAATCGATAAAGTTAAAGCTGCTCAAGCTACAGACCTGGAGCTGATGCGTATGAGGAAGAAAGTGCAAGAAGGTGCTATGCCGGAAGCAAGAATCGATGAAGAAGGAATACTTCGAGTCAACTCCAGACTTTGTGTTCCTAACAACCCTGATTTAAAGTATGAAATCATGATGGAGGCGCACAACACACCGTTTGCAATCCATCCTGGAAGTACCAAAATGTATCATGATCTTCGTCATACATTTTGGTGGAGCAATATGAAGAGAGAGATAGCGTTGTTTATCTCAAGGTGTCTAACTTGTCAACGAGTCAAAGCGGAGCATCAAGTACCAAAAGGTCCATTGCAACCACTTGAAATTCCAGAATGGAAGTGGGAGCACATTACCATGGATTTCGTTACCGGTCTTCCTAGGGTTTCTCAAGGTATTGATGCGATTTGGGTCATTGTTGATAGATTGACCAAGTCTGCTCATTTCTTACCGATACGAGAAACTTATACACTTGAACGTCTTGCTCGTATGTACATAAACGAGATTGTAAGACTGCATGGTATGCCAGTATCCATAGTTTCTGACCGAGACCCAAGATTCACTTCACGATTTTGGGTTAGTTTACAAAAAGCTATGGGCACGGATTTACGATTTAGTTCAGCATATCATCCTCAGACGGACGGACAATCAGAGAGGACTATTCAAACTCTTGAAGATCTATTAAGACTCTGTGTCTTTGACTTCAAAGGAAGTTGGGACAAGTTCTTACCATTGGTGGAGTTTTCCTACAACAACAGTTATCAAGCAAGTATTGGCATGGCTCCATTCGAAGCATTGTATGGAAGAAAATGTCGTTCTCCAGTATGCTGGGATGAGGTGGGTGAAGCAACGTTGTTGGGACCGGAGTTGGTACGTATGACTACAGAAAAGATTCAAACGATCCGACAACGTATAAAAACCTCACAAGATCGACAAAAGAGTTATGCTGATCTTCATCGAAAGGACGTGGAATTTGATGTAGGAGATCATGTGTTCTTATGTGTTGCTCCATGGAAAGGAGTTACGAGATTTGGAAAGAGAGGAAAGCTCAATCCTCGATTCATCGGTCCATTTTTAATCCTCGATCGAGTAGGAACTGTGGCTTATAGACTCGCTTTACCGCCAAGTATGTCTCGTGTTCATAACGTTTTTCACATATCCATGTTACGCAAATATGTGGAAGACCCGAACCACATTATTGAGTTAGAACCGGACGAAATAGCGGAACATTTGACGTATGAAGAAGTTCCTGTTCAAATCTTATATAAGAAGGAACATATTCTACGCTCCAAGGTTATACCTCAAGTCAAAGTTTTGTGGAGAAACCACGATGTTGAGGAAATGACTTGGGAATTAGAATCTGAAATGAAATCAAGGTATCCTTACCTCTTCGACATACCAGGTACGTACCCTAATTTCGAGGGTGAAATTTTATAAGAAGGGGAGGTTGTAAGACCCCAACTTTTATAAATAAAGAAAAATTTTCTATAAATATCATTTTTGAATATTATGGAGTTAATTTGATATAATGTTATAGTTGTGGGTAATATTTATAAATTTTGCAAAGTACGCAAGTTGTTATATAATATTCGATTGGTCGGGGAATATTCGTTTTAACAGGGAATATTCGTATAACGACACAATCATTGGTGGACCCCACAACGGAATTATTATCGGATTGAGAAAACGACAAAAATATTTTATTAAAAATAACGGCGGAAATTTTACCATTGTTACTGTTGAACTACTCGGTAGTAAAAGTACAGTAATACGTGTGGTTGCATAGTAGCACACAGTATTGATTATTAATGCTTATGTGAGAAGTCACTCAGTTTGATTCAATTATTGTCAGTTAATAATATGAATTATTTAGCGATAATGACGTTTTGTTTTATTCGTATTATTAACGTAATAAAACAGAAACATCTTTTTATATAAAACAGAATACTTTATTAAAGTTATTCTATAAATAGAATATATTATATTTTATTTAAAAGATTTTTCTTTAAATATGGACCGTCAGATTAAAGTAATCAATCTGAACCGTTCATGGATTAGTTACTATGCATTCTATTTTTCTATAAATAGCAGCTCATTCTTTCATTATTTCTTACGAATTCACTGAACTCTAGAAAGAGAAACTATAGAGAGAAACTATAGAGAGAGAGAAGAAGAGTATTCTGCTACTTAACTATTTCCTTATTTCAGCTCGTCTTTAAAACGGTAAGGAGTGTTATTCTTTCTTATTCATGAAGAGAACTGTTGTTATTCCATTTCTTATTATTCTGTTGGAATAACCTGTATACGCGGATCTACCCTATACTTGGTGACATTCTTCTATTATTCTGTTGGAACATCCTGTCTGTGTGTTTTACACCGGACCTGGTTCCGTTTTTATTATTATTCTATTGGAACATCCTGTCTGTGTGTTTTACACCGGACCTGGTTCCGTTTTTATTATTATTCTGTTGGAACATCCTGTCTGTGTGTTTTACACCGGACCTGGTTCCATTATTTATTATTTTGTCGGAATATCCTATCGGTGCGTTTACGCCGGACCTGGTTCCATTATTTATTATTCTGTTGGAATAACCTGTTTGTACGGTCTATCGCATGCATGGTGATTTCTTTTGTTATTCCATTCTTTATTGTACTCAATTGGTTAAGTTTTGACTTCTATATTCCATGAAATTTGTGGAATATCCTTGATAATTGCGTTTCATCCAGTATCTTTTCATGAAAATATTCTTCTAAGTATTCTTAAATTTTACTCCACAAAGCAGTATCATGTTGACAATTTGGACGTTGTTAATTCTTGGATAAATTAATTCTTGAACTTGTTTTATTGAATTCTTATATCATTGCCATCATCCTCATGTTTATAAAATGTTGAAAGTCATCTGTGGCCTGTAGTGCATAGATGGACTTGGTATGATTATGACCAGGGATTATTCGGTATAATCATGACCGTAATGTTACAAATGATGTGGTAAAAGTCCTCATTGGCCCGTAGTGCATTGATGGACAGTTGTTGGCATGATCATGACCATTAATGAATATACGAATATCCTTGGCCGTAGTGCAGGGGTGATTCGATGATGTGAATTATTTTATTAAGCTGAGTCTCAGCGATCACAGTGTTGGAAAATCTTTTAAATCATAATAGATAGTAGAGTTTATTTTCTACTTGACTCTTTTAATGGATTGCTTGTTCCGCTGCAGTTAAACTTGATGTCTATTATATTTTATCAGTTTAACATTGTTGAAGGCTAATGATAATTTATTCTGCATTATCTTAGTCATGATATTTCTTACTGGGCTAGTTGAGCTCACCCTTTCTTTCACTGTTCTCTTCAGGAAATGAGAACGTAGCTGGGGCAAGTCGGGGAACGAAGTGATGGTCCGAATGATAGTATTAGTTAGTAGTCCTCACTATTCTATGTAATGGTGTGTTAATAAATGTAATTAGGACTCCTTTTGAGTATGAATACTCTCTAGAAGATAATATTTGTATTCAAACTCACAGTTTATGTTTTATCGTATTGTACACGACAGTTGTATTAGTAAGTTGTATTTGTATTTTGTACTATGTATCTGACGACCCAAGATGGGTGATGTATACCTAATTTTGGGAGCGTCACAATTGTCAGTTAATAATATGAATTATTTAGCGATAATGAAGTTTTGTTTTATTCGTATTATTAACGTAATAAAACAGAAACATCTTTTTATATAAAACAGAATACTTTATTAAAGTTATTCTATAAATAGAATATATTATATTTTATTTAAAAGATTTTTCTTTAAATATGGACCGTCAGATTAAAGTAATCAATCTGGACCGTTCATGGATTAGTTACTATGCATTCTATTTTTCTATAAATAGCAGCTCATTCCTTCATTATTTCTTACGAATTCACTGAACTCTAGAGAGAGAAACTATAGAGAGAAACTATAGAGAGAGAGAAGAAAAGTATTCTGCTATTTAACTACTTCCTTATTTCAGTTCTTCTTTAAAACGGTAAAGGGTGTTATTCTTTCTTATTCATGAAGAGAACTGTTGTTCTTCCATTTCTTATTATTCTGTTGAAATAACCTGTATACGTGGTCTACCCTATACTTGGTGACATTCTTCTGTTATTCTGTTGGAACATCCTGTCTGTGTGTTTTACACCAGACCTGGTTCCGTTTTTATTATTATTCTGTTGGAACATCCTGTCTGTGTGTTTTACACCGAACCTAGTTCCGTCTTGTTATTATTCTGTTGGAACATCCTGTCTGTGTGTTTTACACCGGACCTGGTTCCATTATTTATTATTCTGTCGGAATATCCTGTCTGTGCGTTTCGCCGGACCTGGTTCCATTATTTATTATTCTGTCGAAATATCCTGTCTGTGCGTTTACGCCGGACCTGGTTCCATTATTTATTATTCTGT
Source organism: Panax notoginseng (assembly GCA_016801055.1). Taxonomy (NCBI): domain Eukaryota; kingdom Viridiplantae; phylum Streptophyta; class Magnoliopsida; order Apiales; family Araliaceae; genus Panax; species Panax notoginseng. Next base: position 147,299,881 of record CM029012.1, on the reverse strand, counting down.
TAGAATAACCTGTCTGTGCGGTCTATCGCATGCCGGGTGATTTCTTTCGTTATTCCATTCTTTATTATACTCAGTTGGTTAAGTTTTAACTTCTATACTCTATAAAATTAGTGGAATATCCTTGATAATTGCGGTTCATCCAGTATCTTTTCATGAAAATATTCTTCTAAGCATTCTTAAATTTTACTCCACAAAGCAGTATCATGTTGACAATTTGGACGTTGTTAATTCTTGGATAAATTAATTCTTGAACTTGTTTTATTGAATTCTTATATCATTGTCATCATCCTCATGTTTATAAAATGTTGAAAATCATTTGTGGCCTGTAGTGCATAGATGGACTTGGTATGATTATGACCAGGGATTATTCGGTATAATTATGATCGTAATGTTACAAATGATGTGGTAAAAGTCCTCATTGGCTCGTAGTGCATTGATGGACAGTTGTTGGCATGATCATGACCATTAACGAATACACGAATATTCTTGGCCGTAGTGCAGGGGTGATTCGATGATGTGGATTATTTTATTAAACTGAGTCCCAGCGATAACAGTGTTAAAAAACCTTTTAAATCATAGAAGATAGTAGATTTTATTCTCTACTTGACTCTTTTAATGGATTGCTTGTTCCGCTGCAGTTAAACTTAATGTTCGTTATATTTTATAAGTTTAACACTGTTGAAGGCTAATGATAATTATTCTGCATTATCTTAGTCATAATATTTCTTACTGGGCTAGTTGAGCTCACCCTTTCTTTCACTGTTCTCTTCAGGAAATGAGAATATAGCTGGGACGAGTCGGGGAACGGAGTGATGGACCAGATGATAGTATTAGTAGTCCTCACTATTCTATTAAATAGTGTGAAAATAATTATAATGAGGACTCCTTTTGAGTTTGTATAATCTCTAGTAGACAATAATTGTATTCAAACTCACAGTTATGTTTTGTCGTATTGTACACGACAATTGTATTAGTAAGTTGTATTTGTATTCTGTACCATGTATTTGACGACCCAAGATGGGTGATGCATACCTAATTTTGGAGGCGTCACATTATACATATATAAGTTGAGTATATGTACACAAATTTTGAACCGTTAAAAATGAACGTATGATTTATGAATTTTACGAGATGACTGGTTCAAAAATTATTGAATTTTCGGAGTTAATTATTTTGGTAGAAAATTCTAGAATTGGTGGGCCCCACTCTTGGTTGGTAAAGAAATGTGCTGAGATTTTTATTCAAATGTGGTGGGTGAGAATAGTAACAGGTAAAGCCATCAGGTTGCAGGTTAAGTCTGCTTCGGCGTGCTAACATTTTCCTATAAATAGAGGGCTAAGTAGAAGCATGGCCTCCCATGTACAAAGGTTTCCTTGAGTATTTTCCAAAGATTCTAATTTCTAAAACAGTTTTTGACTATACATTTATGTAAGGTGTCATTGTGAGGTGTTGTCCACGGTTGGGACAAGAGTCACATTTGGTATATATTTGTATCCAAACTCACAGCATATGTGTTGTTGTATTTTGCACGACAATTATTGTAATAAAGTTGTAGTTATTTTCTGTACCATGTATTTGGCGACTCAGAATAGGTTGGATGGAATAGACCTATTTTGGGGTTGTCACACTAGATGATTCACCAAATATAACTACTAAATGATGACCACCGTTCTATTCTCCTGTTATCCCCGCTCGACCCAGCTACACTCTTATTACCTGAAAGGAATTGTGAAACAGAAGGGTGAGCACAACTAGCCTAGTAAAGAATATCATGACTAAAGATAAATAAATTATCAATAGCCGTCAACAGTAATAAATCAAAGATTTAGAACATATGGTAGATGATAAAATTTTTTAACCATAGTTGCAGCGGAACGAGCAATCCATTAGAAGAGTCAAATAGACTACAAAGTCTATTATCTTCTCCATGTTAAAAATTCACCAACAATGTTTTATCCTTGTAACATCAATCAACAATTCTGGTCCACAATCATATGAATAACTCATAATCATAATTGTAGTTCTAAATTACTCTTCTCATCCAGGACAAAGATAATTTTCATCACTTGTCTTTACCTGAAATATCAAAAATCATGGTTATACCAAATCACAGTTCCTGTTCATAATCATACTAATAATTTCACCTTTGCACTACGAGCCAAAGATATTCATTTGTACCAGTTGGTCATGTTCATCTCAACACATGTTCATCTTTGCACTACTGGCCAAAGATATTCAACAACATGTCATCTTTGCACTACGGGCCAAAGATATTCATCAACAACTCATCTTTGCACTACAGGCCAAAGATATTCCTCAACAGTTCATATTTGCACTACAAGCCAAATATATTATTATCTCAAAGAAATATATAATCATTTCAGAATTTATATAACCAATAATTATAACCATGTTGATCATTTCACCTTTGCACTTAAGCTAAAGATATTCAATTATAAATTCAATGATCATGATCATACCAGTCAACAATTCAATTTTGCACTACTGGCCAAAGAGAACCCATAGTCATGATCGTACCAAAAATCTACCCATCTTTACACTCAAGTCAAAGAGAAATATCATCATTAGGGTTATAAAAATGTTATATATGATAATAAAAATAATATGATCAACATATAGTTTTAATCTCAAGAGTAATATTCATAAATCAACTATAATTTGATTAGAAAAAGAAACCAATTTTGTCATGAATAGGTAACTCATGAATAGTAACCCATAAATAGTAACTCGTGAAAAGTAACTCGTTAATAGTAACTCGTGAATAGTAACTCATGAATAGTAACTCGTGAATAGTAATTCCTGAATAGTAACTCGTGAATAGTAAACTCGATACAAAAAGGTAAAAATTTTACAATAAAATCCATACCAATATTTCGGTATAATGATATTGAAATAACATTTCTTAAACTTATAAACAATTTATTTTAATTGTTTACACTTTACTAAATAATGCATTTAATCATCTTAAAATGCCAAACTCATAAGATTTCATCACCAATAACCAAAACCCTCATAAAAAATCTGCATATAACTCATGTATGATTCTCAAGCCATAAAATCACATTTTTCAATTTTCTTACTTCACATAACATATTTAATTACTTTACTCATAACTAGACTATTTATATGAAAAATACCAAATCAGTTCCAAAAATATTTCTTTTATGGGATTTAGCATAATATAGTCTCATATTGAACATATATTTTTTTCAGAATTTTTAAAATTCATTTACCATTTTTCATATGGCCAAAACCTCCGAATATTTAGACATTTATCATAAATTGTACTTTTATCCAAAAGTTTTGAAATTTACAGAGTATACTGATATTATATAGATGTACTCCCAATAAAATTTTCATCAATTTTGGAGTTAACCACAAGGAGTTATGAGCGGTTGCTTTTAAAATAGTCTTTTCTCATAAAATCCATAACTCCTAATCTATACATCCAAAAATCGCCATTTTTGGACACAATCTACAAAACTCATCAAAATATCATTTTAAATTTTTCCAGAATTTTTGAAGGTTCAGAAGAATTTCGAAATTGAAAAACATAATAACCCTTACATACTAACGACAATATCCCTTACCTCAAAAGAGCAGTACTCCTGACTGGAATAACGCTAAACGGACTTGTACCGTATAACAACACTCAAGATATCAAAATACTCACAAAAATACACTCGATAATATAGAGAGAGAAATAGAGAGAAAACTTCAGTTTCTGGTGTGGTTTTCAATTCTAACCTAAGCACCCTATTTATAGGAAAATGCTTAGAACACCAAAGCAGAAAATTTAATATAATATTAATATATATAACCAAATTTCCTACGCCCACCATCAATAACTCAATTCAGCTGATTTCAACAACCAATGGGGCTCACCAAACATATCAAAAACGTTTTTCTAACTATAAATATTTTAAACTTCCAAAAATCAATTATTCTGAAATTTTGAAACTTCGATAATTCATAATAAATAGCCCTTTTATTAGAAAATTTAAATATCACGTGTTTTTATAGGAAATTCAATTCTCTACAACTTTGTAGAAGAAAATTTTTCTAAATTCCAAACAGAAATTGACCGAAATTCATAAACGGACGATTTTACAGTCTATAATAAATTTTTGGTCAAGAATTGTGTCCACCAACACACAAAACATGTGTTAAACATTTAATCCAACAAAAATACTCTTCCTCCTCATTTATTCATATATCCCACATTCATTGTAAAAATATCACCATTAATATATTATTAAAATAATATATTTAAATGAATTATTTTATCAGAAAAAGATAAAATATTAATTTACAACAATTGTCACATTAAAAATTTTTCTCCATCTATATCCACATAAAATCAATATTTTCTTCACCATATAAATCAATAATTAATTATTCACAAATAATATTACAGAATCACATTACTGACAACCAGACAGTTCTCAGGAAAGAGGGGGCTTTCCAATAAGGATTTCCCCTTATTGGCGCGCAATTAGATGACCAAACTTCTCCTTAGACAGAACTTTCTAGACATTGCCAATAATGCTATCTAATAATATTATTCAAATAATATGAATTATTGATCTGATAATGGAGATGATGTGCAACAACAATTATTGAAACAACAATAATATAAAATATCAACGCAGCAATTATTGAATCAATAAAATAAAATATTGAACAGTAATTACTGTGACAATTATTCAGTAGTGCCTTCTTACGCAAGAATCAATAATTTCAAAAATACTGTGCAATACCGTGTGCTACTGTACAATAACGTGTATTACTGTATTTTAACCACGGGGTATTCCAACAGTATTAACGGTAACAACTACGCCGTTAATTATAAAAATTCAATTTTTGTCGTTATCTTCATCCGACCGTTTTCCGTTATGGGGCCCACAAATAGCTGCGCCGTCGTACGAATATTCTCCGACAGAAAGAATATTCCACGACCAACGAATATTCCCCGACAACAATGATTATTTTATAACCATTTGTTTATTTTAAAAAATTTTCATATTTCACCCATAACTTTAACTTTTTATCAATTTAACCATTTACTGAATTGTAATTATAAGAAAAAATGAATACTTTTATTTCATAAAATTCGGGGTCTTACATCAAGTATCTGTATCTATAAGTCTATATTGATAGAATGTTGGGAAAAGTACTTGGTAATCATTTCAAACCAGATTTTGGAGGATAAATAAAGCTGTTGGTGTAATTGCCTACCGACATCCCTATTATATAGTGAAAGCTCAATATATTTAGACTATGAAGAGAATTTTTCTTCAATTGCCTACCGACATCCCTATTATTACTTACTAACATCAGTGGCTTGCTGCAACTAAGACTTGTTTGCTAAGGTGATAGGGCTTATATTACTATATTGCTTTACTTTTTGCTTTTTGGATTTTGTTCCAGGATACCATTTCTGATGCCAGCCATTATTCCTCAAATATGTATATATTATATATATGTATAATTGTATATGTATATATCCATATGCATCTTTTTGGTGACCAGATGTATAGTTTTTTAAGTATTTTAATGTTGCATAACTTATTGTTTATTGTTTTGTTTAAGTTTCTCAGGTCCTGTCAAGGAGCAATTGTATACGAGTATGGTACCTAAAAAGAAGCCTTCTCAGCAGGATATACCTGTTACTAGCCAATCCCAAAGAGACCCTGGAGGAACTCAAAATAATCAGCATAATTATGTTAGTTTTGTTCATTTTTTAACAGTTGGTAATATGGTTGTTATGATCCTAATTTTGGAAAGGATTGCAGGATAAGGTGTTAACTTCTTCTAGGAAACCAAAAGTCAAGAAGAAAGGAAGTGATGTCACATTGTCATTTACTGTTCCAGATGCAAAAGAGCTTCAAGGTTTTCTAGTTTTTGCTTCTTCATTATGCCTTTACTATATGTCTTATTGTTGTAATTATGCATGTTGTTTGGTGTAGATGCCTCTGTTGGTGGCTTTTGTGAGATGTTGGGGGATTTGTGTAGTCGGGCAGAAATTCTCGGTGATGATCATGATGAATCTGAGTGGTTATCATTGCCCGTTGCTGATATGAGAATGCTTGTGAATGAAATTATGTCTATACGAGAAAAGAACTTCCTACATTTAGTTCCTGTAGATATCCTTCTGAGAATGTTAAGGGTTTTAGATCATCAAATTCATCGGGCAGAAGGTCTATCAATTAATGAATGTGAACACATAAGTTTGCAATTTTGATATAATATTTATGCTGCTTTTTGTAGACATGTAGTGTAGGCAATAGTCGAGATTTATTAACAGGGTTTGTCTTTGCATCCCTCATTTTCCTTCTTTCCTGTTTGGAGTTTAAACTCATTTGCCAATTAGATTGATGCAGCATTATGGTCTAAGTAATTCATCAATGTTCTCAGATCACTCAATTCTATATTGTCAATATCTGAGTCGTCATTGTATATATATCAACATTAACAGTTTGTTTTGACTTTGAAATTTAAAGTTGGCCATCTTTCATTGAACTGTATTTTAACCTGAATATACACCAACAGTGGTGTTTCATGTTTCTATAAGTTTTAACTAGTTTCAGTTATTCGCCTTGGGGTTTGATGGGAATATGTAAGTTTTAACCAGTTTCAGTTATTCACCAGATATGTCAGCTAGTGATCGTGCCAAACCTGCTGTGAGTATTCTACAGACCCTCGACAATTTTACAATATTCACTGCCAATTTTGCTAGTGGTTTGATTCTAGTTATGGTCTTTTCAACTTGATAATAATGTTACAGGTGCCTCAGGAAGATTTTTGTCACTGGTGTTGTTCTCGGAGCTTACTTAGCCATGATGACTGTTATTTTCTTCTGGGCAGCTCACGATTCAGACTTCTTCTTAGTAAGTTGAAAAAGTTGTCTGCTCAATAACTGTTGCAGATTTTTGTTATTGTGTTCACTATATATATTTCTCATCCTATTCTAAATTTACTCAAGATTAATATTATGAGTTTGGCAGGACAAGTTTGGTGTAAGATCAATCAGGGAGAGTCCTTATGAGCTTACAACAGCTCTTTACCTCCAAGTTAGTATTGTGAGTCAGGCACTAATCTTTGTTACGCGGTCCCAGAGCTGGTCCTTCGTTGAACGCCCTGGTTTACTACTTCTGACTGCATTCGTAATAGCACAACTGGTGAGCTATTATGGGAAGTTCAATTGCATTTCCTCTTGTCATGCTTTTGTAAATTAATCACATACTCGGTGATGAAGTTTTACTTTATAATTAATCACAAGGACATTGTAATGCTTAGGTAGTAGCTTAATTTTATGGATAGTTTGGTTTATTTTGTGGATTGAAAAGTGAATTTGAGATATATATATATATATATATATATATATATATATATATATATATATATATGGATAGTTTGGTATATATTTTTGTGGATGTAGTAATTTGAATTGTAAACGAATGGTGTTATTGGGATGTATTTTGAATGGTTGATACATTTTGACTTTAAATTTAAATGAGAATTTAGACATTTTAGCTATATATCATGATATTAGCATATTGCAGGTGCATTGGTAATATAGGTGAGCCATAACCTTTTTTTTTATCTACAACATTTTAAAAATGTTGTATAAATTGGTTAAAAACGTTGTCTGATATATTAAACTACAACGTTTTTATCTAGAAAACGTTGTGAAATCATACATTCTACAACGTTTTTAAGCATCTGTTAATTTATGAAAAACAAATCTACAACGGTTTTTTCTTAAAAACGTTGTGTAATGTGCTTAACTACAACGTTTTAAAAACATTGTGTAAGGGTGTCAAATAGATAACACCCTTAACCACGACGTTTTTCTGACTGAAACCACAACATTTTTTCCGCGTTATCTATTTACTGTTTTGTAGTAGTGAAAACCAAATACATATTTGTACAATGAACCTACTTCACCCATCTTATTTAGGGGGTGTATTCAATTAAGATTTTTAAAGACTTTTTTTAAGTGACATATTTTTGTAGAATTTATAGAATTTTAGTGACTTTCACAGACCTTAAAAACTTTTTTAAAATGACTTTTATAGACTCCATGAAATAAGTAACAGACATTTATAAATTTTTTATCAAGACTGTGATAGATTTTTGTATACTTCTAATATATCTTGTAACTTATATTAATTGTTAATTAGCCCATGTGTACAACCTCTCCCTCTTTTTTTATGAACTAGAGTAAATCTCATTATATTATTATGGCATGAGATTTTATATATGTTAAAAACGTTCACATTATTCTACTAATTTCATGATACATTTGGATACTCGGATACCAATAAAACTTTAGAAACTACAAACGCAATACAAAAATTAAACTCACTTTTCATTGAGCTATATATACTTTATACATATGCGTACGCTTTTTACTAATAATTGATTGCTTTTTATTATTGATTGTTTTACTAATATATATATATATATATATATATATATATGTGTGTGTGTGTGTGTGTGTGTGTGTGTGTGTGTGTGTGTGCGTGACGCCCCCAAAACAGGTATACAACACCTATTCTGAGTCGTCAATAACATGGTACAGAAACAACTACAACTTTATTAATACAACATAAAAACTGTGAGTGTAAATACAAATATTGTCATCTAGACAATATCCACACTCAAATAAGTTCTCATTACAATTATTGGAACAATATTTTATAAAAAAAAATGGTGAGGACTACTAAAATAACTTCCTAGAACCTTCATTCCATACCCCGACTAGTACCTGCTACATTCTCGCCTCCTGAGAAGAAAATGGAACAACAAGGAAAAGGGTGAGCTCAACTAGCCCAGTAAAGAATATTATGACTAAGATAATATACAACAAATTATCGTTAGTCTTCAACAGGGAAAAATTTAATAGAATACAATAGACAACAAGTTTTAATTCAATATTCGCAGCGGAAAATAATAATTCATAGAGAAGTTACGTAGAGAATGAAATCTACGATTATCTATGAATTTAAAAGCCCATCATCAACACTTTATCCCTATAACATCAATCAATAAATATCTTGAATCAAATAGTCATCTTTGCACTACAGGCCAAAGATATCCATCAGTTGGTCATGTTCACCTCAACACCTGTTCATCTTTGCACTACGGGCCAAAGATATTCATCAGAAATTATTCATCTTTGCACTACAGGCCAAAGATATTCAGTTATATCATCATTTAAGAATGAGGATGATAAAAAATATTTTAAAGAAAACGAACCCAGTGAAGCAAAATAACAAATATTAAGGATTCGTATTTCGATTTATCCATGTTCAAAAATACCTTATCATAGTGAAGTAAAATTCAAGAATGATCAAAATATGATTACAATAAAAGCTAGTATCCAGAATAGATATTTGGACGAAAAGAAGGAAATTTCATTTTTCGGTAAATAGTAACTCGTGAATAGTAACTCATGAATAGTAACTCATGAATAGTAACCCCGACATGAAAAGTTCCAAATTTGATAAAAAGTTCAGATCAATACTTCGGCATAATGATATTGAAGAAAATAATATCATTTAAGAAGAAATAACATCCCTTACCTCGGAAAGACGGTACTTCTGACTGGAATACTAGATATAGTGCTGAAGAAAACTTGCACCGTATAGCAACACTCAAAGTATCAAATACTCACAAGAATACGCTCGATATAGAGAGAGAAATAGAGAGAAACTTGTGTTTCTGGTGTGATTTTCAATTCTAACCTAAGCACCCTATTTATAGGAAAATGCTTAGAACACCAAAGCAGAAAATTTAATATAATAATAATATATTTATCAAATTTTCCTTAGCCCATCTCTAGACATCTGATCTCAGCCCATTTATATCACATGTTAGCCCACTTAAATGCCAAAAAACGTTTTTCTTCAAAATAATAAATAAAACTTCCAAAAATCAATTATTTCGGAACTTCAGAACTTCAATAATTCATAATAAATAGTCCTTTTATCAGAAAATTTAAATCTCGCGAGTTTTTATAGGAAATTCAATTCTCTACAACTTTGCAGAAGAAAGTTTTTTCCAAATTCTAAACAGAAATTGACCGAAATTCACAAACGGACGATTTTACAGTTAATAATAAATTTTCTGTCAAGAATTATGTCCACCAACACACAAAACATGTGTTAATCATTTAATGCCACAAAAATACTCTTCCTCCTCATATACTCATAAATCCCACATTCATTGTAAAAATACCACCATCAATATATTATTAAAATAATATATTTAAATGAATTATTTTATCAGAAAAAGATAAAATATTAATTTTTAACAATTGTCACATTAAAATTTTTCTCTATCTATATCCACATAAAATCACTATTTTCCTCATCATATAAATCAATAATTAATTATACACAAATAATATTACAGAACCACAGTACTGGCAACCAGGCAGTTCCCAGGAAAGAGGGGGCTTTCCAATAAGGATTTCTCCTTACTGGCGCGCAATTAGATGACCAAACCTCTCCTTAGACAGAACTTTCTAGACATTGCCAATAATGTTATCTAATAATATTATTCAGATAATATGAATTATTGCTCCGATAATAAAAAATACTGCGTAGTGACAATTATTGAAACAACAGTAATACAAAATATCAACGCAGCAATTATTGAATCAATAAAATACAATATTGAACAGTAATTACTGTAACAATTATTGAGTAGTACCTTCTTACGTAAGAATCAATCATTGGTGCAATACCGTGTGCTACGCGTATTACCGTGTTTTAACCACCGGGTATTCCAACAGTATTAACGGTAACAACTACGCCGTTATTTATAAACAACTTATTTTTGTCGTTTTTTCATCCAATCGCTTTCTGTTATGGGGCCCACACAAGGCTGCGCCGTCGTACGAATATTCCCCGACAACAAGAATATTCCACGACCAAACAAATATTCCCCGACAACAATGAATATTTTATAACCACTTGCTTATTTAAAATATTTGCGCATTTTACCCATAACTAACCACATTAATCAAATCAACTCTTACTATTTCAGAATAATAAATAGAGGAAATTAAATTTCATTTATTAATAATTTGGGGTCTTACAACCTCCCCTCCTTATGAAATTTCGTCCTCGAAATTGACATACGTACCTGGTGTTTCGAAAAGATGAGGATACCTCGCTTTCATTTCCGTTTCCAACTCCCAGGTCATTTCCTCAATAGCATGGTTTCTTCACAAAACTTTAACTTGTGGTATGACCTTCGTGCGTAGGACATGCTTCTTCTTATCCATGATCTTGACAGGTACCTTCTCGTACGTTAAGTCTTCAGCTATCTCGTCCGGTTCTAACTCAATAACATGGTTCGGGTCTTTCACATATTTACGAAGCACAGATATATGAAAAACATTATGAACACGAGACATACTTGGAGGTAACGCAAGTCTATAGGCCACATTTCCTACTCGGCCAAGAATCTGAAATGGACCAATAAATCGTAGATTGAGCTTTCCTCTCTTCCCAAATCTTGTAACTCCTTTCCATGGAGCTACATGTAATAATACATGATCCCCAATGTCAAATTTCACGTCCTTTCGATGAAGATCCACATAACTCTTTTGTCGATCCTGTGCCGTTTGTATACGTTGTCGAATCGTTTGGATCTTCTCTGTAGTCATTCGTACCAACTCTGGTCCCAACAACGTTGCTTCTCCCACCTCATCCCAACATACAGGAGAGCGACACTTTCGTCCGTACAATGCTTCAAAGGGAGCCACACCTATACTTGCCTGATAACTGTTGTTGTAGGAGAATTCCACCAATGGTAGGTACTTATCCCAACTTCCTTTGAAATCGAGGACACAAAGTCTTAATAGATCTTCAAGAGTTTGAATAGTCCTCTCTGATTGCCCGTCCGTTTGAGGATGGTATGCCGAACTGAACCGTAAATCCGTGCCCATAACTTTTTGCAAGCTAACCCAAAATCTTGAAGTGAATCTTGGGTCACGATCCGAAACTATGGATACTGGCATGCCATGCAACCTTACAATCTCATTCACGTACATACTAACAAGACGTTCAAGGGAATAAGTCTCCCGTATCGGCAAGAAATGAGCAGACTTGGTTAACCTATCAACTATAACCCAAATAGCATTTATGCCTTGAGAAACCGTGGGAAGACCCGTAACAAAATCCATGATAATGTGTTCCCACTTCCATTTCGGAATCTCAAGTGGTTGCAATGGACCCTTTGGTACTTGATGCTCCGCCTTTACACGTTGACAAGTTAAACACCTCGAGATAAATTTTGCAATCTCTCTCTTCATATTGTTCCACCAAAATGTATGTCGAAGATCACGATACATTTTAGTACTTCCAAGATGGATTGCAAATGGTGTATTGTGTGCCTCCATCATGATCTTGTACTTTAAATCAGAATCGTTAGGAACACAAAGTCTGGAGTGGACTCGAAGTATTCCTTCTTCATCGATTCTTGCTTCTGGAATAGCACCTTCTTGCACTTTCTTCTTCATACGCATCAGCTCCGGGTCTGTAGCTTGAGCAACTTTAACTTTATCGATTAAAGTTGGTTCTACGCGTATACTTGACATCATCGCACTCGTTCCTGCATATGATCTTCTACTCAACGCGTCAGCTACCACGTTTGCTTTTCCAGGATGGTATTGAATAGTGTGGTCGTAATCTTTTAACAGCTCGAGCCAACGTCGTTGCCGCATGTTGAGTTCTTTCTGAGTGAAGAAATATTTGAGGCTTTTATGGTCTGAATATATCTCTACTTTCTCCCCATATAGATAGTGCCTCCAGATCTTTAGCGCAAAAACGACTGCTGCCAACTCTAGATCATGAGTAGGATAATTCCTCTCATATTCTTTAAGTTGTCGCGAGGCATAGGCTATGACTTTCCCACGTTGCATGAGAACATATCCTAATCCTTTACCTGAAGCATCGCTGTAGATAACAAATCCATCCGAACCAGATGGTATTGTCAGAACAGGTGCCGAAATGAGTCTCCTCTTAAGCTCTTGGAAACTCTTCTCGTATTCTTCGCTCCATACGAATTTGATATACTTCCGAGTCAGCTGAGTTAACGGGGTAGCGATTCGAGAAAACCCTTCTACGAATCTCCGATAATAACCAGCTAAGCCCAGAAAGCTACGTACATCGGTCACCGTCTTCGGTTGCTCCCAGCTTTGTATTGCTTCAATCTTTGCCGGGTCCACAGATACTCCATGTTTTGACACCACGTGCCCTAGGAATGCTACTTCCTCAAGCCAGAACTCACATTTCTTCAACTTAGCATATAGCTTGTTTTCACGCAGCCTTTGGAGTACCAGCTTCAAATGGTGCTCATGATCTTCACGGCTTTTGGAATATATGAGGATGTCATCAATAAAGACAACAACGAACTGATCTAAATAATCCTTGAATACTCGGTTCATCATATCCATGAAAGCCGCAGGAGCATTAGTCAATCCGAAAGACATGACTAAGAATTCATAATGCCCATACCGAGTTCTAAAGGCAGTCTTCGAAATATCCTCAGTTTTAACCTTCAGCTGATGATATCCAGAACGAAGATCGATTTTGAAAAGAATTGTGCTCCTTGTAACTGGTCAAACAGGTCATCAATACGAGGTAGCGGATACATATTCTTGATGGTGACATGGTTTAATTCCCGATAATCGATACAAAGTCACATACTCCCGTCTTTCTTCTTTACAAATAAAATAGGAGCACCCCAAGGAGATGTACTAGGACGAATGAAACCGATGTCCAACAACTCTTATAGTTGAACTTTTAACTCCTGAAGTTCAATAGGAGCCATTCGATATGGGGTTTTAGAAATGGGCTTTGTACCAGGTTCAAGATCAATGAAGAATTCAACTTCACATTCTGGGGGTAGACCGGGAAGTTCTTCAGGAAATACATCAGGAAAGTTACTAACAACAGGAATATTATTCAAATTTGACGTGTCTTTATTCAAATCCATAACATGGGCTAGGAAAGCTTGACATCCGTTTTTCAATAAACGAATGACTTTATGACTTGATATGACAGTGATTAATTTTAATGGCTTTGTTGCTTGAATTCGAACAACAGGTTGATTAGGAATATAAAAACTAACCACCTTACGAAAACAATCAATTTTGGCATGATGAGTAGTTAACCAATCAATTCCTAAAATCACGTCAAATGCAAGTATCTTTAAAGAGATAAGGTCAACAGGTAAGGTGATGGTGCCAACTTGGATCAAACAAGATTTATAAACAGTGGATGTGATGAAAGTTTCCCCTAACGGAGTCTCCACAGATAAATCAAAGTCTAATTTCTTCGGAGTCAAGTTTAAACGTTGAGCACAAGTAGGAGAAATAAATGAATGGGTAGCACCGGTATCTAGTAAGGTATAAACTTCACATGAATTTATGATTAGCTTACCCGTGATCACCTCGTTTGGGTTCCTCGCATGTTGACCAGTCACGACAAACGCTCTTCCAGGAACCGTTGACTTTGACTTTTCTGGGGCAGCCTTTTGAGTCACCGTCCCCGCTGAACTTGGTTTCGCTATTGTACAATCTCGAGCGATATGTCCTTCCTTTCCATAATTATAGCATACCTTGAACTGTTGTGGACAGTTTGGGCTGATATGTCCCTCTTTTCCACATTTATAGCATATGACCGGTGGTCGTTCTCCTCCCTTGGAACCAGTTGCTGCCGGTGCTGACGTCTTCGTATTATCATTGTTGAATCTCCTCTTTTTAAAATCTCCTCCCGACTCGCTTCTTCTATTTTCATAGCCACGATTACCACCAGAGTGGTTGCCGTTCTTGTCTGTACTTTTCTTTCTCCGCTGGTTATCATTATTCTGATGACTGTTGTCACCGATATGATCCTGGTTGTGGTCCCTCGGTTGACCGTACTCGTTATCTCGCTCCAACAATTGAGCCATGTTGACAACATCTGAATAGAGAGAAAATTTATGAGAAATGAGATATTGACGTATGCCGGGTTTCAAACCTCTCAGAAACATCCGTGTCATACGTTCCTCATTCTCCACCAAATGAGGTGCAAACCTGGACAACTCTGCAAACTTCGCCTCGTACTGGGACACCGTCATGTTATTCTGCTCCAGTCTAATAAACTCTACCTCCTTCATATGACGAATACTTTCAGGAAAGTACTTGTCATTGAATAGTTTCTGAAATGTCTCCCAAGACATGCTGAGTGCGGCTGGATGAGTACGCTTCACAGATTCTCACCAGTAGTCTGCTTCGCCACGGAACATAAAGGTGGCGAATGGAACCTTCTGTTCCTCCGTGCATCCCAAGACATCAAATATCTTGGTAATTTGCTTGACCCATGTCTCCGCCTTAATCGGATCTGGCTTTTCCCAGAATTCTGGTGGTCCCAACTCTTTGAACTGCTTGGCTGTGACCAGCTGTGCGTTGCCATTGTTTCTTCCTATATTTTGAACAGGAATCTCCTTCGTCTGGTTTTGCATGAACCGCAAAAAGCTTCTAAACATCTCATCGTTCATCGTCTGCTCATTGGTGTTGTTCACAGGAGGAACATTGCCAGCCTGTTGCACGTTCTCCTCGTTGGTGAGTACAGGTGTCTCCACGGTTTTATTTACTCCACTGTTAACATTCTCAGTCGACATTCTCAAATACTGCCATAAAACAAGGGTTAATTTAACAAATTAACAAATCACATAATATTCCTATATTATGACCGACCAACAAATAAGCTTAGGTAGGACACACTAGCGAAAGATTTACTCGTCTCTCCCCTCCTAGTTCTATTCCCCGATCTCCGCCAGAGATCATATCCCTAAGCTCTGATACCAACTGTGACGCCCCCAAAACAGGTATACAACACCTATTCTGAGTCGTCAATAACATGGTACAGAAACAACTACAACTTTATTAATACAACATAAAAACTGTGAGTGTAAATACAAATATTGTCATCTAGACAATATCCACACTCAAATAAGTCCTCATTACAATTATTGGAACAATATTTTACAAAAAAAATGGCGAGGACTACTAAAATAACTTCCTAGAACCTTCATTCCATATCCCGACTAGTACATGCTACATTCTCGCCACTGAGAAGAAAATGGAACAACAAGGAAAAGGGTGAGCTCAACTAGCCCAGTAAAGAATATTATGACTAAGATAATATACAACAAATTATCGTTAGTCTTCAACAGGGAAAAATTTAATTGAATACAATAGACAACAAGTTTTAATTCAATATTCGCAGCGGAAAATAATAATTCATAGAGAAGTTACGTAGAGAATGAAATCTACGATTATCTATGAATTTAAAAGCCCATCATCAACATTTTATCCCTGTAACATCAATCAATAAATATCTTGAATCAAATAGTCATCTTTGCACTACAGGCCAAAGATATCCATCAGTTGGTCATGTTCACCTCAACACCTGTTCATCTTTGCACTACGGGCCAAAGATATTCATAAAAAATTATTCATCTTTGCACTACAGGCCAAAGATATTCAGTTATATCATCATTTAAGACTGAGGATGATGAAAAATATTTTAAAAAAAACGAACCCAGTGAAGCAAAATAACAAATATTAAGGATTCGTATTTCGATTTATCCATGTTCAAAAATACCTTATCATAGTGAAGTAAAATTCAAGAATGATCAAAACATGGATACAATCAAAGCTAGTATCAAGAATAGATATTTGGACGAAAAGAAGGAAATTTCATTTTTCGGTGAATAGTAACTCGTGAATAGTAACTCATGAATAGTAACTCATGAATAGTAACCCCGACATAAAAAGTTTCAAATTTGATAAAAAGTTCAGATCAATACTTCGGCATAATGATATTGAAGAAAATAATATCATTTAAGAAGAAATAACATCCCTTACCTCGGAAAGACGGTACTTCTGACTAGAATACTAGATATAGTGCTGAAGAAAACTTGCACCGTATAGCAACACTCAAAGTATCAAATACTCACAAGAATACGCTCGATATAGAGAGAGAAATAGAGAGAAACTTGTGTTTCTGGTGTGATTTTCAATTCTAACCTAAGCAACCTATTTATAGGAAAAAATGCTTAGAACACCAAAGCAGAAAATTTAATATAATAATAATATATTTATCAAATTTTCCTTAGCCCACCTCTAGACATCTGATCTCAGCCAATTTATATCACATGTTAGCCCACTTAAATGCCAAAAAACGTTTTTCTTCAAAATAATAAATAAAACTTCCAAAAATTAATTATTTCGGAACTTCAGAACTTCAATAATTCATAATAAATAGCCCTTTTATCAGAAAATTCGAATCTCATGAGTTTTTATAGGAAATTCAATTCTCTACAACTTTGCAGAAGAAAGTTTTTCCAAATTCTAAACAGAAATTGACCAAAATTCACAAACGGGCGATTTTACAGTCAATAATAAACTTTCTGTCAAGAATTATGTCCACCAACATACAAAACATGTGTTAATCATTTAATGACACAAAAATACTCTTCCTCCTCATATACTCATATATCCCACATTTATTGTAAAAATACCACCATCAATATATTATTAAAATAATATATTTAAATGAATTATTTTATCATAAAAAGATAAAATATTAATTTTCAACAATTGTCACATTAAAATTTTTTTCTATCTATATCCACATAAAATCACTATTTTCCTCATCATATAAATCAATAATTAATTATACACAAATAATATTACAGAACCACAGTACTAGCAACCAGGCAGTTCCCAGGAAAGAGGGGGCTTTCCAATAAGGATTTCTCCTTACTGGCGCGCAATTAGATGACCAAACCTCTCCTTAGACAGAACTTTCTAGACATTGCCAATAATGTTATCTAATAATATTATTCAGATAATATGAATTATTGCTCCGATAACAAAAAATACTGCGTAGTGACAATTATTGAAACAACAGTAATATAAAATATTAACGCAGCAATTATTGAATCAATAAAATACAATATTGAACAGTAATTACTGTAACAATTATTGAGTAGTGGCTTCTTACGTAAGAATCAATCATTGGTGCAATACCGTGTGCTACGCGTATTACCGTGTTTTAACCACCGGGTATTCCAACAGTATTAACGGTAACAACTACGCCGTTATTTATAAACAACTTATTTTTATCGTTTTCTTCATCTAATCGCTTTATGTTATGGGGCCCACACAAGGCTGCGCCGTCGTACGAATATTTCCCGACAACAAGAATATTCCACGACCAAACAAATATTCCCCGACAACAATGAATATTTTATAACCAGTTGCTTATTTAAAATATTTGCGCATTTTACCCATAACTAACCACATTAATCAAATCAACTCTTACTATTTCAGAATAATAAATAGAGAAAATTAAATTTCATTTATTAATAATTTGGGGTCTTACAATATATATATATGTTGATTGTGTGATTGTGTGATTCTGTCAACCCAATTTTTTATCTTAACTGCTGTGACGCCCCCAAAACAGGTATATATCACCCATTCTAAGTCGCCAAATACATGGTACAGAACTTAAATACAAATTTAAATATACAACATGAGCTGTGAGTTTTAATACAAATATTGTCTTCTAGACAGTATTCAAACTCAAAATAAGTCCTCATTATAATTATTATCACACTATTTCACAGAATAACGAGGACTACTAATGCAACCATTTGGACCGTTAATCCATTCCCCGACTAGTCTCAGCTATATTCTCATTTCTTGAAGAGAACAGTGAAAGAAAGGGTGAGCTCAACTAGCCCAGTAAGAAATATTATGACTAAGATAATGCAGAATAAATTATCCTTAGCCTTCAACAATATAACAACAGATAGAATATAATAGACAACAAGTTTTAGATCAATAACTGCAGCGGAATAAGTAATCCATTAGAAGAGTCAAGTAGAGCATAAAACCTACTATCTTCTATGATTTAAAAGGTTTTTCATCACTTTTATCGCTGAAACTCAGCAAAAAAAAAAAAATAATCAACATCATCGAATCATCCCTGCACTACGGGCCAATGATATTATTTAGTATCACGACCACAAATTATCCATGCACTACGGGCCAAAGATAATCATATTTTCATCAACGGTCATGATCATGTCATAAAATAATTCATCTTTGCACCCTTGGCCGAAGAGAATTCATGGCCATAATCATACCAAAAGCTGTCCATCAATGCACTACGGGCCAATGAGGACTTTTACCACATCATTTATAATATTACGATCATGATTTTACCCCTAGTCATAATCATACCAAGTCCATCTACGCACTGAATGCCACATATGACTTTCAACAGAATATAAACATGAGGATGATGACAATGATATAAGAATTCAATAAAACAAGTTCAAGGATAAATTTTTAAAGATTTATAATTTAATTTATCTAGAAATCAATAACGTCCAAATTGTCAACATGATATTACTTTGTGGAGTAAAATTCAAGAATAATATTGTACCAAAAATAATTTAGACCGAAAAGTAATTAATTTTTGCCATGAATAGTACCCCGGGTGAATAGTAATCGAGTGAATAGTGCTAAGTAAATAGTATCTTCAGGAATAGTAATCCCGTGAATAGTACTCCAGCATGAAAAAATTAAAACTTATCAAGAATGCTCAGAATAATATTTTCATGAAAAGATACTGAATGAAGCGCAAATATGAAGGATATTCTACTAATTTCATGGAGTATAGAAGCTAAAATTTTAACAAAACGAGTATAGAATGAAGATCAAAATATAGATACAATTATTGATAGTAACCATAATAGACATCTGGGACGAAAAAGAGAACATTTTATTTTTCGGTGAATAATGCCGTATTCGTGAATAGTGTCGTATACGTGAATAGTACTGTATACGTGAATAGTAATTCTGACACAAAAAGGTAGAAATTTCACAATAAAATTTATATAAATAATTCGGCATAATGATATTGAAGAAAATAATATCATTTACGAAGAATATAATATCACTTACCTCAAAAAGACAGTACTTCTGACTGGAATACTGGATATAGTGCTGAAGGAACTTGCACCGTATAACAACACTCAAAGTATCTAAATACTCACAAAAATACGCTCGATAATATAGAGAGAGAAAACTTCAGTTTCTGGTATGATTTTCAATTCTAACCTAAGCACCCTATTTATAGGAAAATGCTTAAAACACCAAAATAGAAAATTCAATAAAATATTAATATATTTATATAAATATCCTACGCACACCTTAAAATTTTGAATTCAGTTTTTTACACATACTAGTGGGGCCCACCAGAATAAAAAATATGTTTTTATCATTTAATGCAACAAAATCAATTCAGACCCAATATTTTGGAACTTCAATAATTCATAATATATAGCCCTTTTATCAAAAAAATTTAAATTTTATGTCCCTTCTATAGGAAATTTAATTCTCAACAACTTTGCAGAAGAAAATTTTTCCAAATTCCAAACAGAAATTGACCGAAATTCACATACGGACGACTTTGCAGGCTATAATCAAATTTCAGTCAAAAATGGGGTCCATCAACACACAAAACACGTGTTAAATATTTTTTGTAACAAAAATACTCTTCCTCCTCATTTATTCATATATCACATATTCATCATAAAATATCACCATTATTATATTATTAAAATATAATGAATTATTTTATCAGAAAAGATAAAATATTAATTTTCAACAATTGTCACTTTTCTAAAAATTCCTCCATTTATATCTACATAAAATAAATATTTTTCTTATCATATAAATCAATAATTAATTATTTACAAATAATATTACAAAATTATAATAATGACAACCAGGCCGTTCCTAGGAAAGAAGGGTCTTTTCAATAAAGATTTTTTCTTACTGGCGCGTAATTAGATGACCAAACCTCTTCTTAGACAGAACTTTCTAGACATTGTCAATAATGTTATCTAATAATATTATTCAAATAATATGAATTATTGATCTGATAATGAAAAATATTGTGTAGTGACAATTATTGAAATAACAATAATATAAAATATTAACGTAACAATTATTGAATCAATAAAATAAAATATTGAACAGTAAATACTGTAACAATTATTGAGTAGTGCCTTCTTACGTAAGAATCAATAATTGGTGCAATATCGTGTGCTACTGTGCCACAACGCGTATTACTGTGTTTTAACCACCGGGTATTTCAACAGTATTAACGGTAACAACTACGCCGTTATTTATAAACAACTTATACTTGTCGTATTTTTCATGCAATAGCTTTCCGTTATGGGGCCCACACAAGGCAGCGCCGTCGTACGAATATTCCACGACAAAAAGAATATTCCACGATCAAACGAATATTCCTCGACAATATTTTATAACCACTTGCGTATTTTGAAAATTTTATATATATCACCCTTAACTTTAAACTTTTATCAATTTAACCATTTACTGAATAATAATTATAAGAAAAATTGAATATTTTTATTTCATAAAATTTTGGGGTCTTACAACTGCTGCTAATTTTGTTTGATTGTGTGGACTTTTTTTATGCGCCTAACATATATCAAAGCAGTACGTTTTTTTCTTTTTTATAATTAAGGAAAAGATAACGATTTTGTCAATTTGTCATGCAGGAATACAATCATTTGTTACATTATTTCACTATGATACACCAAAGACATTTGAAGACGAATATGAAGGATGTCTCAAAAATTAACAGTGATTTCCTTCGTTTAAAATGTCAGAAAACTAAAAAAAAACATACATATACACATCATATATTTTCAATTTTTATATATTATAATACATAATCTTTACAATTGATATGAGAAATTTATGATTTTATCTCACATTCGTTGAACAAATCTCTTTTCTCTTTCTATTAGAAGCTTTCGAACGACTGTTTTTTCCCTCACCAATTTAGATTAGGTCTAGTTATTTGTTTACTTATTAATATATCTTGTTAATTCTCTAAAAATAAAATTATAATAAATTCAATTATTTTTATGGCCCAAATTTTACCAAATTATTTATCCATCACATATTAATATTTATTAGCCCATATAAAATAAATAACTAATTTGACCCAATAAAAGACAAAGTCCAATTAATAACTAGTTTTATCCACCTTTGTGTTTATTTGAAAGTTTTTAGAAATCTTTAAAAATGAGGTAAGACTTTGGATATGGGTTGATAGTTATAATTCTTCTTCTAAAGTCTATCAAACTCTACCATTTGATAGAAATCTTTAAAATCTATGACTTTTTGAATACCAAAATACTTTTATAGATTTTGTAAAAATCTTAATTCAATATCTCCTAACTTTTAAAAACATTAAAAAAGTTGTAATTGAATACCACTAAACTTTTATAAACTCTTTAAATGTCTTGATTGAATACAACCAAACTTTTAAAGTCTTTAAAAATCTTAATTGAATACACCCCCCTTAAGTTAGGTCTCCAAGACTCCGATTAAACCCAAATTCACTAACTACTACTAAATCTCCATTCTTTTTTAGAAAGTTATTTGAATTTTCGAATCCTTCCAACAAGATGTAATGGCAAAGGGTTTCTAAAATATTCGATCTTCTTCCTTTTTAATAGTACTAAAATGTTCATCCGAGCTCTCACCCCAGTTGATTGTATGTAATTTGGACAGACGAAAAAAACAGAGAGTAAAAAAAAAACCCACCGAAGAAAATGATCCATTTAAATCAGCATTTATCTTATCTCCGCAATTCGAAACACCAACCAATACAGTCCAGTACCAAGCAAAGTTGTATAATTTCGACAAGTACAAACTTAAACGCCAAATAGATTTGAGAGAGGAAAAAGGTGTAACTAGGTACTTACTCAACTAGGGGCAAATTGGACACAAACGCATTAATTTATTTTGAAAGTGGGGACAATCAAATTAAGTTTTGGAAATATCATTTCCAAAGATTTATATTACATATATAACTAATGTAAGTAGTCGTTGAAATTTTGTAATTAAGCACACCTAGAGGAGGGTGAATAGGTATAAATACCCAAAAGTGATCTACAATAGTCAATTTTTAAAGTTTATAACTGCAGTCTATAATCGGACGGACTAACAATATACGTATTAGTATATGTTTTTTGTATGTTATTGGACATCTAATATCTGTCTGTATTAGTATATATTATTTGTCTGTTATAATTGGACAGCTAATACCTGTCTGTTTTAGTATAATTTTGACCACGAGTTAAATCAGATTCTGCAGATTAAAGCATATAACAGAAAACAAAATAATAGTAAATCATAATAAGACTTTTACGTGGTTCAGCACCTATACTCTAATCTAGTGGCCTAATCTATAAGACCCCAAATTATTAATAAATGAAATTTAATTTTCTCTATTTATTATTCTGAAATAGTAAGAGTTGATTTGATTAATGTGGTTAGTTATGGGTAAAATGCGCAAATATTTTAAATAAGCAAGTGGTTATAAAATATTCATTGTTGTCGGAAAATATTTGTTTGGTCGTGGAATATTCTTGTTGTCGGGGAATATTCGTACGACGGCGCAGCCTTGTGTGGGCCCCATAACAGAAAGCGATTGGATGAAGAAAACGACAAAAATAAGTTGTTTATAAATAACGGCGTAGTTGTTACCGTTAATACTGTTGGAATACCCGGTGGTTAAAACACGGTAATACGCGTAGCACACGGTATTGCACCAATTATTGATTCTTACGTAAGAAGGCACTACTCAATAATTGTTACAGTAATTACTGTTCAATATTGTATTTTATTGATTCAATAATTGCTGCGTTGATATTTTATATTACTGTTGTTTCAATAATTGTCACTACGCAGTATTTTTTATTATCGGAGCAATAATTCATATTATCTGAATAATATTATTAGATAACATTATTGGCAATGTCTAGAAAGTTCTGTCTAAGGAGAGGTTTGGTCATCTAATTGCGCGCCAGTAAGAAGAAATTCTTATTGGAAAGCCCCCTCTTTCTTGGGAACTGCCTGGTTGCCAGTACTGTGGTTCTGTAATATTATTTGTGTATAATTAATTATTGATTTATATGATGAGGAAAATAGTGATTTTATGTGGATATAGATAGAGAAAAATTTTAATGTGACAATTGTTGAAAATTAATATTTTATCTTTTTCTGATAAAATAATTCATTTAAATATATTATTTTAATAATATATTGATGGTGGTATTTTTACAATGAATGTGGGATATATGAGTATATGAGGAGGAAGAGTATTTTTGTGGCATTAAATGATTAACACATGTTTTGTGTGTTGGTGGACATAATTCTTGACAGAAAATTTATTATTGACTGTAAAATCGCCCGTTTGTGAATTTCGATCAATTTCTGTTTAGAATTTGAAAAAAACTTTCTTCTGCAAAGTTGTAGAGAATTGAATTTCCTATAAAAACTCGCGAGATTCGAATTTTCTGATAAAAGAGCTATTTATTATGAATTATTGAAGTTCTGAAGTTCCGAAATAATTAATTTTTGGAAGTTTTATTTATTATTTTGAAGAAAAACGTTTTTTGGCATTTAAGTGAGCTAACATGTGATATAAATGGGCTGAGATCAGATGTCTAAAGGTGGGCTAAGGAAAATTTGATAAATATATTATTATTATATTAAATTTTCTGTTTTGGTGTTCTAAGCATTTTCCTATAAATAGGGTGCATAGGTTAGAATTGAAAATCACACCAGAAACACAAGTTTCTCTCTCTATATCGAGCGTATTCTTGTGAGTATTTGATACTTTGAGTGTTGCTATACGGTGCAAGTTTCCTTCAGCACTATATCTAGTATTCCAGTCAGAAGTACCGTCTTTCCGAGGTAAGGGATGTTATTTCTTCTTAAATGATATTATTTTCTTCAATATCATTATGCCGAAGTATTGGTCTGAACTTTTTATCAAATTTGAAACTTTTCATGTCGGGGTTACTATTCATGAGTTACTATTCACGAGTTACTATTCACGAGTTACTATTCACCGAAAAATGAAATTTCCTTCTTTTCGTCCAAATATCTATTCTGGATACTAGCTTTGATTGTATCCATGTTTTGATCATTCTTGAATTTTACTTCACTATGATAAGGTATTTTTGAACATGGATAAATCGAAATACGAATCCTTAATATTTGTTATTTTGCTTCACTGGGTTCGTTTTCTTTAAAATATTTTTCATCATCCTCAGTCTTAAATGATGATATAACTGAATATCTTTGGCCTGTAGTGCAAAGATGAATAATTTCTGATGAATATATTTGGCCCGTAGTGCAAAGATGAACAGGTGTTGAGGTGAACATGACCAACTGATGGATATCTTTGGCTTGTAGTGCAAAGATGACTATTTGATTCAAGATATTTATTGATTGATGTTACAGGGATAAAATATTGATGATGAGCTTTTAAATTCATAGATAATCGTAGATTTCATTCTCTACGTAACTTCTCTATGAATTATTATTTTCCGCTGCGAATATTGAATTAAAACTTGTTGTCTATTGTATTCTATTAAATTTTTCCCTGTTGAAGACTAACGATAATTTGTTGTATATTATCTTAGTCATAATATTCTTTACTGGGCTAGTTGAGCTCACCCTTTTCCTTGTTGTTCCATTTTCTTCTCAGGAGGCGAGAATGTAGCAGGTACTAGTCGGGATATGGAATGAAGGTTCTAGGAAGTTATTTTAGTAGTCCTCACCATTTTTTTTTGTAAAATATTGTTCCAATAATTGTAATGAGGACTTATTTGAGTGTGGATATTGTCTAGATGACAATATTTGTATTTACACTTACAGTTTTTATGTTGTATTAATAAAGTTGTAGTTGTTTCTGTACCATGTTATTGACGACTCAGAATAGGTGTTGTATACCTATTTTGGGGGCGTCACAGTTGGTATCAGAGCTTAGGGATATGATCTCTGGCGGAGATCGGGAAATAGAACTAGGAGGGGAGAGACGAGTAAATCCTTCGCTAGTGTGTCCTACCTAAGCTTATTTGTTGGTCGGTCATAATATAGGAATATTATGTGATTTGTTAATTTGTTAAATTAACCCTTGTTTTATGGCAGTATTTGAGAATGTCGACTGAGAATGTTAACAGTGGAGTAAATGAAACCGTGGAGACACCTGTACTCACCAACGAGGAGAACGTGCAACAGGCTGGCAATGTTCCTCCTGTGAACAACACCAATGAGCAGACGATGAACGATGAGATGTTTAGAAGCTTTTTGCGGTTCATGCAAAACCAGACGAAGGAGATTCCTGTTCAAAATATAGGAAGAAACAATGGCAACGCACAGCTGGTCACAGCCAAGCAGTTCAAAGAGTTGGGACCACCAGAATTCTGGGAAAAGCCAGATCCGATTAAGGCGGAGACATGGGTCAAGCAAATTACCAAGATATTTGATGTCTTGGGATGCACGGAGGAACAGAAGGTTCCATTCGCCACCTTTATGTTCCGTGGCGAAGCAGACTACTGGTGGAAATCTGTGAAGCGTACTCATCCAGCCGCACTCAGCATGTCTTGGGAGACATTTCAGAAACTATTCAATGACAAGTACTTTCCTGAAAGTATTCGTCATATGAAGGAGGTAGAGTTTATTAGACTGGAGCAGAATAACATGACGGTGTCCCAGTACGAGGCGAAGTTTGTAGAGTTGTCCAGGTTTGCACCTCATTTGGTAGAGAATGAGGAACGTATGACACGGATGTTTCTGAGAGGTTTGAAACCCGGCATACGTCAATATCTCATTTCTCATAAATTTTCTCTCTATTCAGATGTTGTCAACAGGGCTCAATTGTTGGAGCGAGACAACGAGTACGGTCAACCGAGGGACCACAACCAGGATCATATCGGTGACAACAGTCATCAGAATAATGATAACCAGCGGAGAAAGAAAAGTACAGACAAGAACGGCAACCACTCTGGTGGTAATCGTGGCTATGAAAATAGAAGAAGCGAGTCGGGAGGAGATTTTAAAAAGAGGAGATTCAACAATGATAATACGAAGACGTCAGCACCGGCAGCAACTGGTTCCAAGGGAGGAGAACGACCACCGGTCATATGCTATAAATGTGGAAAAGAGGGACATATCAGCCCAAACTGTCCACAACAGTTCAAGGTATGCTATAATTGTGGAAAGGAAGGACATATCGCTCGAGATTGTACAATAGCGAAACCAAGTTCAGCGGGGACGGTGACTCAAAAGGCTACTCCAGAAAAGTCAAAGTCAACGGTTCCTGGAAGAGCGTTTGTCGTGACTGGTCAACATGCGAAGAACCCAAACGAGGTGATCACGGGTAAGCTAATCATAAATTCATATGAAGTTTATACCTTACTAGATACCGGTGCTACCCATTCATTTATTTCTCCTGCTTGTGCTCAACGTTTAAACTTGACTCCGGAGAAATTAGACTTTGATTTATCTGTGGAGACTCCGTTAGGGGAAACTTTCATCACATCCACTGTTTATAAATCTTGTTTGATCCAAGTTGGCACCATCACCTTACCTGTTGACCTTATCTCTTTAAAGATACTTGCATTTGACGTGATTTTAGGAATTAATTGGTTAACTACTCATCATGCCAAAATTGATTGTTTTCGTAAGGTGGTTAGTTTTCATATTCTAATCAACCTGTTGTTCGAATTCAAGCAACAAAGCCATTAAAATCAATCACTGTCATATCAAGTCATAAAGCCATTCGTTTATTGAAAAACAGATGTCAAGCTTTCCTAGCCCATGTTATGGATTTGAATAAAGACACGCCAAATTTGAATAATATTCCTGTTGTTAGTAACTTTCCTGACGTATTTCCTGAAGAACTTCCCGGTCTACCCCCAGAACGTGAAGTTGAATTCTTCATTGATCTTGAACCTGGTACAAAGCCCATTTCTAAAACCCCATATCGAATGGCTTCTATTGATTCAGGAGTTAAAAGTCCAACTACAAGAGTTGTTGGACATCGATTTCATTCGTCCTAGTACATCTCCTTGGGGTGCTCCTGTTTTATTTGTAAAGAAGAAAGACGGGAGTATGCGACTTTGTATCGATTACCGGGAATTAAACCATGTCACCATCAAGAATAGGTATCCGCTACCTCGTATTGATGACCTGTTTGACCAGTTATAAGGAGCACAATTCTTTTCAAAAATCGATCTTCGTTCTGGATATCATCAGCTGAAGGTTAAAACTGAGAATATTCTGAAGACTGCATTTAGAACTCGGTACGGGCATTATGAATTCTTAGTCATGTCTTTCGGATTGACTAATGCTCCTGCGGCTTTCATGGATATGATGAACCGAGTATTCAAGGATTATTTGGATCAGTTCGTTGTTGTCTTTATTGATGACATCCTCATATATTCCAAAAGCCGTGAAGATCATGAGCACCATTTGAAGCTGGTACTCCAAAGGCTACGTGAAAACAAGCTATATGCTAAGTTGAAGAAATGCGAGTTCTGGCTTGAGGAAGTAGCATTCCTAGGGCACGTGGTGTCAAAACATGGAGTATCTGTGGACCCGGCGAAGATTGAAGCAATACAAAGCTGGGAGCAACCGAAGACGGTGACCGATGTACGTAGCTTTCTGGGCTTAGCTGGTTATTATCGGAGATTCGTAGAAGGGTTTTCTCGAATCGCTACCCCGTTAACTCAGCTGACTCGGAAGGATATCAAATTCGTATGGAGCGAAGAATGCGAGAAGAGTTTCCAAGAGCTTAAGAGGAGACTCATTTCGG
This sequence comes from Panax notoginseng, assembly GCA_016801055.1. NCBI lineage: Eukaryota > Viridiplantae > Streptophyta > Magnoliopsida > Apiales > Araliaceae > Panax > Panax notoginseng. The sequence continues at coordinate 147,271,061 of CM029012.1, read as the reverse complement.
CACCTGTTCTGACAATACCATCTGGTTCGGATGGATTTGTTATCTACAGCGATGCTTCAGGTAAAGGGTTAGGATATGTTCTCATGCAACGTGGGAAAGTCATAGCCTATGCCTCGCGACAACTTAAAGAATATGAGAGGAATTATCCTACTCATGATCTAGAGTTGGCAGCAGTTGTTTTTGCACTAAAGATCTGGAGGCACTATCTATATGGGGAGAAAGTAGAGATATATTCAGACCATAAAAGCCTCAAATATTTCTTCACTCAGAAAGAACTCAACATGCGGCAACGACGTTGGCTCGAGCTGTTAAAAGATTACGACCACACTATTCAATACCATCCTGGAAAAGCAAACGTGGTAGCTGACGCGTTGAGTAGAAGATCATATGCAGGAACGAGTGCGATGATGTCAAGTATACGCGTAGAACCAACTTTAATCGATAAAGTTAAAGTTGCTCAAGCTACAGACCCGGAGCTGATGCGTATGAAGAAGAAAGTGCAAGAAGGTGCTATTCCAGAAGCAAGAATCGATGAAGAAGGAATACTTCGAGTCCACTCCAGACTTTGTGTTCCTAACGATTCTGATTTAAAGTACAAGATCATGATGGAGGCACACAATACACCATTTGCAATCCATCTTGGAAGTACTAAAATGTATCGTGATCTTCGACATACATTTTGGTGGAACAATATGAAGAGAGAGATTGCAAAGTTTATCTCGAGGTGTTTAACTTGTCAACGTGTAAAGGCGGAGCATCAAGTACCAAAGGGTCCATTGCAACCACTTGAGATTCCGAAATGGAAGTGGGAACACATTACCATGGATTTTGTTACGGGTCTTCCCACGGTTTCTCAAGGCATAAATGCTATTTGGGTTATAGTTGATAGATTAACCAAGTCTGCTCATTTCTTGCCTATACGGGAGACTTATTCCCTTGAACGTCTTGCTAGTATGTACGTGAATGAGATTGTAAGGTTGCATGGCATGCCAGTATCCATAGTTTCGGATCGTGACCCAAGATTCACTTCAAGATTTTGGGTTAGCTTGCAAAAAGCTATGGGCACGGATTTACGGTTCAGTTCGGCATACCATCCTTAAACGGACGGGCAATCAGAGAGGACTATTCAAACTCTTGAAGATCTATTAAGACTTTGTGTCCTCAATTTCAAAGGAAGTTGGGATAAGTACCTACCATTGGTGAAATTCTCCTACAACAACAGTTATCAGGCAAGTATAGGTGTGGCTCCCTTTGAAGCATTGTATGGACGAAAGTGTCGCTCTCCAGTATGTTGGGATGAGGTGGGAGAAGCAACGTTGTTGGGACCAGAGTTGGTACGAATGACTACAGAGAAGATCCAAACGATTCGACAACGTATACAAACGGCACAGGATCGAGAAAAGAGTTATGTGGATCTTCATCGAAAGGACGTAGAATTTGACATTGGGGATCATGTATTATTACGTGTAGCTCCATGGAAAGGAGTTACAAGATTTGAGAAGAGAGGAAAGCTCAATCCACGATTTATTGATCCATTTCAGATTCTTGACCGAGTAAGAAATATGGCCTATAGACTTGCGTTACCTCCAAGTATGTCTCGTGTTCATAATATTTTTCATATATCTGTGCTTCGTAAATATGTGAAAGACCCGAACCATGTTATTGAGTTAGAACCGGACGAGATAGCTGAAGACTTAACGTACAAGGAGGTACCTGTGAAGATCATGGATAAGAAGGAGCATGTCCTACGCACGAAGGTCATACCACAAGTTAAAGTTTTGTGGAGAAACCATGCTATTGAGGAAATGACCTGGGAGTTGGAAACGGAAATGAAAGCGAGGTATCCTCATCTTTTCGAAACACCAGGTACGTATGTCAATTTCGAGGACGAAATTTCATAAGGAGGGGAGGTTGAAAGACCCCAAATTATTAATAAATGAAATTTAATTTCCTCTATTTATTATTCTGAAATAGTAAGAGTTGATTTGATTAATGTGGTTAGTTATGGGTAAAATGCGCAAATATTTTAAATAAGCAAGTGGATATAAAATATTCATTGTTGTCGGAAAATATTTGTTTGGTCGTGGAATATTCTTGTTGTCGGGGAATATTCGTACGACGGCACAGCCTTGTGTGGACCCCATAACAGAAAGCGATTGGATGAAGAAAATGATAAAAATAAGTTGTTTATAAATAACGGCGTAGTTGTTACCGTTAATACTGTTGGAATACCCGGTGGTTAAAACACGGTAATACGCGTAGCACACGGTATTGCACCAATTATTGATTCTTACGTAAGAAGGCACTACTCAATAATTGTTACAGTAATTACTGTTCAATATTGTATTTTATTGATTCAATAATTGCTGCGTTGATATTTTATATTACTGTTGTTTCAATAATTGTCACTACGCAGTATTTTTTATTATCGGAGCAATAATTCATATTATCTGAATAATATTATTAGATAACATTATTGGCAATGTCTAGAAAGTTCTGTCTAAGGAGAGGTTTGGTCATCTAATTGCGCGCCAGTAAGGAGAAATCCTTATTGGAAAGCCCCCTCTTTCCTGGGAACTGTCTGGTTGCCAGTACTGTGGTTCTGTAATATTATTTGTGTATAATTAATTATTGATTTATATGATGAGGAAAATAGTGATTTTATGTGGATATAGATAGAGAAAAATTTTAATGTGGCAATTGTTGAAAATTAATATTTTATCTTTTTCTGATAAAATAATTCATTTAAATATATTATTTTAATAATATATTGATGGTGGTATTTTTACAATGAATGTGGGATATATGAGTATATGAGGAGGAAGAGTATTTTTGTGGTATTAAATGATTAACACATGTCTTGTGTGTTGGTGGACATAATTCTTGACAGAAAATTTATTATTCACTGTAAAATCGCCCGTTTGTGAATTTCGGTCAATTTCTGTTTAGAATTTGGAAAAAACTTTCTTCTGCAAAGTTGTAGAGAATTGAATTTCCTATAAAAACTCGCTAAATTCGAATTTTCTGATAAAAGGACTATTTATTATGAATTATTGAAGTTCTGAAGTTTCGAAATAATTGATTTTTGGAAGTTTTATTTATTATTTTGAAGAAAAACGTTTTTTGGCATTTAAGTGGGCTAACATGTGATATAAATGGGCTGAGATCAGATGTCTAGAGGTGGGCTAAGGAAAATTTGATAAATATATTATTATTATATTAAATTTTCTGCTTTGGTGTTCTAAGCATTTTCCTATAAATAGGGTGCTTAGGTTAGAATTGAAAATCACACCAGAAACACAAGTTTCTCTCTCTATATCGAGCATATTCTTGTGAGTATTTGATACCTTGAGTGTTGCTATACGGTGCAAGTTTCCTTCAGCACTATATCTAGTATTCCAGTCAGAAGTACCGTCTTTCCGAGGTAAGGGATGTTATTTCTTCTTAAATGATATTATTTTCTTCAATATCATTATGCCGAAGTATTGATATGAACTTTTTATCAAATTTGAAACTTTTCATGTCGGGGTTACTATTCATGAGTTACTATTCACGAGTTACTATTCATGAGTTACTATTCACCGAAAAATAAAATTTCCTTCTTTTCGTCCAAATATCTATTCTGGATACTAGCTTTGATTGTATCCATGTTTTGATCATTCTTGAATTTTACTTCACTATGATAAGGTATTTTTGAACATGGATAAATCGAAATACGAATCCTTAATATTTGTTATTTTGCTTCACTGGGTTCGTTTTCTTTAAAATATTTTTCATCATCCTCAGTCTTAAATGATGATATAACTGAATATCTTTGGCCTGTAGTGCAAAGATGAATAATTTCTGATGAATATCTTTGGCCCGTAGTGCAAAGATGAACAGGTGTTGAGGTGAACATGACCAACTGATGGATATCTTTGGCCTGTAGTGCAAAGATGACTATTTGATTCAAGATATTTATTGATTGATGTTATAGGGATAAAATGTTGATGATGGGCTTTTAAATTCATAGATAATCGTAGATTTCATTCTCTACGTAACTTCTCTATGAATTATTATTTTCCGCTGCGAATATTGAATTAAAACTTGTTGTCTATTGTATTCTATTAAATTTTTTCATGTTGAAGACTAACGATAATTTGTTGTATATTATCTTAGTCATAATATTCTTTACTGGGCTAGTTGAGCTCACCCTTTTCCTTGTTGTTCCATTTTCTTCTCAGGAGGCGAGAATGTAGCAGGTACTAGTCGGGGTATGGAATGAAGGTTCTAGGAAGTTATTTTAGTAGTCCTCACCATTTTTTTTGTAAAATATTGTTCCAATAATTGTAATGAGGACTTATTTGAGTGTGGATATTGTCTAGATGACAATATTTGTATTTACACTCACAGTTTTTATGTTGTATTAATAAAGTTGTAGTTGTTTCTGTACCATGTTATTGACGACTCAGAATAGGTGTTGTATACATGTTTTGGGGGTGTCACATAATCTACGTCCAATATCAAACGGTATTGGAGACTCACTTTATTAAATAAACTTTTCACTACACAATACAAAAACTTCCATGTTCAAAGTAAGCTTTCCACTGATGGACACCACTGTCCCATCGCACTTCTGCAACCTTTCTCATTACTGAAACTTTTGCACCTCTGCAACCTTAAAAGCTCTCTTAGAACAAACCCTATCCATTACTGGATCAATCAAGCTAAACTAGACTTGAGCTTAGATTTGGTTCGATTTGCAGATAAATTGCTGAAATCTATCGTAAAGATAATCTTATATTTACAACGTTGACTGTGAATCAGTCAACACAGATGTGAATCAATTCCTTTTATATTATGTGTTATAATATTGTATATTTAATATAGGAATAATGGTCATACACAACTATTTATATTTTATTTGTACAATTTGTCAAAACTACTGTCGTTTTGACATATTTATTTTTTATTTTTGATTTGGGAGAAGAGAAACTATTTTAAAAAAAAATAAATCTATTAAAACGACTAGTTTTGACAAACCGTGCACAAATAAATCATACACAGCGGTGTATGACCATATTACCCATTTAATATTATATTATATATATTGTAATATAATGAAATATAATACTTATTAATAATTTATTATATTATATGTTGAGGACAGATCGAAAGCATACCTCTTAAATAACATATCTTTATTAAAATTACGTCGTTTTGAGAATATTTTTAAAAAATAAGTGGGGCCGCAGGTGATATTTTTGTAAATAAAAGGAAAGTAAGTGAGACCACTCTCTTTTAATATTATTTTATTTTTTTTAAAGAATTTTCAAAACGACGTAGTTTTAATAAAAGTACGTTATTTAAGAGATGTATGTTATTTAAGAGTTATGATTTTAATCCGTTCTGATTATATGTTATAATATTATATATTTAATGTTATATTATAATATATATTATAACATAATGCAAAATAAATATAATACCTACTAATATATATATATATATTGTATTGTATTGTATCAACTATATATATTTATTTTTTTATATGAGTGACGTCGAAGAAAAAATAGACATTACGTTGTAAGCATAAATATATAATTTAGCAAAATAAAAGAAAGACAAAAATAAATATTATATTTGGTCAGATTAATTTATTAAAAATAATTTATAAATAATTTAAAAATTATTACTTATTAATAATAACTTATAAATTAAAAATTAAATCGTGGCCAAACACTTGCCCTACAATATACAGATTAATTACGGAATATTATTATAAATTTCATATCAATTAAAGTTATATCTCCCCCCAAAACCCTAGTAGGATTTAGGAGTTCCCTGGTTCTGTGTTTTCTGCTTGGAGCTTCCTTTACAATTTTAGGCATCTTCGATTCTAAGTAATGAATATTCGCAAAAGAGTTCGACCGGAAGCCATTGCCAATGGCGGCGTTAAGAAATCCAAGCAAGGTTGGTTCATCTTTTTCTCTTACGTTCTGCAATTTAATTTCATTCAAGTAGTGTCTCATACTGTGTTCTGTGCTGCTTCTTTTCGAATGCTTTGATTCTTTTCAATTATATGTTGTTTGTTGTAATTTTGGCCCATACGGAGTATTTGAAAACCTAATATTCTGGGGTATCACTTGTAACGAATGAATTCCAAACTGGGGGAAAAATAGAAAGACAAGAATTTAAAACCATAAACTTGTGATTATGTTTTTGTTGTTGTCTATGGTTTCGCCAGCAAAGATAGGAAGATGCTTAGTTGAATTTAAAGAAGTTACGTGTATTATGCACTTTTGTTTGGAATATTTTGTTTTCTTGGTCAATTTACTCTGCCATTTTTGACTCTTTTAACCAGAGAAATTAGTATAATTTATATAAGAATTTGTCAATCTATGTTTATGCACTTGTATGTTCATCTGAATGATGCGTAGTTATTGATAACATGAAAGTATTTTAGATAATAATATACTCAGAAATATATCTGGGAGAAATTAATTAATGCTTTATTTTTAAACAGAACTGGATTACTTATCAAGTGGTACAGGAAGCAAATTGAAGCCTTGTACGAAGTTTTTCAGGTTCAATATTCACCTATCTAATATTATTCTGAAAGCTGCAATTTTTATTTTTTCAATGTTAAAAGATTTTACAATAGTAATGTTTTCCTGTATCCTCACAATAAACCACGAAGTTGCACTTGTGAATTTACCTTGTGCCGCTGTTAGGGTTAATTAAATTCATGATTCCTTTTGGCCTTTTCAATTAATTAATGAGTTTCAGCTGAGATACCTGCCAGTCTCAAAAAATTTGGGATAAGTTTCATTTAACTGGATATAATTTTATGTAAATTCATTAAAATGTTTTCCACCTATTCAGGATAAAATCTATCATACATGAAAATCTGTGTCATATTCATATGCAAGTATCTATATTAATATAGGTACAAACTCTCGTGTTTAGATATGCACCAAAAAGAAAAATAGAGACCTAATTTCCGAAAGTTAGGCTCTTGTTACATTAGAACTTGAGCATACGAGGTCGTACTCTACTCTATAGATTTCATTTTTGGATACTGGCGTGTATCGTTTTGAATTGATTTAGGCATCAACTTTTTTGTTTTAGTTATTTTTAGGCTTGATATATGATAAGAATACTCAATAGTATATTACATTCAAGTTTCTATTAAAATTTCTGCAAGCATAAATAGGCGTCCGTCTAGCATGTTGTTTTATTTTTTGTATTAAATATCGACCACATACTTGTGGTTTTGCTTACTCTTGCTTCTGGCAATGATCTTACTCTTTAAAAATAAGTATAATATAGTTGACACTTGAGAAAGTAAGTTTTTGAGAATGGGAGCTGCATTCTGTTTTCATGACCTTCAGTTTATTAGGGCACTCTAAACTATTTGAATATATTTGACTAGATAATGGGTTAGCTTGCATGCAAGAATACTACTATAATTTAAGCTTATATATGTTTGACCCTTGTGCACTTATCTTTTGATAGAGAATTATTTATTGGTGACAGAAGCAATTTTGTATATTATAACTTGTGTCAAAATGTCATACACGGTGTGAAGTAGAGCAACTTAACCTTAAATTTGGTTGAAAACATTTTTTTGATATGTTTAAATTTGGTTATAAATATAGTGTGAAGCTATAATAATTAACCTCCAAATCTCCTTCTCCTAAAGTACTTCTACCTGAGCATTTGAGTATTTGACTTGTTCTATCACTATCAATAAAAAGATAGTCATATAGATTGATTTCATCTTTCTTTTGCCTAAACTTTTGAGTAAAGGTTTTGGTGAACTCTGCATTTATCTGCTTTGTATGCTGCATCTGCATTACTCTTGCAGATTTGAATAAAGTTTACTGAATAAAAACTAGGAGCGTCAAATGCGATATTTGATCACTCTGGCAGAACTTTCCATTAGTCCCTTGTAATATTAGTAATTTAAACCCGTTGAACTTTAAACCTAGAGAATGCTGTAAGCTCACATACACTAAAAGTAAACCCCAGTTGAGAAACTGTTATTAATCATCTTATGGGAGACTTGCATGAGCAGTATCTAACATAGCCTTGCTTATACTCTAACCTTAGTGTAGCTACTAGTCACTAGTCCCACTAGAATCAAGTATATGCTACTATTGTGTGATATTATGCATGATAAATGAACCTAATTCCCTGTTAAATCTATTATTTTAAACAATCTAAATTTATATTAATGTTTTTACTATTGACTGGTGGTTGAACTGGTTACCATAATTCATTTATAGTATTAATGTATTAAGGTTTGATTTGCATGCTGTATGGATCGGATCGTCTTATTACTCCTCCGTTTTGGATTCTTGGTGCATGAGATTGCTATTTCTAGTTAGTTGTCTGCTGTGATCTTAACGAGGTTCATGTTTTTACAGCACTGCTGGTTGTCCTTTTGGTGAGAGCTGCCATTTCCTTCACTATTTCCCAGGTGGCTACAATACTGTTGCCAAGATGATGAATCTTGAGCCAACTCCAGCTTCAAGAAATGTTGCGCCACAATCACCCATGCCAAATGGCTCCTCTCCATCTGTTAAATCCCGAATGTGCAACAAATATAACACTGCTGAAGGCTGTAAATTTGGTGACAAATGCTATTTTGCTCATGGCGAATGGGAACTTGGGAAACCTGTTGCTCCGTCTGATTTGGATCCTCGTGCCATTGGAGTCATTCCAGGCCATTTTGGTGGCAGAACCAAACATCCCCTACCTGCTGGCCCTGCAGCAGCTAGTTTTGGTGCCTCTTCCACTACAAAAATCAGTGTTGATGCTTCCCTTGCTGGAGCTATAATTGGTAAAGGAGGGGTGAATTCCAAGCAGATCTGTAGGCAAACAGGAGTTAAACTGGCCATCCGAGAACATGAGACCGATACTAATCTCAGGAACATTGAACTGGAGGGTACATTTGAACAAATCAACCAAGCGAGTGGTATGGTTAAACGGCTGATTATAAGCATTGGTTCAACAGCCGGCCCTGCTAAAACATCTGGAATGAGTACTGCCCCCGGTCCTCCTCGAGTGAATAATAACTACAAGACAAAGCTGTGCGAAAACTTTGCAAAGGGGTCCTGCACCTTTGGGGAGAGTTGTCACTTTGCACATGGGGATGTTGAGCTACAGAAGTCAGGGGTGTGAGGGCAACTCTTCTTCTGTTGGATGCTTTTGTTCGTTTGAGCTTTGGCTGCGGAATGCACCTTTCACCTTTGTGTGAATGGTTTTAGCAAATGCAAGATATTAAATCCTTTACCTACTACCTAGATCTTTCTTTACTTGTTATGCTAATTATTTTTTGTGGTATTTGCTGCGGGTGGTAGATTTTGTTTGTGTTTTTGGTATCTATGGATGATTGATTTTTAGTTAAATAGCTAGCTGGGATCAGAAATATGAAAATATTCAATAGAATATAAATGAAATAAACAATTCTGGATCTTCTAATACTATACTAGTCATGCGAGAGATCCATCATTCTTTACATATCCTCCATTATTCTATACGTATAAACAAGCTATGTATTTTGATTAAACTTCAAAAATTCACATAATTACGAATAGTAGAATATGTTAATTAAAACTACAAATTAGAAAAACAAAATGAATATTATACACACTTCCAATATATATATATATATATATATATATATATATATATATATATATATATATATATATATATATAGACAAACATAATTCTTCAACGGAAAGCTTCTCGCCAATGCCACCACCCAGATGGATTTCATGCGCTGCTTGTGGGGTGCCCAGTGCCCGTAGCAGAATAGGAGTGGGTTCCGGCACCAGTTCCGGTTTCAGGGGCAGAAGCCGCTTGTTTGGTGGCGGCATTGAGTTCACGCGCCTCCTGCTTGTTCAATTCAGCCTGGCTGATCCTATGTTCCTTCTTCTCTGTGGCCATTTGCTTTTGCACCGGATCATGGGATGTCATTTTCTCTCCCTGTCCATCCAGCACACAAAAAAAATCATCAAATCATCGTCAATAACTAAATTATTTCATAAAAAAAAGTCTCATTTATCGAATTCACACCTCTCCAAAAAAATAATAATGGAATAAAATGACATAATGTAGTTTAAAAATCACAATTACATGAAACAATCTTACATTTATCAAAGTTTAAAATAACAACTGCATGAAACAATCATATCATACATTCATTCATAAGATAAAAATAGATCGGTAAAACTCTATTTACGGGACAAAAGGATTGGGCTAATATTTATTGTATATGAAATAAAGGAAGCGAAATGATATTTGTGCTCTAAATTTCTCTCTACCACATCAGAAAACTTGGATCGATATCTATCTAACAATATTATTCCAGAAAAGAAAATAAGATGATGATGTTATATATATATATATATATATATATATATATATATATAATGAAACCTTCTCTTGAATGGTGGCCTTGGTCTTTTCCAATCCAGATTTGGCGGAGGCAGCCACATTGGCGACGGATTCCTTTGTTGAAGCTGCTGCATTCTTTGCGCTCTGCATTTTTATCACTCTCTCCTTCTTCCTGTTAAATCAAACTCTAACTCAAAATATTAAATAAATCAATCAGATATTGATCAGATGGGATGTAATTAAGCAGCAGGTGGTTGATAATTAAGGCTACATGCATGCGGTATTTATAGTATGAGGAGATGGAGGTGGATGTATTGGCATGGCACGTATCAGTTTTAAGAGACGGGTATTCTGCTATTGACGAGTGTCCAGTACGTGGTATATATATATATATATATATATATATATATATATATATATATATATATATATATATATATATATATATCTTGTTGCGGTGGAACGTCAGCTACCTCACTTGTTGCAATAAAAATGTAACTGTAAAATGATGAGTACCTGCTTGAACAGCTTTTTCAGATGTGTAGATGTGACGTAATTTGACTTTTAGCAACGAAATTGTCCATCGCTAAATGCTAATGCCTATTTTAGTTGTGATTTTTGATGGATATATGATTAATACGTACTCTAAAGAGAATAATTTTGAGACTCGACAGGCTTTGATTCAAACTCGGTTCTTTCGGCCGAATCATAAAAAATGATATTAGCATGAAATGAATATATGATGAACATTCTTTCCAATTTTTATGTATGTAAACTCGTTTAGATATATTATATATACGGTCCGGATCAAGTACATATCTCTTATCTTACTCATCCGTGCTCACCCCTTTTAGGCGACGGTTTTGGTCATACAACCGTCGTCTATACTTTTAGCGACGACGGACAATATATAGCGTCGCTAAAAGTATAGATGACGGTTGTATGACCGAAACCGTCGCCTAAAGGGGGATGAGCACGGGTGAGTAAGATAAGGGGTATGCACTTGATCCTTGCTCATATATATATATATATATATATATATATATATATATATATATATATATATATGATTATGTTATTGTGAATTAATTGTGATCTGACTATATATATATGGGCAAAGGTGCAAAAATGCCCCTGATGTTTACACGGATGTCCCACTTCCATCCTAAATTAAATTTTTTTTCAAAAGTACCCTTAACTTTGCACATTTAGGTCAACCGTGCCTCTATCCTTAACAGAAATGTCACATAGACTAACTCTGTTAATACGTGGATAAATTTTGCTGACGTGGCAACATTTGCTGACATGTGCAGAACATAAAACTACATTTACATGTGACGCCCCCAAAAATAGGTATACATCACCCATCTTGGGTCGTCAGATACATTGTACAGAATACAAATACAACTTACTAATACAACTGTCGTGTACAATACGACAAAACATAAACTGTGAGTTTGAATACCAATATTGTCTTCTAGAGAGTATTCATACTCAAAAGGAGTCCTCATTACATTTATTAACACACTATTACATAGAATAGTGAGGACTACTAACTAATACTATCATTCGGACCATCACTCCGTTCCCCGACTTGACCCAGTTACGTTCACATTTCCTGAAGAGAACAGTGAAAGAAAGGGTGAGCTCAACTAGCCCAGTAAGAAATATTATGACTAAGATAATGCAGAATAAATTATCATTAGCCTTCAACAATGTTAAACTGATAAAATATAATAGACATCAAGTTTAACTGCAGCGGAACAAGCAATCCATTAAAAGAGTCAAGTAGAAAATAAACTCTACTATCTTTTATGATTAAAAAGGTTTTTCAACACTGTGATCGCTGGAACTCAGCTTAATAAAATAATCCACATCATCGAATCACCCCTGCACTACGGCCAAGGATATTCGTGTCTTCATTAATGGTCATGATCATGCCAACAACTGTCCATCAATGCACTACGGGCCAATGTGGACTTTTACCACATCATTTGTAACATTACGGTCATGATTATACCGAATAATCCCTGGTCATAATCATACCAAGTCCATCTATGCACCACAGGCCACAGATGACTTTCAACATTTTATAAACATGAGGATGATGACAATGATATAAGAATTCAATAAAACAAGTTCAAGAATTAATTTATCCAGGAATTAATAACGTCCAAATTGTCAACATGATACTGCTTTGTGGAGTAAACTTCAAGACTGATCAGGTGAATATTTTCATGAATAGATACTAGATGAAGCGCAAATATCAAGGATATTCAACTAATTTCATGGACTATAGAAGTCAAAGTTTTTGATCAACTGAGTATAATAAAGAATGAAATAACAAAAGAAATCACCATGCATGCGATAGACCGCACAGACAGATTATTCTTAACAGAATAATAATAATGGAACCAGGTCCGGCGTAAACGCACAGACAGGATATTCCAACAGAATAATAAATAATGGAACCAGGTCCGGTGTAAAACACACAGACATGATATTCCGACAGAATAATAATAAAGACGGAACCAGGTCCGGCGTAAAGCACAGACAAGATGTTCCAACTGAAAATAAAGACAGAATAATAAAGACGGAACCAGGTCCGACGTATAGCACAGACAGGATGTTCCAACGGAATAACAAAGACAGAATAATAGAAGAATGTCACCAAGTATAGGGTATTCCGCATATACAGGTTATTCCAACAGAATAATAAAGAAATGGAATAACAGAAATTCTCTTCTTGAATACAAAAGAATAATATCCCTTACCGTAAAAGAACTGGATATTGGAAAAGTGAAGTAGCAGAATACTTTTATTCTCTCTCTCTTATTCTCTCTATACTTTCTCTCTCTATAGCTTGAATGAATTCGTGAAAAATAATGAAGCCCTATGCCTCTATTTATAGAAAAACTGAGGGTGACTCTTGGTCTTAACGAAGGGTCAAATGACTCTTGGTCTTAACGAAGGGTCAAATGACTCTTGGTAATATTGAAGGGACAACTACTATTGACGAAAGTAATTACTATTGACCAAGGTAAATACTATTGACGAATGTAATTACTATTGACCAAGGTAAATACTATTGACCAAGGTAATTACTATTGACCAAGGTAAATACTATTGACGACGGTAATTACTATTGACGACGGTAATTACTATTGACGAAGAGACTCTTAGATGACGACATATGGCCCCCCATAAAAATAACCAAACTTACCACAACGTCTCAATTATTGATTTAATAATATAACATATTATACAGATGATACTATGACAATAATTTAAGAGATATGATGCAGCAATTACTGTAGCAATAATTGAGTATAGCTGAGTGACTTCTCATGTAAGCATCAATAATCAATACCGTGTGCTACTATGCAACCACGCGTATTACTGTACTTTTACTACCGGGTAGTTCAACAGTTTTAACGGTAACACCTCAGCCGTTATTTTTATAGAAAGATAATTTTGTCGTTTTCTAACTACGACTATACTTCTGTTGTGGGGTCCACCAATGATTGTGCCGTCGTACGAATATTCTCCGACAAAAAGAATATTCCCCGACCAAACGAATATTTTAAAACAACTTGCTTACTTTGTAAAATTTATAAATAATACCCACAATTATAATATTATATCAAATCCACACCATAATTATTTTGAGAAAATTTAATATTTATTCATAAAATCTGGGGTCTCACATTACATCATTTAATCAAAATACTTAAATTAATCGAAACAAAAAAAAATACTAAAATTCAAAATAAAAAAAGCATAACATAGTTAGAAAATTTATTTTTTTTATTTTTATTAAAAAAAGCGCAGCTTTTTTTGATAAAATTTTTAAAAAAACGTTGTTTTATTTTTTTTAATAAAAATAAAAAAAAAATCAGTTTTTTTAATAAAATAAAAATTTTAAAAAACGCAGTTTTTTTTATTTTTATTAAAAAAAATAATACGCAATTTTTTTATTAAAAATAAAAAAGCACAGTTTTTTTAATAAAAATAATTATTTATAATAATAAAAAAACGCAGTTTTATTTTTTGTTATAAAAATATAAAAACAGTTTTTTTAATAAAATAAAAATTTTAAAAATTTTTTTGTGTCATTTTTAATTCAGATTGCGTGCTTTATTACTAATATCAATAAAAAGAGTACCCTTCTTGTAAAATAAAAAAATTGACAAATGAAACTCTTTATTGTGTCATTTTATACTAATATCCAAACAATTTTTTTTTAAAATTTTTATTTTATTAAAAAAAAACTGTTTTTTATAATTTTTATAACAAAAAATAAAATTGCGTTTTTTTATATAAATAATTATTTTTATTTTAAAAAATTGCATTTTTTTTATAATAAAAATTAAAAAAACTGCGCTTTTTTTATTTTTATTAAAAAAAACTGTGTTTTTTTATTTTTATTAAAAAAAACTACGTTTTAAAAAAAAATTATTTTATTAAAAAAGCTGTTTTTTTTATTTTTATTAAAAAAAATAATACTGCATTTTTAAATTTTTTTTATTAAAAAAAACTGCTTTTTTTTAATAAAAAAAAAATAAAAAATTTTCTAAATATGTTATGCTTTTTTTATTTTGAATTTTAGTATTTTTTTTTGTTTCGATTAATTTAAGTATTTTGATTAAATGATGTAAATGTAGTTTTATATTCTGCACATGTCAGCAAATGTTGCCACGTCAGCAAAAATTGTCCACGTGTTAACAGAGTTAGTCTGTGTGGCATTTATGTTAAGGACAAGGGTACGGTTGACCTAAATGTGTAACGTTAAGGGTACTTTTGAAAAAAAAATTAGTTTAGAGTGGAAGTGGGATATCCGTGTAAATATCAGGACATTTTTGCACCTTTGTCCATATATATATATATATATATATAGAGAGAGAGAGAGAGAGAGAGAGAGACCTTGATTCATGCTAAATCGAACCAATAATTAGGTACAGAAATCATGTGTTATGTGAAAGAGAAAAATTTGTATAATTCCTCAGCCAGGCCGGCCAGCCAGCTTCTAATCAATAATTGATGGTATGCAATTACCTTTATACATTTTTTTTTGGAAATTATAGAAAAAGAGTAGTTGCAACTTTATCGTCTGATTTAATACTATGATTACAGATATGGGCAGGATATATATATATATATATATATATATATATATATATATATATATATATATATATATTAAGCATATTAGCTAGTTATTTTACAATTCCAATTAACTCAAGCATGCAGCAGCTAATTTTACTTTCCGAATTTAGTTGTGAAGAATTAAGTTGTCAAGACCTGCATCTTGTACATGTATAAATCTCTAACTTTTTATTGCATTTACCATATTCTCTTATATTTGTCGTACAAGGGGGAAGGGGAAGGGGGAGGGGGGAGGGGGTCATCTGACCCTGGTATCTCCGGCCCTCCGACAATGTTTCAGGCAATCTTGTCATTCATGACCCTCTAATCTCCATGACTCCATGACCCTCCAATCTCAATTCTCGGCATACGACAAAGAAGATAAACAAAGTAAGTTTAAAAAAAATAAAATAAAAAATTAAATCTAATTGTTTATCTTCTTTCGCACAACAAAGCAAGGGTGTTCATTTTTTTCCCCTTAGCCAATTAGTAAGTTCGCCTCTTAGGCCTCAGGCTTAGGCTCTGTCGATTGCCAAGTGCCACCAGTAGCTCCTTGCCACCAGGCACCAGTAGCTCCTCGCCGACGCCGTCGATCTCCTCTCTCCTCTTTCGCCGCGTCTCTTTGGTAACGGTAAGTAGTTGTCAATTTAATTGAATATTTGATTTAGGGTTTTAAAAAATTAGGGATTTGTGGTTATTGTTATCATTAGTTAAAATTGATACAAATAAGGAATTTTGTGCTTAATGTTGCCATTAAATTAAAGATTTAGAGTTTGTTATGCCATGAAATAGAGATTATGTGTTATTATCATTGAAATGATATTATATATTTATGGTATATTTATATTATGATATATTGTTTGTAAAATAATTGAAACTTTGAATTGATGAAATTATTATGAAATGTTTAAATTGACGAAATTATTGTGAAATGTTATAATTGGGCAAAATGAATTTGAATATAAATTTGAGAAATGATATATTTATGGTATAATGATGGTATATTGCTGATATAATGATGGTATATTTATTATTTGGTAATTGATTAGCAATTGATCTTTTTATTTATTCAAGATTATGGATAAATACTTGATTATGCGACCAAAAACGGTTAATTCTTCTAATAGTCAATTACCAAGTTCCGAAGCAAGTGGTGGTATAAAAAAATCACGTGTGGAGTTCAATCCGAATGATATTGTTAGTGATCCGGGGTTACGTAAATCAATTGAAGACTTTGATATTGTGATTAGAGATCAAGTTCGAAGAGAGTATTTAACTAGACGTCCATGTTAGCCAATTGCCCATAATTATTCCTAAAAATACGTTTCTACTATGAAGTGAAGATTTCGGCCCACTTGGTTTAAAGATTTTGAGTGGTTGGAGTATAGCATTTCAAATGATGCGACCTTTTGTTTTTGTTGCTATATATTTAGCAATTGAAACAGAGTTGATGCTTTTACAAAAAAAAGGATCAGCAACTGGAAAATGGCAATGGAAAAATTTCAAGAACACGTGGGGTGCTTCGAATAGTGCTCATAATGATACTAGAATACGACTTCAAGGTTTTCAAAATCAAAGGCAGAGTGTGTCACATATACTACTAGCACACGGGCAAGAGATGGAGGTTGCTTATCACACCCGTTTAACGGCGACTTTGGATGTCATACGCCTTCTTTTGAAGCAAGGTTTGCCTTTTTGTGGACATGATGAGTCATCGACTTCATCAAATAAGGGAAATTTTCTTGAGTTTTTTGAGTGGTATAGCCTACGAAATGAAGAGGTAGGCAAGGTAGTTAATGAGAATGCTCCTGGAAACAATCAAATGACTTCTCCAAAAATTCAAAAAGAACTAGCAAGTGCTTGTGATGTGGAAACTACACTTGCCATCATCAATGATATTGGGGACAACATCTTTTCTATTATGGTTCATGAGTCTCGAGATGTTTCAATAAAGGAACAAATGTGAATAGTTTTGAGATATGTAAACAACCATGGAGATGTGATTGAAAGGTTTCTTGGTGTGGTATATGTACGTGACACTTCATCTATTTCTTTGAAGAATGCTATTGATGAATTGTTTGCAAAACATAAATTGTCATTATCGTGATTGAGAGGTCAAGGATATGATGGGGCTTCAAATATGTGAGGCGATTTCAATGGATTGAAGGCTCTTATTTTTAAAAAAAAATTCATATGCAAGGTATATCCATTATTTTTCTCACCAACTCCAATTAGTTGTTGTTGCTGTTTCCAAGAGCAACCGTATTGTGAGTGATTTTTTACAATATGTTACTATGATTGTGAATATGGCTGGAGCATCATGTAAAAGGAAAGATAAACTTAGACAGCTTGAACATGATAGGATTGTAGAGTGTTTGGATAAGGGAGAGATAGTTAGTGGTAAAAGAAAAAAAATCAAGAAATGAGTTTAAGACGATCAGGAGATACTTGTTGGGGGTCACATTACATAACTATAATCCGTCTTATATCTATGTGGACTTATGTATTACAAGTGCTTGAAAATGTGCATGATGCTGGTGCTTCTGATGATAATAGCGGTATAACCATAAGTATGATTGATAAGATGGAGAATTATGAATTTGTATTTGTGATGTTTATTAATTTGATGAAATATTTATTGGGAATCACAAATGATTTATCACTTGCCTTACAACAAAAAGATTAAAAGATTGTACATCCTGTGAGATTGATTAGGGTAATGAAAGCTCGACTACAAAATTTTAGGGAGGCGGAACTGGAGATTTTTTTGAAGGAAGTCAATATTTTTTGCGAGAGGAACATGATCCCAATAATTATTATGGAAGACAACATGAGATCCCGCGGTTATAGCAGGCATAATGGACAAATTATTACTAATTTTCATCATTATCGTGTTGAGATTTTTTGTCAGGTATAAGTATAATCTCTATAAATCATTTTTCATTATTCCTATCCAAGAATTTATCTTTTTTGTTGATTTTTCATTATTACAATGTAGGTTGTTGATTCAATTGTTCAAGAGATGAACAATCGTTTTTCAAAAGCAAGTACAGAGTTACTTTTATGCATATCATGTCTTGATCCAAGTGATTCGTTCTCTAAATTTGAAAAAAATAAGTTACTCTGTCTAGCTGAGTTTTATCTAGAAGATTCCTCTTTGACTGATCGCATGATACTTGAGGATCAACTTGTTAATTACATTTATGATATGCGATATGATAATCAATTTTTTGGGATCGAAGGTTTGAAAAGTTTTCCTAAGAAGTTGATTGAAACAAGAAAAAATATGACTTTTACATTGGTATATCGACTGATTGAATTGACTTTGGTTTTACGAGTTGCAACTACTACTGTTGAATGAGTATTCTCTGCGATAAAAATTGTCAATATTGACTTGCATAATAAAATAGGAGACGAGTGGATGAATAACAGTCTGGTAATTTATATTGAGAAATATATTTTTTCAACAATTAAAAACGAACAAATTTTAAGACGTTTTTAAACTATGTTCAGTCGCAGGATACAGTTACCTTCTCTCAGTCGTATAGCTGAAAATAACAATTCAAACGTCAATAAATAATTTTTTTACTGATGTATTTTGACCCCTTCTAATATTGTCCGCCACTAGTCGTATAATACACACATGAACACAACATTGCCAAAAAAAGCCCATATGAACACAACATCTATTATATATATTAAAACACAGTACATGACACAATAAGTTGACATCTGTCATTCTAAAAAATTAACACTTGTCCATCCTAATTAATGCTCCTAATTATCCTTTACAAAAATGTCCATCTAACATAACATATGAGATCGTAAAAAATCTAATTTCATTCCCCTAATTCCCCTAAATCTGGGATAATATATTCAAATATCGCAACTAAATTCATTCCATATTCGTTCAAATTCTTTCGAACGGCCCCAAAGGATAAAATCCTCCCTAACTTTTGCTTATTCTTCTTCGTACTGTTACTTATCTGCTCAGACCCATTAAAGGTTTCTTCTTTTCCCTCTTTCTTCTTATTTTTCTTTTCCTTTTTGGTCTCTACAACAGCCTCAAACTTAGTCTCTTCAAGCCTTCGCTTGTACTCGCCTTCAGCTGCTGTATTCCTATTCTTCTTCTTGGATTTTCTATCAGCGTCGATTGCCATTTCTAGGGCTTGTAGTTCGCTATGCCGAACAATTTTTCTGTGTTTTCAACATAGAGCAGGCTGCAAAACCACAAAGCCCTCAACTTTCTTTGATAAGCGGTAGGTGATTTTCTAGGGTTTAAGCTTTCGACATTTTGTATATATACCCTTTGATTTCTCTCTCTCTCTCTCATGTTTTGGCTATGATATGATACCTCTTTTAGTTTTATTCTATTTGGTGTTGAACTGATTGATTTTAATTTGTTTGGCTGAATTTTATTTTAATTTTTTAATTTGTTTGGCTGATTTTTACTGATTTGTATGGATATGTACCCACATATTTTTGTTGAATTAGGAGTTAATATTCAGTGGGTTCACTTATGAACTTATGAGGGGAAGAAGTAAGTACCTCTTTTGGTTTGTAAAAAAAGTTAGGCTGTTGCAAAATGCAAAACCCACTAGAATATTAACTTGAAATCAACTAAGGTAGATTGATTGCAAGAAGTAAGTGTGTTTTTTTTGTTTGAGTGTGTCCTCTACCAGTAAAAAGGTTATCATTAATCTTATTTTAAATTGGATTACTACACCATTGTATTTTCTTATTTTGGGGGATTTTCTTAGAGAATTACTATCTTATATATTACAGTCATTACTTGGGATTATGTAATTGCAAGTGAAACTTTTGTATTATGTTCTTAGCAACTAATTCAATTTAATTTAATTTATGTCAATTCGTTAGCATTTCGTTTGAGTACTTCTATTGCCTCCATATGAATGGAATAAGCTATGAATTTTTTTTATTTGAATAACTAAACGAAAGTTGTCGTGAAAACCTGATAGTACTTTCAAATTGCTTACATTAAACTACAAACTTTACCTATACATCTTAAACAAATGCATATTGTAATCGGCTAATCGCATTGTTTTTATTTATTTTTTATATAGATATATGTATTATGGCTATACAATATTATTTATTGACTTGAGTTGAGCCGTGGGCTTTCAAGATCGTTTTTTACTAGATTTTGATAAAAAGCTAGGGTTTTCAATCTCATTGTAGTTTTTGTGGCTGGTGGTGGGATGAATAGTGTATTTGGTGAGCAGATTTATAAACAAGCTCGCAAAACTCAATAGCACTCAACAATGTATTGAAAGTATCCTTCTTTAGTTAGTTAAATCCCTTTTCCATGGTAGTAAGTGATTCCGTTGAATGGAATTATGTAGTTGAGTGCCAATTGCCTTGATGCAATAGTTACTTGTAATATCTAATATATTGAAATTGATTAATCCCATCTCATGAACTTTATTGTAAATGGAGGTAACTTAAACATTCAATGCATAAGGAATATGTAGTCAGTTAGATGTTCATTAGTTGATTTATTTGTGAATCTTTTTGTTCCAGTTCGTGCCATTGTGTTTGGGTTTCATATATAAGTGTTTAATCTGCATTCGAGGGTAACGTCTCTAACTGTGTACTTTATTTAAATGTTTTATCATGTTGCACTTGTATATTTAATATGGCTAAAATCACTTGATTATCTTGTCCCCACTGTCAAGGGGTTGTCCAGTGTTGCAACACCTGGCTTATCATGGTTCTCAATATTACAAAAATTAATTATTAGAAAAATGAGGAGAACAAGAGTTTGTGAGCAAAAGTTCTTTTTTTTCCTTCTGAATTTCTTCTATCTTGAACCAAATGTTGGTTTTGGGAATACTGGATCTTTCTGGACTACTGTTTTTCTCGACGTACACACTTCTTATCCTATTTTGGGCAGAGATATATCACCAGGTAAAGTTAATGTTCTATTGTGAAGCTTATATTATGTAGAGTAATGCTGCTTATGAGTTATGATTGCATTTAAATTTTGCATAGCGAAGCAGTATTTTAATCTTTCATCTCTATTCTTAACTAGGCAAGAAATTTACCAACAGATAAGCTCAGGATTGTTTTTGTTTCAATTAATGGTGTAGTGTACATCATACAGGTACAGTACACCTCTACCCTTTTTTTATATAAGAAAAACACTGTTTTAGTAACTCTTACCCATGAAAAACTGTGTTGGCATCATCAGGCTTGTATCTGGGTATACATCTGGATAGATGACAACAACATTGTAGAGTTCATTGGGAAGATATTTATTGCAGGTTAGCTCTAATGCTACTCATTATAGTTAGTAAGTTAAATTTATGAAATTGGAACAAGCAATTTCTTGATGTGGAACATGTGTGACGCCCCCAAAATAAGTCCAATCCATCCAACCCATTCTGAGTCGCCAAATACATGGTACAGAAAATAACTACAACTTTATTATTACAATTGTCGTGCAAAATACGACAACACATACTGTGAGTTTAAATACAAATATTGTCTTCTAGACAATATCCACACTCAAATAAGTCCTCATTACAATTATTCAAACACTATTTTACAGAAATAGTGAGGACTGCTAAAACATCTTTCTAGAACCATCACTCCATACCCCGACTAGATCCTGCTATGTTCTCACCTCCAGAGAAGAAAAATGAAACAAAAAGGAAAAGGGTGAGCTCAACTAGCCCAGTAAAGAATATTATGACTAAGATAATATACAACAAATTATCATTAGTATTCAACAGGGAAAAATCTGATAGAATATAATCGACAACAAGTTTTAGATCAACAACTGCAGCGGAAACAACAAACCATTAGAAGAGTCAAGTAGAGAAAGAATTCTACTATCTTCTAAGATTTAAAAGTCCATCATCAATATTTTATCCCTGTAACATCAATTAATAATCATCTTTATCCAAATATTCATCTTTGTACTACAGGCCAAAGATATTCATTTGTATCACCTGTCAGTCATGTTCACCTCAACATCTGTTCATCTTTGCACTACAGGCCAAAGATATTCATCAAGTAATCATACATCTTTGTACTACAGGCCAAAGATATTCAGTAATATCATCATTTAGGACTGAGGATGATGAAAAATATCTTAAAGAGAACGAATCCAATGAGACAGAAGGACAAATATTAGGGATTCGTATAACAGCTTATCCAAGATCAATAATACTTCATAATAATCAATTGTGAAGCAGAATTCAAAAATAAAGATCAAAACATGGATACAATCAAAGATAGTAACCATAATAGATATCTTGGACAAAAAGGAAAATTTTTATTTTTCGGTGAATAATGCCGTATTCGTGAATAGTGCCGTATACGTGAATAGTACCGTATACGTGAATAGTAACCCCGACACAAAAAGTTCCAAATTTGATAAAAACTCATATCAATATTTCAGCATAATGATATTGAAGAAAATAATATCATCAAGAAGAAAATAATACCCCTTACCTCAAGATATCAGTACTTCTGGTCGGAATACCGGTATAAGGCTGAAAGAAACTTGCTCTGATGAATAGAAACTCTCAAAGTATCTAAATACTCACAAAATACACTCAATAATCTAGAGAGAGAAAGAGAGAAAACTTGTTTCTAGTGTGATTTTCAATTCTAACTTAGCCCTCTATTTATAGGAAAATTTTAGTAGGTTTGACCTGCAACCTGATGGCTTTACCTGCTACTATTCCCACCCACCACATTTGAAATATAATTCAGCACATTTCTTCACCAACCACAAGTGGGGCCCACCAATTCTAGAATTTTCCATCAAAATGATAAACTCCGAAAATTCAACAATTTCTGAACCAGTCATCTCGTAAAATTCATAATAAATCATACGTTCATTTTTAACGGTTCAAAACTTGTGGACATATACTCAACTTATATATGTATAACATATCCAAAAATTACCACGATCCAACGGTCGGATTAAAAATTATAACACCCGCAATATTTCTCAAAAACCCTGATTTGATTTTTAATACCTCCATTCCGATAAAAATACTGATAAAACACCTCAACATTAACTCCTTCATTTTTAACCACAAAAATATATCCCTCATTTATATCCACATAAAATAAATATTTCCTTATCATATGAATCAATAATTAATTATTCACAAATAATATTACAGAATCACATTTATGACAACCAGGCCGTTCCCAGGAAAGAGGGGGCTTTCCAATAAGGATTTCTCCTTACTGGCGCGCAATTAGATGACCAAACCTCTCCTTAGACAGAACTTTCTAGACATTGTCAATAATATTATCTAATAATATTATTCAAATAATATGAATTATTGATCTGATAATGGAAAATACTGTGCAGTAACAATTATTGAAACAACAATAATATGAAATATCAATGCAGCAATTATTGAACCAATAAAATAAAATATTGAACAGTAATCACTGTAACAATTATTGAGTAGTGCCTTCTTACGTACGAATCAATAATTCAACTATACTGTGCAATCCGTGTGCTACTGTGCAACCACGCGTTATTACTGTATTTTTAACCACCGGGTATTTAAACAGTGTTAACGGTAACAACTACGCCGTTATTAATAAACAACTTATACTTGTCGTTTTCTTCATCCAATCGCTTTCTGTTATGGGGCTCACACAAGGCTGCGCCGTCGTACGAATATTCCCCGACAGCAAGAATATTCCACGACCAAACGAATATTCCCCGACAAAATGAATATTTTATAACCACTTGCTTATTTTGTAAAATTTGCACATTTCACCCATAACCAAAGTATTATATCAAATTAGCCCCTTATTATTCACAATAATATTTAGAGAAAATTTGATTTTATTCATTAATAAGTTGGGGTCTTACAACCTCCCCTCCTTATGAAATTTCGTCCTCGAAATTGACGTACGTACCTGATGTTTCAAAAAGGTGAGGATACCTCGCTTTCATTTCTGATTCCAACTCCCAGGTCATTTCTTCAATAGCATGGTTTCTCCACAAAACCTTAACTTGTGGTATAACCTTCGTGCGTAGGACATGCTCTTTCCTATCCAAGATCTTAACAGGTACCTCCTCGTACGTTAAATCTTCAGCTATCTCGTCTGGTTCTAACTCAATAATGTGGTTCGGGTCTTTAACATATTTACGAAGCATAGATATGTGAAAAATATTATGAACACGAGACATGCTTGGAGGTAATGCGAGTCTATATGCCACATTTCCTATTCGCTCAAGAATCTCAAATGGACCAATAAATCTTGGATTGAGCTTTCCTCTCTTCCCAAATCTTGTAACTCCCTTCCATGGTGCAACACGTAACAATACATGATCCCCAGTATTAAATTCCACGTCCTTCCGATGAAGATTCGCATAACTCTTTTGTCGATCCTGTGCCGTTTGTATACGTTGTCGAATCGTTTGGATGTTCTCTGTAGTAATGCGTACCAACTCTGGTCCCAACAATGTTGCTTCACCCATCTCGTCCCAGCATACTGGAGAACGACATTTTCTTCCATACAACGCCTCGAATGGAGCCACACCTATGCTCGCCTGATAACTGTTGTTGTAGGAGAATTCCACCAATGGTAGGTACTTATCCCAACTCCCTTTGAGATCTAGGACACAAAGTCTTAATAAATCTTCAAGAGTTTGAATAGTCCTCTCTGATTGTCCGTCCGTTTGAGGATGGTATGCCGAACTGAATCGTAAATCCGTGCCCATAGCTTTCTGCAAGCTAACCCAAAATCGTGAAGTGAATCTTGGGTCACGATCCGAAACAATGGATACTGGCATGCCATGCAATCTCACAATCTCGTTCACGTACATACTAGCAAGACGTTCAAGGGAATAAGTCTCACGTATAGGCAAGAAATGAGCGGACTTGGTTAATCTATCAACAATAACCCAAATCGCATTTATGCCTTGAGAAACCTTGGGAAGACCCGTAACAAAATCCATGGCAATGTGTTCCCACTTCCATTTCGAAATCTCAAGTGGTTGCAATGGACCCTTTGGTACTTGATGCTTCGCTTTTACACGTTGACAAGTTAAACATCTCGAGATAAACTCCGCGATCTCTCTTTTTATATTGCTCCACCAAAATATATGTCGAAGATCGTGATACATTTTGGTACTCCCAGGATGGATTGTAAACGGTGTGTTGTGTGCCTCCATCATTATTCTATGCTTCAAGTCAAAATCGTTAGGAACACAAAGTCTGGAGTTGACTCGAAGTATTCCTTCTTCATCGATTCTTGCTTCTGGAATAACACCTTCTTGCACTTTCTTCTTCATACGCATCAGCTCCATGTCTGTAGCTTGAGCAGCTTTAACTTTATCGATTAAAGTCGGTTCTACTCGTATATTTGATATCATCATGTGGGTACTTGGAGCCTTCATCTCTATCTCCATCCTTTGCAAGTCATACAAAATAGGCCTTTGTGTTAACAACATTGCACTCGTACCCGCATATGATCTTCTACTCAATGCGTCAGCTACTACGTTTGCTTTTCCAGGATGGTATTGGATGGTATGATCGTAATCTTTCAACAGCTCAAGCCAACGTCGTTGCCGCATGTTGAGTTCCTTTTGGGTGAAGAAATATTTGAGGCTTTTATGATCTGTATAGATCTCCATTTTCTCCCCATACAGGTAGTGTCTCCAGATCTTCAACGCAAAAACGACTGCTGCCAACTCCAAATCATGAGTAGGATAATTTCTCTCATATTCTTTGAGTTGTCGTGAGGCATAGGCTATGACTTTCCCATGTTGCATGAGAACACATCCTAACCCTTTGCCTGAAGCATCGCTGTAGATAACAAATCCATCCGAACCAGATGGTATTGTCAGAACAGGTGCCGAAATGAGTCTCCTCTTGAGTTCTTGGAAACTCTTCTCGCATTCCTCACTCCATACAAATTTTGTATCTTTACGAGTCAGCTGAGTTAACGGAGTAGCGATTCGAGAAAATCCTTCCACAAATCTCCGATAATAACCAGCTAAGCCCAGAAAGCTACGTACTTCGGTTACCGACTTCGGTTGCTCCCAACTTTGTATGGCTTCAATCTTCGCCGGGTCGACAGATACTCCATGTTTTGACACCACGTGCCCAAGGAATGCTACTTCCTCAAGCCAGAACTCGCATTTCTTCAGTTTGGCATATAGCTTGTTTTCACGAAGCCTTTGCAATACCAGCTTCAAATGGCGCTCATGATCTTCACGACTTTTGGAATAGATGAGGATGTCATCAATAAAGACGACAACGAACTGATCTAAATATTCTTTGAATACACGATTCATCATATCCATGAAAGCAGCAGGAGCATTAGTCAATCCAAAAGACATTACTAAGAATTCATAATGCCCGTACCGAGTTCTGAAGGCAGTCTTTGGAATATCCTCAGTTTTAATCTTCAGCTGATGATATCCAGAACGAAGGTCGATCTTTGAAAAGAATTGTGTTCCTTGTAACTGGTCGAACAGGTCATCAATGCGAGGTAGTGGATACCTATTCTTGATAGTGACATGATTCAATTCTCGATAGTCGATACAAAGTCGCATACTCCCGTCTTTCTTCTTTACGAATAAAACAGGAGCACCCCAAGGAGACGTACTAGGACGAATAAAACCGATGTCCAACAACTCCTGTAGTTGGA
Organism: Panax notoginseng; assembly: GCA_016801055.1. Classification (NCBI taxonomy): domain Eukaryota; kingdom Viridiplantae; phylum Streptophyta; class Magnoliopsida; order Apiales; family Araliaceae; genus Panax; species Panax notoginseng. Next base: position 147,243,866 of record CM029012.1, on the reverse strand, counting down.
CTTTTAACTCCTGAAGTTCAATAGGAGCCATTCGATATGGAGTTTTAGAAATGAGCTTTGTACCGGGTTCAAGGTCAATAAAGAATTCAACTTCACGTTCTGGGGGTAGACCAGGAAGTTCTTCAGGAAATACATCGGAAAATTCTCTAACAATAGAAATATTATTCAAATCTGACTTGTCTTTGTTCAAATCCATAACATGGGCTAAGAAAGCTTGACATCCGTTTTTCAATAAACGAATAGCTTTGTGGCTTGATATGACAGTGACTGATTTTAGTGGTTTAGTAGTTTGAATTCGTATGACAGGTTGGTTAGGAATATGAAAACTAACAACCTTACGAAAACAATCAATTTTAGCATGATGAGTGGTTAACCAATCAATTCCTAAAATCACATCAAAAGCAAGTATCTTTAAAGAGATAAGATCAACAGGTAATGTGATAGTGCCAACTTGGATCATGCAAGATTTATAAACTGTAGATGTAACGAAGGTTTCACCCAACGGAGTTTCAACAGATAAGTTAAAGTCCAATTTCTCTGGAGTCAAGTTTAAACGTTGAGCACAAGCAGGAGAGATAAAAGAATGGGTAGAACCGGTATCTAGTAAAGTATAAACTTCGCAAGAATTCAAGATTAGCTTACCCGTGATCACCTCGTTCGGGTTTCTCACGTTTTGGCCAGTTACGACAAACGCTCTTCCAGGAACCGCTGATTTCGCCTTATCCGGGACAGCCCTTGGAATCACCACTCCCGCTGAACTTGGTTTCGCTATAGTACAATCTCGAGCGATGTGGCCTTCCTTCCCACAGTTGTAACACACCTTGGATTGTTGTGGACAGTTTGGGCTGATATGTCCCTTTTTCCCGCATTTGTAACATCTAACTGGCGGTCGTTCTCCTCCCCTAAAATTTGTTGTTGGTGCTGGTGCTGGTGCTGATGTCTTCCCGTCATTGTTGAATCTCCTCTTTCTGAAATTTCCACTTGACTCACCTCTCCTATTATCATGGCCACGATGACCACCCGAGTGGTTACCGCTTTTGTTCGTATTTTTCCCTCCTCGTTGGTTATCATCGCTCTGATGATTGCTGTCACCGGTATGACCCTGGTTGTGGTCCCTCGGTTGAGTATACTCATTATCTCTCTCTAATAATTGGGCCCTGTTGACAACGTCTGAATACAGAGAAAATTTATGAGAGATAAGGTATTGACGAATCTCAGGTTTTAAACCTCTCAGAAACATCCGCGTCATTCGTTCCTCATTTTCTACCAAATGAGGTGCAAACCTGGATAACTCTGTAAACTTCGCCTCGTACTGGGACACCGTCATGTTGTTTTGTTCCAGTCTGATAAACTCCACCTCCTTCATATGACGAATACTTTCAGGGAAGTACTTGTCATTAAACAGTTTCTGAAATGTTTCCCAGGACATATTGAGTGCGTCAGGCTGGGTACGCTTCACAGACTCCCACCAGTAGTCTGCCTCACCGCGGAACATAAAGGTAGCGAATGGAACCTTCTGCTCCTCCGTGCATCCTAAGACATCGAATATCTTGGTAATTTGCTTGACCCATGTTTCCGCCATGATCGGATCCGGCTTTCCCTTAAATTCTGGTGGTCCCAACTCCTTAAACTGCTTGGCTGTGACAGACCGCGTGTTGTCATTATTTCCACCTGTATTTTGTACACGAGTCTCCCTCGTCTGATTTTGCATGAACTGTAAAAAGCTCCTAAACATTCCATCATTCATCGTTTGCTCGGTAACGTTGTTTACAGGAGGAATATTGCCTTCCTGTTGCACGTTCCCCTTGGTGGTGATCAAAGGTGTCTTCACGGTCTGATTTACTCCATTATTAACGTTCTCAGCTGCCATTCTTAAATACTGCCATAAAACAAGGGTTAATAGTCATGTCATATATTATCCCTATACTCTGACCGACCAAATAAACACCAAATAAACTTAGTCAAGTCATACTAGTGAAGGAATTCCCCGTCTCTCCCCTCCTAGTTCTTGTCTCACATCTCAGCCAGGGATCATATCCCTAAGCTCTGATACCAACTGTGACGCCCCCAAAATAGGTCCAATCCATCCAACCCATTCTGAGTCGCCAAATACATGGTACAGAAAATAACTAAAACTTTATTATTACAATTGTCGTGCAAAATACGACAACACATACTGTGAGTTTAAATACAAATATTATCTTCTAGACAATATCCACACTCAAATAAGTCCTCATTACAATTATTCAAACACTATTTTACAGAAATAGTGAGGACTGCTAAAACATCTTTCTAGAACCATCACTCCATACCCCGACTAGATCCTGCTATGTTCTCACCTCCTGAGAAGAAAAATGGAACAAAAAGGAAAAGGGTGAGCTCAACTAGCCCAGTAAAGAATATTATGACTAAGATAATATACAACAAATTATCATTAGTATTCAACAGGGAAAAATTTGATAGAATATAATCGACAACAAGTTTTAGATCAACAACTGCAGCGGAAACAACAAACCATTAGAAGAGTCAAGTAGAGAAAGAATTCTACTATCTTCTAAGATTTAAAAGTCCATCATCAATATTTTATCCCTGTAACATCAATTAATAATCATCTTTATCCAAATATTCATCTTTGCACTACAGGCCAAAGATATTCATTTGTATCACCTGTCAGTCATGTTCACCTCAACATCTGTTCATCTTTGCACTACAGGCCAAAGATATTCATCAAGTAATCATACATCTTTGCACTACAGGCCAAAGATATTCAGTAATATCATCATTTAGGACTGAGGATGATGAAAAATATCTTAAAGAGAACGAATCCAATGAGACAGAAGGACAAATATTAGGGATTCGTATAACAGCTTATCCAAGATCAATAATACTTCATAATAATCAATTGTGAAGCAGAATTCAAAAATAAAGATCAAAACATGGATACAATCAAAGATAGTAACCATAATAGATATCTTGGACAAAAAGAAAAATTTTTATTTTTCGGTGAATAATGCCGTATTCGTGAATAGTGCCGTATACGTGAATAGTGCCGTATACGTGAATAGTAACCCCGACACAAAAAGTTCCAAATTTGATAAAAACTCATATCAATATTTCAGCATAATGATATTGAAGAAAATAATATCATCAAGAAGAAAATAATACCCCTTACCTCAAGATATCAGTACTTCTGGTCGGAATACCGGTATAAGGCTGAAAGAAACTTGCTCTGATGAATAGAAACTCTCAAAGTATCTAAATACTCACAAAATACACTCAATAATCTAGAGAGAGAAAGAGAGAAAACTTGTTTCTAGTGTGATTTTCAATTCTAACTTAGCCCTCTATTTATAGGAAAATTTTAGTAGGTTTGACCTGCAACCTGATGGCTTTACCTGCTACTATTCCCACCCACCACATTTGAAATATAATTCAGCACATTTCTTCACCAACCACAAGTGGGGCCCACCAATTCTAGAATTTTCCATCAAAATGATAAACTCCGAAAATTCAACAATTTCTGAACCAGTCATCTCGTAAAATTCATAATAAATCATACGTTCATTTTTAACGGTTCAAAACTTGTGGACATATACTCAACTTATATATGTATAACATATCCAAAAATTACCACGATCCAACGGTCGGATTAAAAATTATAACACCCGCAATATTTCTCAAAAACCCTGATTTGATTTTTAATACCTCCATTCCGATAAAAATACTGATAAAACACCTCAACATTAACTCCTTCATTTTTAACCACAAAAATATATCCCTCATTTATATCCACATAAAATAAATATTTCCTTATCATATGAATCAATAATTAATTATTCACAAATAATATTACAGAATCACATTTATGACAACCAGGCCGTTCCCAGGAAAGAGGGGGCTTTCCAATAAGGATTTCTCCTTACTGGCGCGCAATTAGATGACCAAACCTCTCCTTAGACAGAACTTTCTAGACATTGTCAATAATATTATCTAATAATATTATTCAAATAATATGAATTATTGATCTGATAATGGAAAATACTGTGCAGTAACAATTATTGAAACAACAATAATATGAAATATCAATGCAGCAATTATTGAACCAATAAAATAAAATATTGAACAGTAATCACTGTAACAATTATTGAGTAGTGCCTTCTTACGTACGAATCAATAATTCAACTATACTGTGCAATCCGTGTGCTACTGTGCAACCACGCGTTATTACTGTATTTTTAACCACCGGGTATTTAAACAGTGTTAACGGTAACAACTACGCCGTTATTAATAAACAACTTATACTTGTCGTTTTCTTCATCCAATCGCTTTCCGTTATGGGACCCACACAAGGCTGCGCCGTCGTACGAATATTCCCCGACAGCAAGAATATTCCACGACCAAACGAATATTCCCCGACAAAATGAATATTTTATAACCACTTGCTTATTTTGCAAAATTTGCACATTTCACCCATAACCAAAGTATTATATCAAATTAGCCCCTTATTATTCACAATAATATTTAGAGAAAATTTGATTTTATTCATTAATAAGTTGGGGTCTTACAACATGTACTACCTTTTGTGTTATAGGTTACTTATTTATTACTATCTATTATTTGCAGTGGTATCATTTGTGGCAGCGCTAGGTTTTCTGATCTATGGAGGAAGGTAACTATTCTTAAACATATCTATTGCATCCATTTATTAAATTCAAGCATATTCTGAAATATATCTACCGATGTGTTCTGATTTTCTACTGGCATTATTTATTTGTTTTTATTGATTTCTTTTGTCCCTATGGATTCTCATGTTGGATGCTCTCAGGTTATTCTTCATGCTTAGACGCTTTCCTATCGAGTCCAAAGGTAGAAGAAAGAAACTCCATGAGGTATGTGATTTTATTAAAATTTGTTAGTCCTTATACCTTATTTTGTTTAAGTTATTTTTATCCATCATTTTTTTCATTGTTGATGTATATGAAAATCTATTATACCAAATATAAATCTGTTAATGGATTTGCTAATGATTTACATTCTTTTCATCGGAAGCGACCTTATGGCAATTTGTTAGATATTTTTGTTAGAATTTGAAAATGATATCTTAAGTGAAACATGATCAAATTTGGAAGAATTCATTCTTATAAAGGGATGAGACACTCTGTAAGCTTAAAGTAAAATCAGTTATGAGACTAGCTTCAATGAAAACTGAATGATTGCAGAATTTATTATTCGTAAACGTCAAACATTTTGAAACACATCTATATCTCTTCTAAGCGAGCGATTCACCAATATATTAATACATCTCACTTGATACCTCTAGTACTGCGAAAATCACATTTTTAACTTTTAGCCTTAAAAGTTGTGATCCAAATATTGCTCTAATACTTTATGGACTCCTTAAATAAGGCTTAATAGTGCTGGCAGCTGTTTTGTGATGTATTGTGGTTTGGAATCTCATTTATACAAGAAAATGTATCATATAATCCTTACGTTAGAACTCACTACAATATACGTATTCTGCGTTAAAAAATTAGTTCATTTTGAACTGGTGATGAAATTAAATCACGTGTGCAGAATAGGCGGTGCAATAACCTTATGTCTGGTAAGTTTAGTGTGGGGAAAGTTTACTGGGAAATTTTCATGTTGTATGGGGAAAGTTTACAGAATCCAACATGTAACATATAAAAATTGATATTTCTTATTAAAATGATACTTAACTGTAGACAATGATTTTTCTGCCAAGGGACCAAAGATTGTGGAAACATGTAAGAGCCCTGATGTTTGTTCAAATGCTTCAAGCGATATACACGGTAAGGAATTTGGTTGGCCCCAGTTTGTTACTTGGCCACATTCACTTTTGCGTCCACATTTGCTACATAATTGAATAACTGTTATTTTTGCAGATGCATCATTTCTATAACATTGCTCTTTATTTTACTTGCTATGAGGTTGATACTTATGTTAAGACTCATTATGGTTGTATTCCTACCAGGTTCCAACATTTTAAAGAGAAAAATTGGTACGTAGTTGATAGAAAACTGCTATGTTTCTTTATGACACTAAGATGCATTCTTTTACTGCTATGTTTTGAGTGGCTCTTTCCAATAAATAAAAGTCACATTTTACTTATTTTAATTTTTGGATGGAAGATTGTGCTCGGCACTCAACGCTTGGTTTTCACAGTGGGGATGTAGTTTGTTGATTTAATGGTTATTAGAGTATTATTTTTGTGGATTACAAAATTGACATTATATTCTCTTAAAACTTCACAGGGATTTGTTGAAAGGAAAACCACACTTATTGGATCCCTAACTGTGCTTGAGTTCCTTCACTACTCAGCACTGCTTCAGCTTCTTGGCTTCTTTTAGTGAGTTCAATTATGTAGTGAACTTGCATCCTAATACAGTTATTAGTTAATGGCTAATATATCTAATCCTAATTGTTGGAATATACATTCTTCTTTTTACCCTAATGTTTTCATGTACCTTCCTTTTAATTGATGGTTCACTCATGTTTTTGCTTTAAATATATTCTAAGGTTTAGACGCTATGTTTGTTTGCGAGTACTATTGGGGTTTGGACTATTTACTCCTCTAATGTGTTTAATATTAAGGAAAAGGAACTTGCAATTGACACATGAAAGTGATGAAATTGAGCTTGATATTGAAGCATTGGACACTGAGACTCTTTGGGTGCTTGATAGATTTGTGACAAATTGGAAGAAGTTGGTGAGCAAAACAAAATGACAAGCTCTTATGGGGAATAGTTCAGCAGCTCCCACGGTCACAACCGACACTGATGAGGTATTGTTAGTCGCTTATTCTTCAAATTGGCTACATTTATTGGTACTAGATTGCTTGCTAATTATGATTTTGGAATTGCTACGCAGGCTCCAGTTAGTGACAAAAATGATGGGGCGAAGAAAATTAGAAAAGGAGATGAGGATGAGGATGTTAACATTGGTGTTGAGATGCCAGAGAGTACCTTCCCACCAGTTGAAATTGAGAAAGATGATGGTGGGCATGGTCGTGATAATGGGACTAAGAATGGTATCGCCAGTATTACTTTGAGCAGTTCAGGCAGTTTGAGGGTGTGTAGCATTACTGGTAGTGACAGTGATTGGTGCTTTAAAGGCGATGGCTATGATTTTTTTTCCTGAATTCAGTTGTGTTTTCTTTTTATTCTCAAATGAAAAATATTTGTATGATTTTAAGTGAGGTGGTGGTTATCTTTGAGTGTTATTTTTCTATTTTATATGGATACAAAAATTGATTAAAATCTCATATGAATATGATATCGGGCTTGTGTAGGTTATTATGTTTTACAACTTTTTTTACTCTGTTCATGGTAATGTTTGACAAGGCTTAGCAATTACTGGTGATGTCCTTTGGACAGAATCTACACTGGTACATCACGATGGTTATGTAGATTTCAATTGACTTAAGATATTTGCCTACCACAATCTGGTATCTTTGTAAACATTGGTATGTTCAATCAATCCAAGCAAGTACTTGATCTCAAAAGATCCCCATTTCATGCACCTATTGACTATGATCTCCATTGATCTGAACTGGAAAGTTCGGCAAAAGCTGCATAAAAACAAGAAAATTAACTTGAATAAAAATAAATATATATATATATATATATATATATATATATAATAATAATAATAAAAAAGTTTCAAATTTATTATTAGTGGCCCCATAAGATAATATAAAACAATGAGTATTTATAAATTTTTTTATAGTAATAGACCCTATTAAATGATATATTTATCCTTAGCTTATATACTTTATTTTATTATTTTGAAATAATAAAAAAAGTGTACCTTAATCACCTTTTTAAAAACGGAGGGAGTCTTTTAATAATTTAAATATTACAAATAGGCATGGGGAATTGAAAGTGACCTAACAACATTGAAGAACACACTGTCCACAATCAAAGCTGTGACAACCCCAAAATAGGTCCATTCCACCCAACCCATTCTGAGTCGCCAAATACATGGTACAGTAAATAACTACAACTTCATTATCACAATTCTCGTACAAAATACAACAACACATATGCTGTGAGTTTTAATACAAATATATACCAACTGTGACTCTCATCCCAACCTTGGATTGTACGTCACAATGGCACCTTACATAAAGTTATAGTCAAAAACTATTTTAAAAATTAGAATCTTTGGGAAGTGCTCAAGGAAACCTTCGTACATGGGAGGCCATGCGTCTATGCTATGATAGATATCATATGTCCACAAAATTATCCTTGGTTGACCCAATACACCCCAAAGAAAAACGAGAAGATTACTATCATATTCATTCCAATGGTGAGTCTTCTCTTGACATATCATTATCTCCACTGCCTCTAATTGAGAATTATACTTCAAACAAATACCAAGATTATATAGGTAGTGCTCGTAGATATACTCAGTAAGTGGATGTGCACAACTCTGTCTTATAATGACACGAGGTTGTATGATATTAGACATCTTGTATGATAGTGGCAAAACACCATTCCAACGTTGGGTTCGCCTCACCCTATTGGATTCATCAAATATAACTACTAAATGATGACCACCGTTCTATTTCCCTGTTACACCCGCTCGACCCAGCTACACTCGTATTACCTGAAAGGAATTTTGAAACAGAAGGGTGAGCACAACTAGCTCTATAAAGAATATCATGACTAAAGATAAATAAATTATCAATAGCCTTCAACAATAATAAATCAGAGATTTAGAACATATGGTAGATGATAAAAATTTTCAACCATAGTTGCAGCGGAATGAGCAATCCATTAGAAGAGTCAAATAGACCATAAAGTCTATTATCTTCTCCACATTAAAAGTCCACCAACAATGTTTTATCACTGTAACATTAATCAACAGTTCCTTTCTATAATTATATGAATAACTCATAATCATAATTATAATTCTAAATTCCTCTTCGCATCCAGGACGAAGATAATTTTCATCACATGTCTTTACCTGAAACATCAAATATCATGGTTATACCAAATCACAGTTCCTGTTCATAATCATACTAATAAATTCATCTTAGCACTACGGGCCAACGATATTCGTCAACAGTTCATATTTGCACTACAGGCCAAATATATTAATATCTCAAAGAAATATATAATCATTTCAGAATTTATATAAACAATAATTATAACCATGTTGATCTTTTCACCTTTGCACTTAAGCTAAAGATATTTAATTATAAATTTAATGGTCATTATCATACCAGTCAACAATTTAACTTTGCATTACTGGCCAAAGGGAACCCATAGTCATGATCATATCAAAAATCTACCCATCTTTACACTCAAGTCAAAGAGAAATATCATCATTAACGTTATAAAAATGTTATATATGATAGTAAAATTAATATAATCAACATATAGATTTAATCTCAAGAGTAATATTCATAAATCAACTATAATTTGATCAGAAAAAGAAACTAATTGTATCGTGAATAGTACCCCGTGAATAGTAACTCGTAAATAGTAACTCATGAATAGTAATTTATGAATAGTAACTCTGACATGAAAAGGGTAAAAATTCCACAATAAAATTTATACCAATATTTCGGTATAATGATACTGAAAGAATAACATTTCTTAAACTTATAAACAATTTATTTTAATTGTTTACACTTTACTAAATAATGTATTTAATCATCCTAAAATGCCAAACTCATAAAATTTCATCACCAATAACCAAAATCTTCACAAAAAATCTGCATATACCTCACATAGGATTCTCAAGCCATAAAATCCTATTTTTTAATTTTCTTACTTCACATAACATATTTAATTCATTTACTCATAACTAGCCTATTTTTATGAAAAATACCAAATTAGTCCCAAAAATATTTCTTTTCTGAGATTTAGTAGAATATAGTTCCATATTGAACATATATTTTTTCCGGAATTTTTAAAATTTATTTACTATTTTTCATATGACCAAAACTGCCGAATATTTAGACATTTATCATAAATTGTACTTTTGTCCAAAAATTCCGAAATTTACAGAGTATACTTCTGTTATATATATGTACTCCCAATAAAAATTTTACCAATTTTAGAGTTAATCACAAGGAGTTATAAGGGTTTACTTTTAAAATAGTCTTTTCCCATAAAATTCATAACTCTTAATCTATAAATCCAAAAATCACCATTTTTGGACACAATCTAGAAAACTCATCAAATTATCATTTCAAATTTTTTCAAAATTTTTAAAGGTCAGAAAAATTACGAAACTGAAAAACATAACAACCTTTAAAATCTCTTACTATCCCTTACCTCAAAAGAGCATCACTTCTGACTGGATATCGGATATGACGCTGAAGGAAACTTGCACTGATGAATAACGACTCACCAAGTATCTAAATACTCACAAAACACACTCGATAATTTAGAGAGAAAAAGAGAGAAAAAGAGAGAAAACTTATGAATTCTAGTGTGATTTTCAATTCTAACTTAGCCCTCTATTTATAGAAAAATATTATCACGCCGAAACAGACTTGACCTGTTACCTGATGGCTTTACCTGCTACTATTCTACCCACCAAAAATAAGTCATCTTCCCCAACAACCAAAAGTGGGGCCCACCCATTTCTAGAATTTTCCACCAAAATTATTTATAAACCTAATTTCCGAATAAGTCACCTCTCAAAATTCATAACAAATCATTCGTTCATTTTTAACGGTTCAAAATTTGTGAACATATACTCAACTTATATATGTATAACATATCCAAAAATCACAACGATCCAACGGTCAGATTAAAAATTATAACTTACACAATAAAGCTGTAAGAACACTGATTTGATCTTTTAATACCTCAAATCCGACAAAATACTGATAAAATACCTCAATATTAATTCTTTTATTTATAACCACATAAATAAATCCATCATTTATATTCACATCAAATAAATATTTCATTATCATATAGATCAATAATTAATTATTCACAAATAATATTACAGAATCATAATAATGACAACCAGGCAGTTCCCAAGAAAGAGGGGGCTTTCCAATAAGGATTTCTCCTTACTAGCGCGCAATTAGTTGACCAAACCTCTCCTTGACAGAACTTTCTAGACATTACCAATAATGCTATCTAATAATATTATTCAAATAATATGAATTATTGATCTGATAATGGAGATACTGTGCAGTGACTATTATTGAAACAACTATAATATAAAATATCAACACAGTAATTATTGATTCAATAAAATAAAATATTGAACAGAAATTACTGTAACAATTATTGAGTAGTGCCTTCTCACGTAAGAATCAATAATTGAAAAAATACTGTGCAATACCGTGTGCTACTGTGCAACTATGCGTATTACTGTATTTTAACCACCAGGTATTCCAACAGTGTTAACGGTAACAACTACGCCGTTATTTATAAAAACTCAAATTTGTCGTTTTATTCATCCGACAGTTATTCTGTTATGGGGCCCACAAATGGCTGCGCCGTCGTACGAATATTCCCCGACAGAAAGAATATTCCACGACTAAACGAATATTTTCCGACAACAATGAATATTTTATAACCACTTGCGTATTTTGAAAAAAAATTTATATATCACCCTTAACTTTAACTTTTATAAATTTAATTATTTACTGAATAGTAATTATAAAAAAAATTGAATACTTTTATTTCATAAAATTTGGGGTCTTACAATCTCCCCTCCTTATGAAATTTCGTCCCCGAAATTTACGTACCTGGTATTTCGAAAAGTTGAGAATACCTTGCTATCAATTCAGATTCTATCTCCCCGGTCATCATAATTTCTTCATTGCTCATCTCCCGTGTTTCAGATATCATTCTAGAATATAGCTTCAAAACAAGGGTTAATTGAACAAATTAACATATCACATAATATCCCGATATTATGACTGACCAACAAATAAGCTTAGGTAGGACACACTAGCGAAAGATTTACTGATCTCTCCCCTCCTAGTTCTATTCTCTGATCTCCGCCAGAGATCATATCCCTAAGCTCTAATACCAACTGTGACAACCCCAAAATAGGTCCATTCCACCCAACCCATTCTGAGTCGCCAAATACATGGTACAGAAAATAACTATAACTTCATTATTACAATTCTCGTATAAAATACAACAACACATATGCTGTGAGTTTTAATACAAATATATACCAACTGTGACTCTCATCCCAACCTTGGATAGTACGTCACAATGGCACCTTACATAAAGTTATAGTCAAAAACTGTTTTAGAAATTAGAATCTTTGGGAAGTGCTCAAGGAAACCTTCGTACATGGGAGGCCATGCGTCTAGGCTATGATAGATATCATATGTCCACAAAATTATCCTTGGTTGACCCAATAGACCCCAAAGAAAAACGAGAATATTACTATCATATTCATTCCAATGGTGAGTCTTCTCTTGACATATCATTATCTCCACTGCCTCTAATTGAGAATTATACTTCAAACAAATACCAAGATTATATAGGTAGTGCTCGTAGATATACTCAGTAAGTGGATGTGCACAACTCTGTCTTATAATGACACGAGGTTGTATGACATTAGACATCTTGTATGATAGTGGTAAAACACCATTCCAACGTTGGGTTCGCCTCACCCTATTGGATTCATCAAATATAACTACTAAATGATGACCACCGTTCTATTTCCCTGTTACACCCGCTCGACCCAGCTACACTCGTATTACCTGAAAGGAATTTTGAAACAGAAGGGTGAGCACAACTAGCTCTATAAAGAATATCATGACTAAAGATAAATAAATTATCAATAGCCTTCAACAATAATAAATCAGAGATTTAGAACATATGGTAGATGATAAAAATTTTCAACCATAGTTGCAGCGGAATGAGCAATCCATTAGAAGAGTCAAATAGACCATAAAGTCTATTATCTTCTCCACATTAAAAGTCCACCAACAATATTTTATCACTGTAACATTAATCAACAGTTCCTTTCTATAATTATATGAATAACTCATAATCATAATTATAATTCTAAATTCCTCTTCGCATCCAGGACGAAGATAATTTTCATCACATGTCTTTACCTGAAACATCAAATATCATGGTTATACCAAATCACAGTTCCTGTTCATAATCATACTAATAAATTCATCTTAGCACTACGGGCCAACGATATTCGTCAACAGTTCATATTTGCACTACAGGCCAAATATATTAATATCTCAAAGAAATATATAATCATTTCAGAATTTATATAAACAATAATTATAACCATGTTGATCTTTTCACCTTTGCACTTAAGCTAAAGATATTTAATTATAAATTTAATGGTCATTATCATACCAGTCAACAATTTAACTTTGCATTACTGGCCAAAGGGAACCCATAGTCATGATCATATCAAAAATCTACCCATCTTTACACTCAAGTCAAAGAGAAATATCATCATTAACGTTATAAAAATGTTATATATGATAGTAAAATTAATATAATCAACATATAGATTTAATCTCAAGAGTAATATTCATAAATCAACTATAATTTGATCAGAAAAAGAAACTAATTGTATCGTGAATAGTACCCCGTGAATAGTAACTCGTAAATAGTAACTCATGAATAGTAATTTATGAATAGTAACTCTGACATGAAAAAGGTAAAAATTCCACAATAAAATTTATACCAATATTTCGGTATAATGATATTGAAAGAATAACATTTCTTAAACTTATAAACAATTTATTTTAATTGTTTACACTTTACTAAATAATGTATTTAATCATCCTAAAATGCCAAACTCATAAAATTTCATCACCAATAACCAAAATCTTCACAAAAAATCTGCATATACCTCACATAGGATTCTCAAGCCATAAAATCCTATTTTCTAATTTTCTTACTTCACATAACATATTTAATTCATTTACTCATAACTAGTCTATTTTTATTAAAAATACCAAATCAATCCCAAAAATATTTCTTTTCTGGAATCTAGCAGAATATAGTCCCATATTGAACATATATTTTTTCCAGAATTTTTAAAATTTATTTACTATTTTTCATATGGCCAAAACTGCCGAATATTTAGACATTTATCATAAATTGTACTTTTGTCCAAAAATTCTGAAATTTACAGAGTATAATTCTGTTATATATATGTACTCCCAATAAAAATTTTACCAATTTTGGAGTTAACCACAAGGACTTATAAAGGTTTACTTTTAAAATAGTTTTTTCCCATAAAATTCATAACTCTTAATCTATACATCTAAAAATGGCCATTTTTGGACACAATCTAGAAAACTAATCAAATTATCATTTAATTTTTTTTCAAAATTTTTAAAGGTAAGAAAAATTACGAAACTGAAAAACATAACAACCCTTAAAATCCCTTACTATCCCTTAACTCAAAAGAGCAGCACTTCTGACTGGATATCGGATATAACGCTGAAAGAAACTTGCACTGATAAATAGCAACTCACCAAGTATCTAAATACTCAAAAAATACACTCGATAATCTAGAGAGAAAAAGAGAGAAAACTTATGAATTCTGGTGTGATTTTCAATTCTAACTTAGCCCTCCATTTATAGGAAAATGTGAGCACGCCGAAGCAGACTTGACCTGCTACCTGATGGCTTTACCTGCTACTATACCACCCACCAAAAATAAGCTATCTTCCCCAACAACCAAAAGTGGGGCCCACCCATTTCTAGAATTTTCTACCAAAATTATTTATAAACCTAATTTCTGAATCAGTCACCTCTTAAAATTCATAATAAATCATTCGTTCATTTTTAACGGTTTAAAATTTGTGAACATATACTCAACTTATATATGTATAACATATCCAAAAATCACAACGATCCAACGGTCAGATTAAAAATTATAACTCACACAATAAAGCTGTAAGAACACTGATTTGATCTTTTAATACTTCAAATCCAACAAAATACTGATAAAATACCTCAATATTAATTCTTTCATTTATAACCACATAAATAAATCCATCATTTATATTCACATTAAATAAATATTTCATTATCATATAGATCAATAATTAATTATTCACAAATAATATTACAGAATCACAATAATGACAACCAGGCAGTTCCCAAGAAAGAGGGGGCTTTTCGATAAGGATTTATCCTTACTAGCACGCAATTAGGTGACCAAACCTCTCCTTGACAAAACTTTCTAGACATTGCTAATAATCATATCTAATAATATTATTCAAATAATATGAATTATTGATCTGATAATGGAGATACTGTGCAGTGACAATTATTGAAACAACTATAATATAAAATATCAACGCAGTAATTATTGATTCAATAAAATAAAATATTGAACAGAAATTACTGTAACAATTATTGAGTAGTGCCTTCTCACGTAAGAATCAATAATTATAAAAATACTGTACAATACCGTGTGCTACTGTGCAATTATGCGTATTATTATATTTTAACCACCAGATATTCTAACAGTGTTAACGGTAATAACTACACCGTTATTTATAAAAACTCAAATTTATCGTTTTCTTCATCCGACGGTTATTCTGTTATGGGACCCACAAATGGCTGCGCTGTCATACGAATATTTCCCGACAGAAAGAATATTCCACTACTAAACGAATATTTTCTGACAACAATGAATATTTTATAACCACTTGTGTATTTTAAAAAAAATTTATATATCACCCTTAGCTTTAACTTTTATCAATTTAACTATTTACTGAATAGTAATTATAAGAAAAATTAAATACTTTTATTTTATAAAATTTGGGGTCTTACAATCTCCTCTCCTTATGAAATTTTGTCCCCGAAATTTACGTACCTGGTATTTCGAAAAGTTGAGAATACCTTGCTATCAATTCAGATTCTATCTCCTTGGTCATCATGATTTTATTCATTGCTCATCTCCCGTGTTTCAGATATCATTCTAGAATACAGCTTCAAAACAAGGGTTAGTTGAACAAATTAACATATCACATAATATCCCGATATTATGACTGACCAACAAATAAGCTTAGGTAGGACACACTAACGAAGGATTTACTTATCTCTCCCATCCTAGTTCTATTCCCCGATCTCCGCCAGAGAACATATCCCTAAGCTCTGATACCAATTGTGACAACCCCAAAATAGGTCTATTCTTCCCAACCCATTCTGAGTCGCCAAATACATGGTACAGAAAATAATTACAACTTCATTATCACAATTCTCGTACAAAATACAACAACACATATGCTGTGAGTTTTAATACAAATATATACCAACTGTGACTCTCATCCCAACCTTGGATAGTACGTCACAATGACACCTTACATAAAGTTATAGTCAAAAACTATTTTAGAAATTAGAATCTTTGGGAAGTGCTCAAAAAAACCTTCGTACATGGGAGGCCATGCGTCTAGGCTATGATAGATATCATATGTCCACAGAATTATCATTGGTTGACCCAATTGACCCCAAAGAAAAACGAGAATATTACTATTATATTCATTCTAATGGTGAGTCTTCTCTTGACATATCATTATCTCCACTGCCTCTAATTGAGAATTATACTTCAAATAAATACCAAGATTATATAGGTAGTGCTCGTAGATATACTCAGCAAGTGGATGTGCACAACTCTGTCTTATAATGACACGAGGTTGTATGACATTAGACATCTTGTATGATAGTGGCAAAACACCATTCCAACGTTGGGTTCGCCTCACCCTATTGGATTCATCAAATATAACTACTAAATGATGACCACCGTTCTATTTCCCTGTTACACCCGCTCGACCCAGCTACACTCGTATTACCTGAAAGGAATTTTGAAACAGAAGGGTGAGCACAACTAGCTCTATAAAGAATATCATGACTAAAGATAAATAAATTATCAATAGCCTTCAACAGTAATAAATCAGAGATTTAGAACATATGGTAGATGATAAAATTTTTCAACCATAGTTGCAGCGGAATGAGCAATCCATTAAAGGAGTCAAATAGACCATAAAGTCTATTATCTTCTCCACATTAAAAGTCCACTAACAATGTTTTATCCCTGTAACATTAATCAACAGTTCCTTTTCACAATTATATGAATAACTCGTAATCATAATTGTAATTCTAAATTCCTCTTCTCATCCAAGACGAAGATAATTTTCATCACATGTTTTTACCTGAAACATCAAAGATCATAGTTATACAAAATCACAGTTCCTGTTCATAATCATACTAATAAATTTATCTTAGCACTATGGGCCAACGATATTCGTCAACAGTTCATATTTGCACTACAGGCCAAATATATTAATATCTCAAAGAAATATATAATCATTTCAGAATTTATATAAACAATAATTATAACCATGTTGATCTTTTCACCTTTGTACTTAAGCTAAAGATATTCAATTATAGATTTAATGGTCATGATCATACCAGTCAACAATTCAACTTTGCACTACTGGCCAAAGAAAACCCATAGTCATGATCATACCAAAAATCTACCCATCTTTACACTCAAGTGAAAGAAAAATATCATCATTAGCGTTATAAAAATGTTATATATGATAGTAAAATTAATATAATCAACATATAGATTTAATCTCAAGAGTAATATTCATAAATCAACTTTAATTTGATTAGAAAAAAAAACTAATTTTATCGTGAATAGTAGTAACCCGTGAATAGTAACTCGTGAATAGTAACTCATGAATAGTATCCCTGACATAAAAAAGATTAAAATTCCACAATAAAATATATACCAATATTTCGGTATAATGATATTGAAAGAATAATATTTCTTAAACTTATAAACAATTTATTTTGATTGTTTACACTTTACTAAATAATGCATTTAATCATCCTAAAATGCCAAACTCAAAAAATTTCATCACCAATAACCAAAACCTTCATAAAAAATCTGCATATACCTCATATAGGATTCTCAAGCCGTAAAATTCTATTTTTCAATTTTCTTACTTCACATAACATATTTAATTCATTTACTCATAACTAGTCTATTTTTATAAAAAATACCAAATCAGTCCCAAAAATATTTTTTTTCTGGAATTTAGCAGAATATAGTCCCATATTGAACATATATTTTTACCGAAATTTTTAAAATTTATTTACTATTTTTCATATGACCAAAACTGCCCAATATTTAGACATTTATCATAAATTGTACTTTCGTCCGAAAATTTTGAAATTTACAGAGTATACTTCTGTTATATATATGTACTCCTAATAAAATTTTTACCAATTTTGGAGTTAACCACAAGGAGTTATAAGGGTTTACTTTTAAAATAGTCTTTTCCCATAAAATTCATAATTTTTAATCTATAGATCCAAAAATTACTATTTTTGGACACAATCTAGAAAACTCATCAAATTATCATTTCAATTTTTTTTAGAATTTTTAAAGGTCATAAA
This sequence comes from Panax notoginseng, assembly GCA_016801055.1. Classification (NCBI taxonomy): domain Eukaryota; kingdom Viridiplantae; phylum Streptophyta; class Magnoliopsida; order Apiales; family Araliaceae; genus Panax; species Panax notoginseng. The sequence goes on along the minus strand of CM029012.1, from coordinate 147,225,447 downwards.
AATTACGAAACTGAAAAACATAACAACCCTTAAAATCTCTTACTATCCCTTACCTCAAAATAGCAGTACTTCTGACTGGATATCAGATATGACGCTAAATGAAACTTGCACTGATGAATAGCAACTCACCAAGTATCTAAATACTTACAAAATACACTCGATAATCTAGAGAGAAAAAGAGAGAAAAAGAGAGAAAACTTATGAATTCTGGTGTGATTTTCAATTCTAACTTAACCCACTATTTATAGAAAAATGTTAGCACGCCGAAGCAGACTTGACCTGCTACCTGATGGCTTTACCTGCTACTATTCCACCCACCAAAAATTAGCAATCTTCCCCAACAACCAAAAGTGGGGCCCACCCATTTCTAGAATTTTCTACCAAAATTATTTGTAAACCTAATTTTCGAATCTGTCACCTCTTAAAATTCATAACAAATTATTCGTTCATTTTTAACGGTTCAAAATTTGTGAACATATACTCAACTTATATATGTATAACATATCTAAAAATCACAACGATCCAATGGTCAGATTAAAAATTATAACTCACACAATAAAGCTGTAAGAACACTGATTTGATCTTTTAATACCTCTAATCCGACAAAATATTGATAAAATACCTCAACATTAATTCCTTCATTTATAACCACATAAATAAATCCATCATTTATATCTACATCAAATAAATATTTCATTATCATATAGATCAATAATTAATTATTCACAAATAATATTACAGAATCACAATAATGATAACCAGGCAGTTCCCAGGAAAGAGGGGGCTTTCCGATAAGGATTTCTCCTTACTGGCGCGCAATTAGGTGACCAAACCTCTCCTTGACAGAACTTTTTAGACATTGTCAATAATGCTATCAAATAATATTATTCAAATAATATGAATTATTGATCTGATAACGGAGATACTGTGCAGTGACAATTATTGAAACAACAATAATATAAAATATCAACGCAGTAATTATTGATTCAATAAAATAAAATATTAAACAGAAATTATTGTAACAATTATTGAGTAATGCCTTCTCACGTAAGAATCAATAATTGAAAAAATACTGTACAATACCGTTTGCTACTGTGCAACTATGCGTATTACTGTATTTTAACCACCAGAAATTCCAACAGTGTTAACGGTAACAACTACGTCGTTATTTATAAAAACTCAAATTTGTCGTTTTATTTATCCGACAGTTATTCTGCTATGGGGCCCACAAATGGTTGTGCTGTTGTACGAATATTCCCCGACAGAATGAATATTCCACGACTAAACGAATATTCTCCGACAACAATGAATATTTTATAACCACTTGCGTATTTTGAAAAAATTTCATATATCACCCTTAACTTTAACTTTTATCAATTTAACCATTTACTGAATAGTAATTATAAGAAAAATTGAATACTTTTATTTCATAAAATTTGGGGTCTTACAAAAGTAGTCCTTTGGACGCAAAGAAGCGGCAAGCGAATAATCATGAGGTGAGAGATTGGTTAGAAAAACTTAAGGATGTCCTTTATGACATTGATAATGTCCTAGATGATTTTCATGCTGAAGTTTTGTGATGAAAATTTGAAGTTCGTGGGAAAATGTTAAACCACGTCAGTAATTTATTTTCTCTCTCAACCCCTGTTGTATATGGCCTTAAGATGGGCCATAAGATTAAAGATACTAGGCACAGACCAGATGGGATTGCAATGGATAGGAGAAACTTTCACTTTACTAAGATTTGTCTACAAGTTGAGGTCACTTACTGTGAGACCCCAAATTTTATGAATAAAGATTTAAATTTCTTGAAATATTTAAGTAATTGTGACGCCCCCAAAATAGGTATACATCACCCATCTTAGGTCGCTGGATACAAGGTACTGAATACAAATACAACTTAATAATACAACTGTCGTGTACAATACGACAAAACATAAACTGTGAGTTTGAATACAAATATTGTCTACTAGAGAGTATAAAAACTCAAAAAGAGTCCTCATTACAATTATTATCACACTATTACATAGAATAGTGAGGACTACTAATGCAAACATCTGAACCGTCACTCTGTTCTCCGACTAGTCCCAACTACGTTCTCATTTTTTGAAGAGAACAGTGAAAGAAAGGGTGAGCTCAACTAGCCCAGTAAGAACTATCATGACTAAGATAATGCAGAATAATTTATCGTTAGCCTTCAACAGTGTTAAACTGATAAAATATAACAGACATCAAGTTTAACTGCAGCGGAACAAGCAATCCATTAGAAGAGTCAAGTAAAACATAATATCTACTATCTCTTCTAGATTAAGAGTCCATCGTTGATATTTTATTCCTGTACTACTCATCAACAGTTCTTTGTTATACTCAAGACAAATAGAACTTTCATCACTTTTCTTCACCTGAACCACCAAAGATGTTAGATAAATTCACAATTCATATTTATAATAATGTTAATTAACAGTTCTTTCTTGCCACAAATACTTAATAAAACGTTTACTCAATATCTTTACCCCAAAGGCTGAAGATATTCAAATGTAATAACAATGATCATACCAATCAGTTGTTTATCTTTGCACTACGGGCCAAAGATATTCAACAATAAAATCAATGGTCATGATCATACCAATCAATTGCCTGTCAGTGCACTACGGCCAAAGACATTCAACTGTTAACTAATGGTCATGATCCTGCCAATCACATCATTAAATTATTCATGCACTACGGCCAATGATATTCGTTAGTATCACTAGTGGACATGATCATGTCATACACCTGTCCATCTTCGCACTACGGGTGTAACATTCCATATTTTTTAAATGTAAGTTATAAATATTTATTGGTTTATATAAATATTTATTGGATATGTTATTGTTGAATAAATAATTGTTCAATTTGAGTGATGTGGTTTATTTAATTATTTGTTGAATAAATAATTAAATATTAAATATTAAATATTTATTGGCAATATTAAATATTTATTGAATTATATGGCAATTTGAGTTGATGTGATTTAATTAATTATTTGTTGAGTAAATAATTAAGGAGCTAAATAAATTAATTATTATGAGATTTTATAATAATGAAGTTTAATTTAATAAGCTAGAGAGCTTATAATGATTTTAAATAAATAATAATATTTAAATGAGAAATTGTAGTTTGAAATATTAGTTGATTAAATGAAATTATAATTGTAAAAAAAGAAAAAGAATTATAATTGTTTATGTGTTAAAGTAATTTAATAGATTAATGTTTAATTGATTTATTAATTTAATAAAGGTGTGACTAATAACCTTGCTATAAAGGAGTTATTAAAATAAATAAAAAAATGGTTTAATTTAGTTTTGTCAAACAAGGTATAAGGATTAATCAATTTGTTTTAATTCAGTTTACCAAACAAGGTGTAAGGATTAATGTGTTATTTTTATTATGCTAGCCAAACAAGCCTTAAGGCTTTTAATTTTTAAAACTTATGTAACTGACATAACTTATGTCAGTACTTATATTATATAATTATTATAATTATATCTTATATGCGTTATAATACTTTACGTAAGATTAGAGAAGAGAGTAAGGAGAGAAAAAGAGAAAAACTCAGAGGAAGAAGAAGAAGAAAAGAAGAAAACTAAGAGAAAAATTGAGAGAATTAAGAGAATTTTTCAGGTTTTGGAGAAAAGATTTGGAGAAAAAGGGATAGTGTCATCATCTTTCATAATCCAAGGTAGGAGCTCTAGCTCTTTCTTTAAAAATTTAATTTTCTTCTTCCCAAAAAGTCTCTGTGAAAATTTTATAAAAGATAAATTGTTGTTATGTATATGGTTTGGCATGATTATTGATTATATGATTGTTCTATGAACTTATATATGATTATAGAGAAATTAGTTCATGCATATATGTGTTTTGTGGAAGAAAATATATTACAGAGTGTTCATATGACAATATGTATGAATATGACTATTTTAAAATAGAAATTAAGGTTTTAATTGTTGTTAAATGGATAAATTGATTGTTAGAATTGATAGAGTATGTAAAAACATAATTATGATGCTTTGAAATTTCTGTTTTGGTTGAATAACAAAATCACAGTATTGATTTTTATGAAAAATATCAAAAATGGAGTTTTTGGGTTTTAAAATATGTTATTCTAGTAGTTAATTTTCTAAAATTATGGTTTAAGTTGTGTTAATTTAGTATTTGTATGCTCGGTGAAGTTTATGTGTAATTTGCATTAGTTATTCATGTCAATTAGTGTTGGAATTGAAGTTATAGACAGAAAATTTAGTTGTTCGTGGTTGGTTTCTGTGAGTTTCGGCGCCCCAGCGTCAAAATTCACGCCCCAGCGCCAAATCTCGCGCCCTGGCGCCAAGGTTCGCGCCCCAGCGTCAAAAATGGGCCCGTAGCTCGCGCCCAGCGCTGAAGCTTGCGCCCCAGTGCCGATGCTCGCGCCCCAGCGCCACTGTTCCGCGCCCCGTCGCCGGAAAAGTGGCCTAGTTGGGCAGTTTTGACCTCCTGTAGTAAAATGGCCATAACTTTTTCATACGAACTCCGATTTAGGTAATTCAAGATGATTCGGAAAGAGGAAGAGTAGACCTACAACTTTCATTCTTTATGTTTTTTAATTTGAGGTCTGTAACAGTTGTCAAAATGGCCATCTTTAGGACTGTTGTGTATTTGGAGCCAATCGGAGGGCGTCGGGATGCACGAATGCAAGTGCAACCCTTTGGGTATTAGTATAACTTAATGATAACATATTGAACATGTATTAGGATGTTGTATTATGTTGTTAATGTACACGTGGTGCAATGGGATGATCATTTAAGTAGTTGTAATAAAGCTAAAAAGTAATGTTCATGAAAGATGTGTTGTTGTTTAAACTTAAACTTAGTTAGTAGCTATACTAAGAGTAATAAAGGAACTCATAAAGGTAATGTTAGTGTAACTAATGTGTATTGTCAATGCATATGGTATGTGTAGGACTTGGGGTGAACGTGAATAGTAATTGTTTAACCTACACGCGAGGCAAGTTCCCTAACCTTTGCTACTTTATTATTCAGCAAGGTTACTTTTCACTGTTATGTTATACTTATGCAAGTTCTCTAACTCTACTTTTATAATTGTACAAGTTTTCTTAACTCTAAATTAGTTATATTAGCATGCAAGTACCTTTAGTTATCATTCAAGTTATTATTTGTTGTGCATGCTTGATATTAAATTCTAAAATGTAACCTTAGCTTAATGTTGTTCAAAGCAAGGTATGATAAATTATTCAATTGTTATGCTATTAGATTATTCCTAAAGCATGAACTTAGAACGAAATGTTTATTTAGTATGATCGTTCAATAACATAGTGTTATTATCTTGTATTCAACTAATCCTTAGTTGATGTCCGTTGAACTCCAAATTACCTTGAAAGCTTATCCAAACCAAACTTACTTTGGTGCGGACTTGTATTCTAAATACTGAGATGAACAACTCTTTTAATAGAGGTTTACGCTTAGCGTTGAAATGATTGTGCACAATACATTGTACGTAGGGTTGATCCCCCTAAGTACGTGAAGTCCTTATAGTCTTATGACTGTTAAAGTTTAAGTTGAAAAATTACTTATAACTGTGGACATGATTCGTGGTCATTAGACCCTCAGTAATTGATTAAAGTTTTTAGAAAGTAATAGAATCTATTGTTCAGTTCTATTAAACCTAATGTTGGTACATGATGTAAAGTTAACTGATTTACTTATTTTTATTTCAAGTGGGCTTTGTTTGCTCACTCTTGCCTGTAAAATTTCTTACAGCTAAGGTGGAAACTGGTGATGTACCTAGCACCAGTAAAGGGAAAGGAAAGATGAAACAATGCTGAAGACCTGTAATAGATTGAATAGTTTATTTTCAGACTTGTTTAAAGATTGTAATGAATGTTATTTTAATTATTTCGCATGAATGAATGAATGTTTGTAAAGGTTAGATAACCTGGGAGATTTCTTTTATTTAAGTTTAATCCTGTATGGGCAGGTTTTCTTTTATTATTCCATTCTATTATGATTGGGTAGTTAGAAATGAATGTTTTGATTACGTGAACACCAAATCTTGAGGTAATGAAGTACCGGGATTTGGCGGGTGTCACAGGTTGGTATCAAAGCTTTAGGTTATGAACCTTAGGTGGGGGAAAAAGCCTTAGGAAGTAACCTTTTGAAAAGATAGTGGAGTTAACTCTTATCGAGTTTTAGGAAAGAAGTAATAAAACACTTATGTGCTTATGTGTTTATAACTTATGTGCTCGCGAGTGTCGAGTAGAATGATTAATAACTAAAACTTTAAAATTTTGTTGTCAGGATGACTAATGTCGGAGAATCTAGTCAGACTAGGGAGGAGGGACCTCAAATGCCTATAGAGGAGGAACCTCGCGATGTTCAGGTAGTTTGGGAACAACTATTGCCACGGGAGTCAACCCCGTTGGTCACAGTAGTTGAGGATGAGGATGATGATGTGGAGACAGACGAGGAGGATCCCATTGAGTTACCCAAGGAGGATGAGGATGACGAGGATGAGGAGGAAAGGATTCCGCTTAACTCGATAGCTGGCCGTGTATATGATGAAGTGCACGACCTTAACGTGGAACTTCAGGATATAGTTGAGGAGTTACAGGAGATAGTAGCTGAACAACAGGCTGCAATGGCACAAAAAGACGGCGTGATCCAGGATCGTGATGAACGACTGACAAACGCCGAGGAGAAACTAACACAGACTGAAGGAAAGAAGGAACAATTGATCGAGATGGTTGCTGAACTAAAGAGCAGGCTGAGAGAAGAAGCGGCTAAGAGGGCAAGAGCTGAAGATGCATACGAAGAAGCTTATCAACGAACTGGAAGAGCAGTAAGGAGTTCACAGGCAAAAAGGATGAAGATGGAAGAAATGGACAAAGTATTCGACACCGCAATTAATCGAGCTCAAGATCGAGTTATGGGATATCCGATTCAGTTCGAGACGCTGCCATCATTTGTGTTAGATCGAAGAACGATGTTTCGAGTCATGGAGGAAGAACGTGATAGGGCTAAGAAGTATCTTAATAGATCATCGTAGAAAGTGTGCCTGTAATGCACATAATATGTATTAAATAATGTGTAAATCCCTAGTGTTGAGTAACCATGGGATATGATAATAATGGCGTTGTCCTGAAACTTTTGTAGTTCAGGAAAGTAATGTAGATAGCAGAGATGCTATTGTGTTAAGTTTTCAAAAAAGTTTATGAATAAATAAAAGTTATTATTTTACTCAAAGTGTTATGTGCTATGTGGTTATTTCTTTTGTAGAGGCAAGTTAATTAGAAATACTTAAAGGAGTTGAGTAAGGGTCTAATAGATGTTTTATTTTAAACAGAAAATGCCTCCCAGACGTCAACCAACATGACAAAGAACCACCGAAGAAGCTAACGACAATGTTGATGCGAATCCCGTTCAACAACTAGTGGCACTATTGACAGGAGCGTTGCAGAATCAACCTCAAAACCAAGGCTCAACGTTTAAGGATTTCAAGGCGGTTGGACCACCTGAATTCCGTGGGTCCATGAATCCAGTCGAAGCACAAACTGGGATTATGGAAATAGAGAAGGTGTTTGATGTCGCTAGGGTAGGGGATGAGCAGAAGACTGCTTTCGCAACTTTCATGTTGAAAGCAGAAGCTAGTTATTGGTGGCAGGCCAATAAAATTCGTGAAGGGCCAGGAGTGATGACCTGGGATAGGTTCAAGGAACTATTCTTCGAGACCTATTTCCCGGAGAGTTCAAAGAGTCAGCTGGAAGTACAGTTTCTGGAGCTGAAGCAAGGGACGATGACGGTATCCGAGTATGCCGCAAAATTCAACGAGTTGGCGAGGTTTGCGCCATATCAGGTTAGCACAGACGAACGCAAAGCGAAGAGGTTTGAATAGGGACTGAAGCCCTGGCTGTACAGTAGGGTTTCCCTGTTCCAGTTGAAGACATTTGCAGCAGTAATGGAGAAAGCAATACTCGCTGAAGGTGGAGGAGAGGTGGTGACCAAATTTAACCAGAAACAAAAGAAGAAGAAGAATGAGAATGAAATGAAGAATGGAGGTGACAGCAGTGGAAATAACAACAACAACAGCAACAACAACAGCTTGAAGAGGAAGTGGAATGGGAACGGGGGAGCTGGAAACCAGCAGGGTAACCAGCAAAACAAAAAGTTTGAAGCATGTGCGACATGCGGGAAATTTCACAAGGGTGCGTGCTTGATGGGGAAACGAGTTTGCTACAATTGTGGCCAAGAGGGTCACATCGCCCCAAATTGCACTCAACCAAAGAAGAAGGCGTGCTTCACGTGCGGATCCAAGGATCATTTTGCTCGTGAATGCCCTAAGAAGAAGGAGGGAGGGACAACCAGAAGCGATGGAGGTAACAATGGAAGTACATGGGCCATTACAGGGACTGCAGCATCAAACAAACCCACAGCCAGAACCTTCAACATGACTGTGCAAGATGCTGTGCAATCAAAAGATGTGGTGTCAGGTATTATCCCAATCAATGATATTAATGCATATGTATTATTTGATTCGGGTGCTACTTGCTCGTTTATATCTGATGAATTTGCCAAGAGGTTAGAATTGCCTAGAGAAGAACTGAATTTTCCTTTGAACATAGAAATTGCGAATAAGGAAATAATCCCTGTTAGGTTCGTTTACAAGAACTGTAGGGTAAACATTAAGGGGAATATCTTGTTAGTAGATTTGATTCCGATTAGACTCGGGGAATTTAATGTAATTTTGGGAATGGATTGGTTGTTCAATTATGGAGCAGTAATTGACTGCCAAAAGAAGTGTGTAAACCTTATGACTCCGTCAAAGGTAGTATTTTATGGTAGCAAGTCGCCAAGACAAATGAAATGTCTGACGACTATGCAGGCCAAGAAGTTGTTGAGTCAAGGTTGTGTGGGCTATTTAGCTTACATAGTCGATACTCAGAAGAAAGGTGTGAAATTAGAAGAAATACCGGTAGTGAGAGAATTTGAAGACGTGTTTCCAGAAGATTTGCCAGGACTTCCGCCGGACAGAGAAATTGAATTCGTGATCGACTTAGTGCCAAGAACAGCACCGATATCAAAGGCTCCGTACAGAATGGCTCCGGTAGAAATGAAGGAACTGATGGTACAGTTGCAAGAACTGCTAGACAAGAAGTATATTCAACCAAGTGTATCGCCGTGGGGAGCACCAGTTTTATTCGTGAAGAAGAAGGACGGGTCAATGCGTCTTTGCATTGATTACAGGGAGTTAAACAAAGTCACTATTAAAAAAAAATACCCGTTGCCAAGAATAGATGACTTGTTTGACCAGTTGAAGGGTGCTAAATACTTCTCGAAAATTGATTTGAGAAGTGGGTATCACCAGTTGAAAGTGAGGAAGGAGGATATACCACGAACGGCATTCAGAACTCGGTATGGACATTATGAGTTTCTGGTGATGTCTTTTGGTTTAACAAATGCCCCTGCCGCGTTCATGGATTTGATGAACAGGGTATTTAAACCATTTTTAGACAAATTCGTAGTGGTGTTTATCGACGGCATTCTTGTGTATTCCAAAACTCAAGAAGAACACGTGGAACATTTACGTCTGACATTGGAGACACTAAGAAAGGAAAAGTTGTACGCGAAATTCACTAAGTGTGAATTTTGGCTCGACCGTGTACAATTTTTGGGTCATGTGATTGACAAAGATGGGATTTCAGTAGATCCATCGAAAGTGGAAGCTGTAATCAATTGGGAACAACCAAGAACACCTTCGGAGGTGAGGAGTTTCTTGGGGCTGGCCGGTTATTATAGAAGATTTATACAAGATTTTTCTAAGATAGCCACTCCGTTAACAAACTTGACACGAAAAGCTGTGAAATTCGTGTGGACGGAGAAATGTGAAGAGAGCTTCCAAGATTTGAAGAAGAAGCTAAGTATGGCACCTGTGTTAACCCTGCCAGATAATACAGGAAATTTTGTGGTATATAGTGATGCCTCACACAAAGGGTTAGGTTGTGTTCTTATGCAGAATGACAAAGTTATTGCGTATGCATCAAGACAATTGAAAGATTATGAGAAAGGGTATCCGACTCATGATTTGGAATTGGCTGCAGTTGTGTTTGCTCTGAAGATATGGAGACACTATCTTTATGGAGAGAAATGTGAGATCTACACAGACCACAAAAGTCTGAAGTATATTTTCACTCAGAAAGATTTGAACCTGCGTCAGAGAAGGTGGATGGAACTGATAAAAGATTAGGATTGTGAGATCTTTTATCATCCGGGCAAAGCGAATGTGGTAGCTGATGTTTTAAGCAGGAAAGGTAGGGAGAAGTTGATGCTGATTACAACTCAGGAGGAGCTCATTTCAGTAATGACAAAACTGGAGTTGGAGATCAAATTTCCAAAGGAATCTGACGAACAATTATTTCAGATAGAAGCTGGTCCAACTTTAATGGACAAAGTGAAGAGTGCCCAACTACAAGACGAAGAGTGTGCGAAAATCAAAGAGAATTTGATTGAAGGCGGTGATGTAAAATACAAGATCGACACCGAAGGGTTACTACGGTTTGAAGGAAGGATCTGGGTTCCAGCAGCACCAGAACTGAAAGAAGAAATTTTGATCGAAGCTCATAGCTCAAAATATTCAATTCATCCAGGGAGCACGAAAATGTATCAAGATTTGCGTCGACATTTTTGGTGGCCAAATATGAAAAGGGACATCGCAGAATGTGTAGCGAAGTGCTTAACATGTCAGAGAGTAAAAGCCGAACATCAAAGACCCAGCGGATTGCTTCAACCGTTGGAAATACCGGAATGGAAATGGGAGCATATCACGATGGATTTTGTGGTGGGTCTTCCAACTACTCAGAAAGGATACGATGCGATTTGGGTAATAGTAGACAGACTGACAAAATCAGCACACTTTTTGCTAATAAAGATTAGATTCAATCTTGATCAGCTGGCAAAACTATATATTAAAGAGATCGTTGCAAGACATGGAGTTCCAGTGTCAATTGTGTCAGACAGAGATCCGAGGTTCACATCAAACTTCTGGAAGAGACTACAAGAATGTATGGGAACACAGTTGCGAATGAGTACGGCATATCATCTGCAAACAGATGGTCAAAGCGAACGAACGATCCAGACATTAGAAGATATGTTGAGAGCATGCGTCATGGATTTCAAAGGAAGCTGGGAAGAGCAATTACCGTTGGTGGAATTTGCCTACAATAATAGTTATCACGCAAATATCGGCATGCCGCCTTACGAAGCGTTATACGACAGAAAGTGCAGAACTCCACTGTATTGGGATGAAGTTGGTGAACGTCAATTGTTAGGACCAGAATTAGTGCAACAAACTGCTGAGGTTATCAAACTCATCAGGATAAGATTGGTAGCAGCTCAAGACCGACAGAAGAAGTATGCTGACCAACATAGGCAAGATCGTGCATTTGACATAGGAAGCTATGTATTCCTAAAAGTTTCTCCTTGGAAGGGGAAAATTCATTTCGGTAAGAAGGGAAAACTATGCCCGAGGTTTATTGGACCCTTTGAAGTACTGCGAAAAGTTGGAGAGGTAGCTTATGAGGTAGCTCTACCTCCAGAGTTGGAAAATATTCATAATGTTTTTCACATTTCGGTGTTACGACCATATAAACCCGATTACAAGCACGTAATCGAGTACGAACCATTGCAGTTCGAGAAAGATTTGTCTTATGAAGAGGTTCCTATCCAGATAGTCGACAGGAAAGAACAAGTGCTCAGGAATAAAGTGATACCTTCTGTGAAAGTGATATGGAGAAACCACAACGTTGAAGAAGCAACGTGGGAACTCGAAGAGAAAATGTTGAAAGAATACCCTGAGTTATTTGTTTAATCTGTGTCTTCGATTCTGAGGACAGAATCTTTGTAAGTAGGGAAGAATGTAGCGAATGTGTTGTTTGAGTTGTGATTCTGAGGACAGAATCCTTTTAAGAGGGGAATGATGTAACATTCCATATTTTTTAAATGTAAGTTATAAATATTTATTGGTTTATATAAATATTTATTGGATATGTTATTGTTGAATAAATAATTGTTCAATTTGAGTGATGTGGTTTATTTAATTATTTGTTGAATAAATATTAAATATTAAATATTAAATATTTATTGGCAATATTAAATATTTATTGAATTATATGGCAATTTGAGTTGATGTGATTTAATTAATTATTTGTTGAGTAAATAATTAAGGAGCTAAATAAATTAATTATTATGAGATTTTATAATAATGGAGTTTAATTTAATAAGCTAGAGAGCTTATAATGATTTTAAATAAATAATAATATTTAAATGAGAAATTGTAGTTTGAAATATTAGTTGATTAAATGAAATTATAATTGTAAAAGAAGAAAAAGAATTATAATTGTTTATGTGTTAAAGTAATTTAATAGATTAATGTTTAATTGATTTATTAATTTAATAAAGGTGTGACTAATAACCTTGCTATAAAGGAGTTATTAAAATAAATAAAAAATGGCTTAATTTAGTTTTGTCAAACAAGGTATAAGGATTAATCAATTTATTTTAATTCAGTTTACCAAACAAGGTGTAAGGATTAATGGGTTATTTTTATTATGCTAGCCAAACAAGCCTTAAGGCTTTTAATTTTTAAAACTTATGTAACTGACATAACTTATGTCAGTACTTATATTATATAATTATTATAATTATATCTTATATGCGTTATAATACTTTACGTAAGATTAGAGGAGAGAGTAAGGAGAGAAAAAGAGAAAAACTCAGAGGAAGAAGAAGAAGAAAAGAAGAAAACTAAGAGAAAAATTGAGAGAATTAAGAGAATTTTTCAGGTTTTGGAGAAAAGATTTGGAGAAAAAGGGATAGTGTCATCATCTTTCATAATCCAAGGTAGGAGCTCTAGCTCTTTCTTTAAAAATTTAATTTTCTTCTTCCCAAAAAGTCTTTGTAAAAATTTTATAAAAGATAAATTGTTGTTATGTATATGGTTTGGCATGATTATTGATTATATGATTGTTCTATGAACTTATATATGATTATAGAGAAATTAGTTCATGCATATATGTGTTTTGTGGAAGAAAATATATTACAGAGTGTTCATATGACAATATGTATGAATATGGCTATTTTAAAATAGAAATTAAGGTTTTAATTGTTGTTAAATGGATAAATTGATTGTTAGAATTGATAGAGTATGTAAAAACATAATTATGATGCTTTGAAATTTCTGTTTTGGTTGAATAACAAAATCACAGTATTGATTTTTATGAAAAATATCAAAAATAGAGTTTTTGGGTTTTAAAATATGTTATTCTAGTAGTTAATTTTCTAAAATTATGGTTTAAGTTGTGTTAATTTAGTATTTGTATGCTCGGTGAAGTTTATGTGTAATTTGCATTAGTTATTCATGTCAATCAGTGTTGGAATTGAAGTTATAGACAGAAAATTTAGTTGTTCGTGGTTGGTTTCTGTGAGTTTCGGCGCCCCAGCGTCAAAATTTACGCCCCAGCGCCAAATCTCGCGCCCTGGCGCCAAGGTTCGCGCCCCAGCGACAAAAATGGGCCCGTAGCTCGCGCCCAGCGCTGAAGCTCGCGCCCCAGCGCCGATGCTCGCGCCACAGCGCCACTGTTCCGCGCCCCGGCGCCGGAAAAGTGGCCTAGTTGGGCAGTTTTGACCTCCTGTAGTAAAACGGCCATAACTTTTTCATACGAACTCCGATTTAGGTAATTCAAGATGATTCGGAAAGAGGAAGAGTAGACCTACAACTTTCATTCTTTATGTTTTTTAATTTGAGGTCTGTAACAGTTGTCAAAATGGCCATCTTTAGGACTGTTGTGTATTTAGAGCCAATCGGAGGGCGTCGGGATGCACGAATGCAAGTGCAACCCTTTGGGTATTAGTATAACTTAATGATAACATGTTGAACATGTATTAGGATGTTGTATTAAGTTGTTAATGTACACGTGGTGCAATGGGATGATCATTTAAGTAGTTGTAATAAAGCTAAAAAGTAATGTTCATGAAAGATGTGTTGTTGTTTAAACTTAAACTTAGTTAGTAGCTATACTAAGAGTAATAAAGGAACTTATAAAGGTAATGTTAGTGTAACTAATGTGTATTGTCAATGCATATGGTATGTGTAGGACTTGGGGTGAACGTGAATAGTAATTGTTTAACCTACACGCGAGGCAAGTTCCCTAACCTTTGCTACTTTATTATTCAGCAAGGTTACTTTTCACTGTTATGTTATACTTATGCAAGTTCTCTAACTCTACTTTTATAATTGTACAAGTTTTCTTAACTCTAAATTAGTTATATTAGCATGCAAGTACCTTTAGTTATCATTCAAGTTATTATTTGTTGTGCATGCTTGATATTAAATTCTAAAATGTAACCTTAGCTTAATGTTGTTCAAAGCAAGGTATGATAAATTATTCAATTGTTATGCTATTAGATTATTCCTAAAGCATGAACTTAGAACGAAATGTTTATTTAGTATGATCGTTCAATAACATAGTGTTATTATCTTGTATTCAACTAATCCTTAGTTGATGTCCGTTGAACTCCAAATTACCTTGAAAGCTTATCCAAACCAAACTTACTTTGGTGCGGACTTGTATTCTAAATACTGAGATGAACAACTCTTTTAATAGAGGTTTACGCTTAGCGTTGAAATGATTGTGCACAATACATTGTACGTAGGGTTGATCCCCCTAAGTACGTGAAGTCCTTATAGTCTTATGACTGTTAAAGTTTAAGTTGAAAAATTACTTATAACTGTGGACATGATTCGTGGTCATTAGACCCTCAGTAATTGATTAAAGTTTTTAGAAAGTAATAGAATCTATTGTTCAGTTCTATTAAACCTAATGTTGGTACATGATGTAAAGTTAACTGATTTACTTATTTTTATTTCAAGTGGGCTTTGTTTGCTCACTCTTGCCTGTAAAATTTCTTACAGCTAAGGTGGAAACTGGTGATGTACCTAGCACCAGTAAAGGGAAAAGAAAGATGAAACAATGCTGAAGACCTGTAATAGATTGAATAGTTTATTTTCAGACTTGTTTAAAGATTGTAATGAATGTTATTTTAATTATTTCGCATGAATGAATGAATGTTTGTAAAGGTTAGATAACCTGGGAGATTTCTTTTATTTAAGTTTAATCCTGTATGGGCAGGTTTTCTTTTATTATTCCATTCTATTATGATTGGGTAGTTAGAAATGAATGTTTTGATTACGTGAACACCAAATCTTGAGGTAATGAAGTACCGGGATTTGGCGGGTGTCACAACGGGTCAAAGCTATCAAATAACAGATCATCTTTGCACTACAGACCAAAGATATTTAACAACATATCATCTTTGAACTACAGGCCAAAAACATACAACTGTAAAACTAATAACCAACAGTATAATAAAAAATGGAATAATAAAAGAATTTCACCATGTATGCAGTACTTCGCATAGACAGGTTATTCCAACATAATAATAAAGAATGGAATAATAAAAGAATTTCCCCATGTATGCAGTACTTCGCATAGACAGGTTATTCCCAACAGAATAATAAATAATGGAACCAGGTCCGGCGTAAATGCACAGACAGGATATTTCGACAGAATAATAAATAATAGAACCAGGTCCGGCGTAAACGCACAGACATGATATTTTGACAGAATAATAAAGAACAAAATATTAGAAGAATTTTACCATGTATGCTGTACTTCGCATAAACAGGTTATTCCAACAGAATAATAAGAATGAAATAATAACAGAATTCACCAGGCATGCGATAGACCGCACAGACAGGTTATTCCTAACAGAATAATAAATAATAGAACTAGGTCCGGCGTAAACGCACAGATAGGATATTTCGATAGAATAATAAATAATGGAACCAGGTCCAGCGTAAACGCACAGACAGGATATTCTGACAGAATAATAAATAATGGAACCAGGTCCGGCGTAAAACGCACAGACAAGATATTTTGACAGAATAATAAAGAATGAAACAACAGAAGAATTTCACCAAGTATAGGGTAGCCCGCATATACAGGTTATTCCAACAGAATAATAAAGAATGGAATAATAGAAGTTCTCATCATGAATAAGAAAGAAATAATACCCTTTACGAGTACAACAAATAATATCTCTTACCGTAAAAGAAACTTGATATCGGAGTAGTGAAGTAGCAGAATACTTTTCTTCTTTCTCTCTATAGTTTCTCTCTCTAGAGTTTCAATAAATTCGTAAGAAAATAATGAAGGAATGCACTTCTATTTATAGAAAAATGGACTGCATAGTAACTAACTCATGAACGGTCTATATTAATTTACTTTAATCTG
Organism: Panax notoginseng; assembly: GCA_016801055.1. NCBI lineage: Eukaryota > Viridiplantae > Streptophyta > Magnoliopsida > Apiales > Araliaceae > Panax > Panax notoginseng. Next base: position 147,209,072 of record CM029012.1, on the reverse strand, counting down.
ACGGTCCATATTTAAAGGAAAATCTTTTAAATAAAATATAATATATTCTATTTATAATTTAATAAAACGAATAACTTTATAAAAGATTTTACTATGCAAATACTATGCAGACACTCTGCAAATACTATGCATAATAAAATATAATATATTCTAATTATTGTCTAACAAAACAGATAACTTTATAAAAATATTTTATTTTATATAAAAAGATTTTAATATTAGCCTAATAAACCGAATAACTTTATAAAAGTATTTTGTTTTATATAAAAAGCTTTTCTGTTTTATTACATTAATAATATTAATAAAACAAAACTGAGTGACTTCTCACGTAAGCATCAATAATCAATACCGTGTGCTACTCATCTCTTCGACATACTTAGTACGTACGTAAATTTCGAGGGCGAAATTTCATAAGGAGGGAAGATTGTGAGACCCCATATTTTATGAATAAAGATTTAATTTTCTCGAAATAATTTTTTTAATATTATGGTGTGGATTTGATATAATGTTATAGTTGTGGGTGGTATTTATAAATTTTGCAAAGTATGCAAGTTGTTGTATAATATTCGATTGGTCGGGAAATATTCTTTTTGTCGGAGAATATCCGTACGACAGTACAATCATTGGTGGACCCCGTAACGAAATTATTGTCTGATTGAAAAAATGACAAAATACTTTATAAAAATAATGGCGAAAGTTTTACCGTTAACTGTTGAAACACCCGGTGTTAAAAGTACAGTAATACGCGTGGTTGCATAGTAGTACACGGTATTGATTATTGATGCTTATGTGAGAAGTTAATCAGTATTGTTCAATCGGGTATTTGGGACACTTTTCGTGTCGGAGTACTATTCACGAGTTACTATTCATGATTCACGAGTTATTATTCACGAGTTACTATTGATCACCCGTAAAATATATTTCTTTTCGGTCCAAATCATTTTTGGGTACAATATTATTCTATGAGGAGATGTGCTAATTTTTCAGACCGTTGGTTGAAGATAAAATAGTAAATCAATATGGACCGTTGGTAGAAAGTTATAATAGTGAATCAATATAGATCGCTAGTTTAAAGTTTTAATAGTAAATTAGTATGGACTGTTGCTTTAAGTTTTAATAGTAAACCAATATGGACCGTCCGTTTAAAAGTAAATCAATTTGGACCGTTCATGAATTAGTAACTATTCAGTCTATTTTCCTATAAATAGAAGCTCATTTCTTCATTATTTCTTACGAATTTACTGAAACTCTAGAGAGAGAAATTATAGAGAGAGAGAAGAAAAGTATTCTGCTACTTCACTACTCCGATATCAATTTTCTTTTACGGTAAGGGATATTATTTGTTGTACCCGTAAGGAATATTATTTCTTTTATATTCATGAAGAGAACTTCTGTTATTCCATTCTTTATTATTCTGTTGGAATAACCTGTATACGCGGACTACCCTATACTTGGTGAAATTCTTCTGTTATTCCATTCTTTATTATTATGTTGGAATAACCTGTTTATGCGAAGTACCGCATACATGGTGAAATTCTCCTATTATTCTGTTCTTTATTATTCTGTCGGAATATCCTGTCCGTGCTTTTACGCCGGACCTGGTTCCATTATTTATTTTTCTGTCGGAATATCCTGTCTGTGCGTTTTACGCCGGACCTGGTTCCATTATTTATTATTCTGTCAGAATATTCTGTCTGTGCATTTTACGCCGGACCTGATTCCATTCTTTATTATTCTGTTGGAATATCCTGTCTGTGCATTTTTCGTCGGACCTGGTTCCGTTATTTATTATTCTGTTGGAATAACCTGCCTGTGCGGTCTATCGCATGCATGGTGATTTCTTTTGTTATTTCATTCTTTATTATACTCAGTTGGTTAAAACTTTGACTTCTATACTCTATGAAATTAGTGGAATATCCTTGATATTTGCGCTTCATCCAGTATCTTTTCATGTAAATATTCTTCTGAGCATTTTTGAATTTTACTCTACAAAGAAGTATCATGTTGACAATTTGGACGTTATCAGTTCCTAGATAAATTAATTCTTGAACTTGTTTTATTGAATTCTTATATCATTGTCATCATCCTCATGTTTATATTTTGTTGAAAGTCATCTGTGGCCTGTAGTGCATAGATGGACTTGGTATGATTATGACCAGGGATTATTCGGTGTAATCATGACCGTAATATTACAAATAATGTGAAAAAAGTCCTCATTGGCCCGTAGTGCATTGATGGATAATTTTTGGTATGATTATGGCTATGGATTCTCTTTGGCTGTAGTGCAAAGATGAGTTATTTTATGGCATGATCAGGACCGTTAATAAAAATATGATTATCTTTAGCCGTAGTGCATGGATAATTCGTGGTCGTGATACTAAAGAATATCCTTGGCCGTAGTGCAGGGGTGATTCGATGATGTAGATTATTTATTAAGCTGAGTCCCAGCGATAAAAGTAATGAAAAACCTTTTAAATCATAGAAGATAGTAGATTTTATTCCCTACTTGACTCTTCTAATGGATTGCTTGTTCCGCTGCAGTTAAACTTGATGGTTATTATATTTTATCAGTTTAACACTGTTGAAGGCTAACGATAAATTATTGTGCATTATCTTAGTCATAGTATTTCTTATTGGGCTAGTTGAGCTCACCCTTTCTTTCACTGTTCTCTTCAAGAAATGAGAACGTAGCTGGGACTAGTCGGGGAACAGAGTGATGATCCTAGATGTTTACATTAGTAGTCCTCACTATTCTGTGAAATAGTGTGATAATAATTGTAATGAGGGCTCCTTTTGAGTTTGTATACTCTCTAGCAGACAATATTTGTATTCAAACTCACAGTTTATGTTTTGTCGTATTGTACACGACAGTTGTATTATTAAGTTGTATTTGAATTCTGTACTATGTATCTGGCGACTCAAGATTGGTGCTGTATACTTAATTTTGGGGGCGTCACAGTTGGTATCAGAGCTTAGGGATATGATCTCTGGCTGAGATGTGAGATAAGAACTAGGAGGGGAGAGACGGGGAATTTCTTCGCTAGTATGAATTACCTAAGTTTACTTGTTATTTAATTGGTCGGTCAGAGTATAGGGATAATATGTGATTTGTTAATTAACCCTTATTTTGTGGCAGTATTTGAAAATGGCATCTGAAAATATTGAGGTAAGCAATGGAGCACATGAGACTGTTGAGTCACAGCTGATTAATAGCCAGAATAATGTGCAACAGGAAGGCAATAATCCTCCTATAAACAACAACATGATAAAATGACGAACGACGGTACGTTTAGGAGTTTTTTAGAATTCATGCAACATCAGGCGAAGGCGGCTTCTGTTCATAATGTAGGTAAAAATAATGGCAACCCACGGTCGGTCACCGCTAAGCAGTTCAAGGAGCTGGGATCACCGGAGTTTTTGGGAAAGCCAGAACCACTTAAGGCGGAGACGTGGTTAAAGCAGATCACCAAGATATTTGATGTCTTGTAATGCTCAGAGGAGCAAAAGGTTCCCTTTGCAACCTTTATGTTGCGTGAAGAGGCAGATTACTGGTGGGAATCTGTAAAACGTACCCTGCCTGACGCACTCAAGATGTCTTGGGAAAAGTTCCAAGAGCTGTTCAATGACAAGTACTTTCTCGAAAGCATTCGTCACATGAAAGAGGTGGAATTTGTAACGCCCCCAAAATAGGTCCATTCCATCTAACCCATTCTGAGTCGCCAAATACATGGTACAGAAAACAACTACAACTTTATTACAACAATTGTCGTATAAAATACAACAACACATATGCTGTGAGTTTGTATTGACCCCAGTACAAAACTCATTTCTAAAACCCTCAAATATTTTTTTCACCTAAAACGAACGTGTAATGTGCCAAAGACGTTGGCTCGAGTGGTTGAAGATTATGATCGTACCATTTAATATCATCGTGGATAAAATGAACGTGGTAGTTGACGCTTTGAGTAGAAGATAGTATGCGTTTACGAGTGCGATATTGTTAACACAAAGACTCATTTCGTATAACTTACAAGTGATGAAGATAGAGTTAAAGACTCTAGGGACTCACGTGAAGATAACGAATATACGAGTAGAATCGACTTTAATCGATAAAGTAAAAGTCGCTCAAGCTATACACCCGGAGCTGATAAATGTGAAGAAGAAGGTTCAAGAGGGCGTTATTCTAGAAGCAAGAATCGACGAAGAGAGGAAATCTCAACCCTCAATTTAATTGGCCCATTTGAAATCCTTGATGAAGTAGGAACTGTGGCCTATAGACTCGTTTTACCGTCAAGTATGTTGCGTGTTCAGAACGTTTTTTTTACGTATCGATGTTACGTAAATATGTGGACGACCCGAACCACATTATTAAATTAGAACTAGACGAGATAACAGAAGATTTAACGTATGAGGAGATACGTGTTAAAATCTTGGATAAGAAGGATCATATTCAACACTCAAAGGTTATACCTCAAGAGTTAGAATCTGAAATGAAGTCAATGTATCTTCATCTCTTCGGCATACCAGGTACGTACGTAAATTTCGAGGGAGAAATTTCATAAGGAAGGGAGATTGTGAGACCCTAGATTTTATGAATAAAGATTTAATTTTCTCAAAGTAATTTTTTAATATTATGGTGTGGATTTGATATAATGTTATTGTTGTGGGTAGTATTTATAAATTTTGCAAAGTATGCAAGTTGTTGTATAATATTCGATTGGTCGAGAAATATTCTTTTTATCGGAGAATATCCGTACGACGGTACAATCATTGGTGGTCTCCGCAACGAAAATACTCACAAAATACACTCAATAATCTAGAGAGAGAAAGAGAGAAAACTTGTTTCTGGTGTGATTTTCAATTCTAACTTAACCCTCTATTTATAGGAAAATATTAGCACGCCGAAGCAGACTTAACCTGCAACCTGATGGCTTTACCTGCTACTATTCCCACCCACCGCATTTGAAATTCAATTGAGCACATTTCTCACCAATAAAAAGTGGAGCCCACCAATTCTAGAATTTTTCACCAAAATAATTTATAACCTAATTTTCGAATCAGTCACCTCTTAAAATTTATAACAAATCATACGCTCATTTTTAACCGTTCAAAATTTGTGGACATATACTCAACTTATATATGTATAACATATCCAAAAATTACAACGATCCAACGGCCGGATTAAAAATTATAACTCCCGCAATATATCTCAAAAAACACTGGTTTGATTTTTAATACCTCCAATTCGACAAAATACTGATAAAACACCTCAACATTAATTCCTTCATTTATAACCACATAAATAAATCCATCTTTTATATCCACGTCAAATAAATATTTCCTTATCATATGAATTAATAATTAATTATTCACAAATAATATTACAGAATCACAATAATGACAACCAGGCAGTTTTCAGGAAAGATGGGGCTTTTCGATAAGGATTTCTCCTTACTCGCGCGCAATTAGGTGACCAAACCTCTCCTTGACAGAACTTTCTAGACATTGCCAATAATGCTATCTAATAATATTATTCACATAATATGAATTATTGATCTGATAATGGGAAATACTGTGCAGTAACAATTATTGAAACAACAATAATATAAAATATCAACGCAGCAATTATTAAATCAATAAAATAAAATATTGAACAGTAATTACTGTAACAATTATTGAGTAGTGTCTTCTTACGTAAGGATCAATAATTCAACAATACTGTGCAATACCGCGTGCTACTGTGTAACTACGCGTATTACTATATTTTAACCACCAGGTATTCTAACAGTGTTAACGGTAACAATTATGCCGTTATTTATAAAAACTTAAATTTGTCATTTTTTTCATCCGACAGTTATTCTATTATGGGGACCACAAATGGCTGCGCCGTCGTACGAATATTCTCCGACAGAAAGAATATTCCACGACTAAACGAATATTCCCCGACAACAATGAATATTTTATAACCACTTGCGTATTTTGAAAAAAAAATTCATATATCACCCTTAACTTTAACTTTTATCAATTTAACCATTTACTGAATAGTAATTATAAGAAAAATTGAATACTTTTATTTCATAAAATTCGGGGTCTTACAATCTCCCCTCCTTATGAAATTTCGTCCTTGAAATTTACGTACCTGGTATTTCGAAGAGTTGAGAATACCTTGCTATCAATTCAGATTCTATCTCCTCGGTCATCATGATTTCTCCATTGCTCATCTCCCGTGATAACTTCATTTAGGTTCCTCACTTGTTGGAAAGTCATGGCAACCGCTATCCCTTGAACTACTCGACTTTGACTTGTCTGGGGCAGCATTTGGTGTCATCACTACCGTTGGAATATACTTTTCTATAGGGCATATTCCACCCTCAACTGCTTCGTCGTACTCCTGATTTATGATCTGAATCATCAATCTTCGATCCATATCGAATTCAAGTTGACCGCTCTGTATAGGGTAATTCAAAACTCGATGTTGGGTTCTCCCAATTGTTGTCCAAAAAGAGAAATACATATCATCTATTTTAGCCTTCTTAGATCGGACATCTCTTTCCACAATATCAATGCGTCGTGCGGCTTTTCCCCATGCATCACTCACTCTTACTCGTTCAGTTTTTTCTTCCTTCAGCTCAGATTCCAACTTTATCATCTTATACTCTGCCAAAGAATGCTTCTGTTCAAGCATCACATATCGGGGTAACACAAGCTTGAATTGTTGCATCCTTTTGCTCCACGACCGCCTGTCGTTCTTCAACCTGCTCTTCTAACTCATGAATACGATTTTGCAATTCTACATTTTGATCATATAATACCTCTAATAAATTCTCCTCAGGTACCTCTTCTTTCTCTTCTTTCTCACTCTCAGCTATTACCTCTGCGACCATCTCGGGTGCAACTATCAATTCTTCACTCACCACATGGATTTCTCTAATTCCTTCTTCGCCTGACATCACATTATCCGGGTTGGTGATTAGAGCTATCCCCAAGGTCTCATTCACTCTATTATTAACATTCTCAGCAGCCATTCTCAAATACTGTCATAAAATAAGGGTTAATTAAACAAATTAACATATCACATAATATCCCGATATTATAACTGACCAACAAATAAGCTTAGGTAGAACACACTAGCGAAGGATTTACTCATCTCTCACCTCCTAGTTATATTTCCCGATCCCGCCAGAGACCATATCCCTAAGCTCTGATACCAAATGTGACAACCCCAAAATAGGTCCATTCCATCCAACATATTCTGAGTCGCCAAATATATGGTACAAAAAATAACTAAAACTTTATTACAACAATTGTTGTCCAAAGTACAACACATATGCTGTGAGTTTTAATACAAATATATACCAAATGTGACTCATGTCTCAACTGTGGATAGCACGTCACAATGACACCTTATATAAAGGTATAGTCAAAAACTGTTTTAGAAATTAAAATCTTTGAGAAGTGCTCCAGGAAACCTTCGTACATAGGAGGCCATGCTTCTAGGTTATGATAGATATCATATGTTCACAGAATTATCCTTGGTTGACCTAATAGACCCTAAAGAAAAACAAGAAGATTACTATCATATTCTTTCCAATGGTGAGTCTTCTCTTGACATATCATTATCTCCACTGTCTTTAATCTTGAATTATACTTCAAACAAACACCAAGATTATATAGGTAGTGCTCGTAAATATACTCAGCTAGTGGATGTGCACAACCCTGTCTTATAATGACACGAGGTTGTATGACATTAGACATCTTGTATGATAGTGGCAAAACACCCTTCCAACGTTGGGTTCGCCTCACCCTATTGGATCCATCAAATATAACTACTAAATGATGACCACCGTTCAATTCCCCTGTTACCCCCGCTCGACCCAGCTACACTCGTATTACCTGAAAGGAATTTTGAAACAGAAGGGTGAGCACGAATAGCTCAGTAAAGAATATCATGACTACAGATAAATAAATTATCAATAGCCTTTAACAGTAATAAATCAAAGATTTAGAACATATGGTAGATGATATAAATTTTCAACCATAGTTGCAGCGAAACGAACAATCCATTAGAAGAGTCAAATAGACCATAAAGTCTATTATCTTCTCCACATTAAAAGTCCACCAACAATGTTTCATCCCTGTAATATCAACCAACGGTTCTGGTTCACAATCATATGAATAACTCATAATTATAATTGTGGTTCTAAATTCCTCTTCACATCCAAGACGAAGATAATTTTCATAACCTGTCTTTACCTGAAACATTAAAGATCATGGTTATACCAAATCACATTTCCTATTCATAATCATACTGATAAATTCATCTTTACACTACGGACCAAAGATATTCGTCAACAGTTCATCTTTGCACTACTGACCAAAGATATTTAATAATAGGTCATCTTTGTACTACAGGCCAAAGATATTCAACAACAGATCATCTTTACACTACAGGTCAAAGATATTCAACAATAGATCATCTTTGTACTACAGGCCAAAGATATTCATGTAAGACCCCAACTTTTATAAATAAAGATGAATTTTCTATAAATATCATTTTTGAATATTATGGAGTTAATTTGATATAATGTTATAGTTGTGGGTAATATTTATAAATTTTACAAAGTACGCAAGTTGTTATATAATATTCGATTGGTCGGAGAATATTCGTTTTAACAGAGAATATTCGTACAACGACACAATCATTGGTGGACCCCACAACGGAATTATTGTCGGATTGAGAAAACGACAAAAATATTTTATTAAAAATAACGGCGGAAGTTTTACCATTGTTACTGTTGAACTACTCGGTAGTAAAAGTACAGTAATACGTGTGGTTGCATAGTAGCACAATGTATTGATTATTAATGTTTATGTGAGAAGTCACTCAGTTTGATTCAATTATTGTCAGTTAATAATATGAATTATTTAGCGATAATGACGTTTTGTTTTATTCGTATTATTAACGTAATAAAACAGAAATATCTTTTTATATAAAACAGAATACTTTATTAAAGTTATTCTATAAATAGAATATATTTTATTTTATTTAAAAGATTTTTCTTTAAATATGGACCGTCAGATTAAAGTAATCAATCTGGACCGTTCATGGATTAGTTACTATGCATTCTATTTTTCTATAAATAGCAACTCATTCCTTCATTATTTCTTACGAATTCACTGAACTCTAGAGATAGAAACTATAGAGAGAAACGATAGAGAGAAAGAAGAAGAGTATTCTGCTACTTAACTACTTCCTTATTTCAACTCTTCTTTAAAACGATAAGGGGTGTTATTCTTTCTTATTCATGAAGAGAACTGTTGTTATTCCATTTCTTATTATTCTGTTGGAATAACCTGTATACGCGGTCTACCCTATACTTTGTGACATTCTTCTATTATTCTGTTGGAACATCCTGTCTGTGTGTTTTACATCGGACCTGGTTCCGTTTTTCTTATTATTCTGTTGGAACATCCTGTCTGTGTGTTTTACACCGGACCTGGTTCCGTCTTGTTATTATTCTGTTGGAACATCCTGTCTGTGTGTTTTACACCGGACCTGGTTCCATTATTTATTATTCTGTCGGAATATCATGTCTGTGCGCTTACGCCGGACCTGGTTCCATTATTTATTATTCTGTTGGAATAACCTTTCTGTGCGGTCTATCGCATGCATGGTGATTTCTTTTGTTATTTCATTCTTTATTATACTCAGTTGGTTAAAACTTTGACTTCTATACTCTATGAAATTAGTGGAATATCCTTGATATTTGCGCTTCATCCAGTATCTTTTCATGTAAATATTCTTCTGAGCATTTTTGAATTTTACTCTACAAAGAAGTATCATGTTAACAATTTGGACGTTATCAGTTCCTAGATAAATTAATTCTTGAACTTGTTTTATTGAATTCTTATATCATTGTCATCATCCTCATGTTTATATTTTGTTGAAAGTCATCTGTGGCCTGTAGTGCATAGATGGACTTGGTATGATTATGACCAGGGATTATTCGGTATAATCATGACCGCAATGTTACAAATGATGTGGTAAAAGTCCTCATTGGCCCGTAGTGCATTGATGGACAATTGTTGGCATGATCATGACCATTAATGAATACACGAATATTCTTGGCCGTAGTGCAGGGGTGATTCGATGATGTGGATTATTTTATTAAGCTGAGTCCCAGCGATAACAGTGTTGAAAAACCTTTTAAATCATAAAATATAGTAGAGTTTATTTTCTACTTGACTCTTTTAATGGATTGCATGTTCCGCTGTAGTTAAACTTGATGTCTATTATATTTTATCAGTTTAACATTATTGAAGGCTAATGATAATTTATTCTGCATTATCTTAGTCATAATATTTCTTACTAGGCTAGTTGAGCTCACCCTTTCTTTCACTGTTCTCTTCAGGAAATGAGAACGTAGCTGGGGCAAGTCGGGGAACGGAGTGATGGTTCGAATGATAGTATTAGTTAGTAGTCCTCACTATTCTATGTAATAGTGTGTTAATAAATGTAATGAGGACTCCTTTTGAGTATGAATACTCTCTAGAAGATAATATTTGTATTCAAATTCGCAGTTTATGTTTTGTCGTATTGTACACGACAGTTGTATTAGTAAGTTATATTTGTATTCTGTACTTTGTATCTGACAATCCAAGATGGGTGATGTATACCTAATTTTGGGGGCATCACAGTTGGTATCAGAGCTTAGGGATATGATCCCTGGCTAAGATGTGAGAATAGAACTAGGAGGGGAGAGACGGGGAATTCCTTCGCTAGTATGACCTACCTAAGTTTATTTGCATGGTATTTAATTGGTCAGTCATAATATAAGGATAATATATGACATATCAATTAACCTTTATTTTGTGGCAGTATCTGAAAATGGCATCTGAGAATGTTGAGAATAGCAATGGAGCACAGGCGACTGTTGATTCACCACATATCAATAATCAGGATAATGTGCATCAGGAAGGTGACAATCCTCATGCAAACAACAACACTGACCAGATGATGAATGATGGAATGTTTAGAAACTTTATGCAGTTCATGCAACAGCAGGCGAGAGCGGCTCCTGTCCAAAATATAGGTGGAAACACTGAAAACTCTCGGACGGTCACCGCTAAACAGTTCAAGGAGCTGGGACCACCAGAGTTTAAGGGAGAGCCAAAATCACTTATAGCGGAAACATGGATAAAGCAGATTACCAAGATATTTGATGTCTTGGGATGCTCCGAGGAGCAAAAGGTTCCCTTTGCCGCCTTTATGTTGCGAGGAGAGGCAGATTACTGGTGAGAATCGATTAAGCGTACTCAACCTGCCGCACTGAAGATGTCTTGGGAGAAGTTCCAAGAGCTGTTCAACGACAAATACTTTTTTGAAAGTATTCGTCACATGAAGGAGGTGGAATTTATCAAGTTAGAGCAAAACAACATGACCGTGTCGCAGTACGAAGCCAAGTTTGCTGAGTTGTCCCGATTTGCGTCCCACTTGGTGGATAATGAAGAGCGAATGACGCGAATGTTTTTGCGAGGTTTGAAACCTGAGATACGTCAACATCTTATTTCTCATAAACTATGTTTGTATTTAGATGTTGTGAATAGGGCTCAGTTAGTGGAGCGCGATAACGAGTCAACGCAACCAAAAGAGAGCAGTCGACAAAATGATAATACCAGTGAGAGCGGTCATCGAAGCGGTGACAACAAGCGTGGAGGGAATTAACAGGCCAGAAATGGTAACCACTTCGATGGTAATCAAGGCCAAAATAATAAGAATGGTCATTTCAAGAAGAGGAGATTCAACAATGATGGAAAGACGTCAGCACCAGCACCCGTTGTTAAGGAAGGAGAACGACCACCTATCATATATTTCAAATACGGAGGGGAGGGGCACATCAGTCCAAACTGCGCGATGCCGTCTAAAACATGTTATAATTGTGGAAGAGAAGGTCATTTAGCTCGATTTTGTCGTTTACCAAAAATAAGTTCAGCCAAGATGGAGACACCAAAGGCCGTCCCAGAAAAGTCAAAATCGGTAGTGCAAGGGAGAGCGTTTTTTGTGACCTCCCAAAAAGCAAGGAACCCGAATGAGGTCATCACGGGTAAGCTTATCATAAACTCTAACGAAGTCTATACTTTATTTGATACCAGTTCTATCCATTCTTTTATTTCTCCTACTTGCGCTCATCGATTAAATTTGATTCCAGAGAAATTAGACTTTGATTTATCTGTTGAAACACCATTGGGAGAAACCTTCATTACATCCACGGTTTATAAGTCTTGTTTGGTTCAAGTTGGTATCCACACATTACCTGTCGATCTGATTTCATTAAAAATACTTGCATTTGACGTGATTCTAGGGATTGATTGGTTAACTACTCATCATGTAAAAATTGATTGTTTTCGTAAGGTTGTTAGCTTTCATATTCCTAATCGACCTATTATACGAATTCAAGCAACCAAACCATTAAAATCAATCGCTGTCATCTCAAGCCATAAAGCTATTCGTTTATTGAAAAACGGATGTCAAGCTTTCTTAGCTCATGTCACGGATCTAAACAAAAATACGTCAGTTTTGAATGATATTTCTATTGTTAATAAATTTCCTGACGTATTCCCTGAAGAACTTCCTGGCCTACCCCCAGAGCGTGAAATTGAATTTTGTATCGACCTTGAACCCGGTACAAAACCCATTTCCAAATCTCCATATCGAATGGCTCCTATTGAACTTTAGGAGTTAAAGATCCAACTGCAGGAATTGTTAGACATTGGCTTTATTCGTCCTAGTACTTCTCCTTGGGGTGCTCCTGTGCTATTCGTGAAAAAGAAAGATGGAAGTATGCGACTTTGTATTGATTATCGGGAGTTGAATCATGTCACCATCAAAAATAGGTACCCATTGCCACGTATTGATGACCTGTTTGACCAGTTGCAAGGAGCACAATTCTTTTCAAAGATCGATCTTCGTTCTGGATATCATCAGCTGAAGGTTAGAACTGAAGATATTCCAAAGACCGCTTTTAGAACTCGGTACGGGCATTATGAATTCCTAGTCATGTCCTTTGGATTGACTAATGCTCCTGCTGCCTTCATGGATATGATGAACCGGGTATTCAAGGAATATTTGGATCACTTTGTGGTCGTCTTTATTGATGACATCCTTATTTATTCCAAAAGTCGTGAAGATCATGAGCAACACTTGAGGCTGGTACTCCAAAAGCTTCGTGAATACAAGCTTTATGCCAAGTTGAAGAAATGTGAATTCTGGCTGGAGGAGGTAGCATTCCTTGGGCACGTAGTATCAAGTCGTGGAATATCGGTTGACCCGGCAAAGATTGAAGCTATTCAAAGCTGGGAGCAACCTAAATCAGTGACCGAAGTACGTAGCTTTCTTGGTTTAGCTGGTTATTATCGGAGATTCGTGAAAGGATTTTCTCGAATTGCTACTCCATTAACTCAGCTGACTCGGAAAGATACAAAGTTCGGTTGGAGCGAAGAATGTGAGTAGAGTTTTCAAGAACTCAAGAGGAGACTCATTTCAGCACCTGTTCTAACAATACCATCTGGCTCGGAGGGATTTGTCATCTACAGTGATGCTTCGAGCAAAGGGTTGGGATGCGTTCTCATGCAACATGGAAAAGTTATAGCCTATGCATCAAGACAACTCAAGGAATATGAGAGAAATTATCCTACTCATGATCTAGAGTTGGCAGTTGTTGTCTTTGCACTTAAAATTTGGAGGCATTACTTGTATGGGGAGAAGGTGGAGATCTTTACGGATCATAAAAGCCTCAAATATTTCTTCACTCAAAAGGAACTCAACATGCGACAACGACGTTGGCTTGAACTGTTGAAAGATTATGATCATACCATTCAATACCATCCTGGAAAAGCGAACGTGGTAGCTGACGCATTGAGTAAAAGATCATATGCAAGTACGAGTGCAATATTGTCAACACAAAGGCCCATTTTGTGTGACTTACAAAGGATGAAGATAGAGTTAAAGACTCCAGGGACCCATGTGATGATGGCGAATATACGAGTAGAACCAACTTTAATCGATAAAGTTAAAGCAGCTCAAGCTATAGACCTAGAGTTGATGCGTATGAGGAAGAAAGTGCAAGAAGGTGCTATGCCGGAAGCAAGAATCGATGAAGAAGGAATACTTCGAGTCAACTCCAGACTTTGTGTTCCTAACAACCCTGATTTAATGTATGAAATCATGATAGAGGCGCACAACATACCGTTTGCAATCCATCCTGGAAGTACCAAAATGTATCATGATCTTCGTCATACATTTTGGTGGAGCAATATGAAGAGAGAGATAGCGTTGTTTATCTCAAGGTGTCTAACTTGTCAACGAGTCAAAGCGGAGTATCAAGTACCAAAAGGTCCATTGCAACCACTTGAAATTCCAGAATGGAAGTGGGAGCACATTACCATGGATTTCGTTACCGGTCTTCATAGGGTTTCTCAAGGTATTGATGCGATTTGGGTCATTGTTGATAGATTGACCAAGTCTGCTCATTTCTTACCGATACGAGAAACTTATACACTTGAACGTCTTGCTCGTATGTACATAAACGATCTTGTAAGACTGCATGGTATGCCAGTATCCATAGTTTCTGACCGAGACCCAAGATTCACTTCACAATTTTGGGTTAGTTTACAAAAAGCTATGGGCACGGATTTACGATTTAGTTCAGCATATCATCCTCAGAAGGACGGACAATCAGAGAGGACTATTCAAACTCTTAAAGATCTATTAAGACTCTGTGTCTTTGACTTCAAGGGAAGTTGGGATAAGTTCTTACCATTGGTGGAGTTTTCCTACAACAACAGTTATCGAGCAAGTATTGGCATGGCTCCACTCGAAGCATTGTATGGAAGAAAATGTCGTTCTCCAGTATGCTGGGATGAGGTGGGTGAAGCAATGTTATTGGGACCGGAGTTGGTACGTATGACTACAGAAAAGATTCAAACGATCTGACAACGTATAAAAACCTCACAAGATCGACAAAAGAGTTATGCTGATCTTCATCGAAAGGACGTGGTTTTTAATGAGGAGATCATGTGTTCTTACGTGTTGCTCCATGGAAAGGAGTTACGAGATTTAAAAAGAGAGGAAAGCTCAATCCTCGATTCATCGGTCCATTTTTAATCCTCGATCGAGTAGGAACTGTGGCTTATAGACTCGCTTTATCGCCAAGTATGTCTCGTGTTCATAACGTTTTTCACATATCCATGTTACGCAAATATGTGGAAGACCCGAACCACATTATTGAGTTAGAACCGGACGAAATAGCGGAGGATTTGACGTATGAAGAAGCTCCTATTCAAATCTTGGATAAGAAGGAACATATTCTACGCTCCAAGGTTATACCTCAAGTCAAAGTTTTGTGGAGAAACCACGATGTTAAGGAAATGACTTGGGAGTTAGAATCTGAAATGAAATCAAGGTATCCTTACCTCTTCGACATACCAGGTACGTACCCTAATTTCGAGGGCCAAATTTCATAAGAAGGGGAGGTTGTAAGACCCCAACTTTTATAAATAAAGATAAATTTTCTATAAATATCATTTTTGAATATTATGGAGTTAATTTGATATAATGTTATAGTTGTGGGTAATATTAATAAATTTTACAAAGTACGCAAGTTGTTATATAATATTCGATTGGTCGAAGAATATTCGTTTTAACAGGGAATATTCGTACAACGACACAATCATTGGTGGACCCCACAACGGAATTATTGTCGGATTGAGAAAACGACAAAAATATTTTATTAATAATAACGGCGGAAGTTTTACCATTGTTACTGTTGAACTACTCGGTAGTAAAAGTACAGTAATACGTGTGGTTGCATAGTAGCACAATGTATTGATTATTAATGTTTATGTGAGAAGTCACTCAGTTTGATTCAATTATTGTCAGTTAATAATATGAATTATTTAGCGATAATGACGTTTTGTTTTATTCGTATTATTAACGTAATAAAACAGAAACATCTTTTTATATAAAACAGAATACTTTATTAAAGTTATTCTATAAATAGAATATATTATATTTTATTTAAAAGATTTTTCTTTAAATATGGACCGTCAGATTAAAGTAATCAATCTGGACCGTTCATGGATTAGTTACTATGCATTCTATTTTTCTATAAATAGCAACTCATTCCTTCATTATTTCTTACGAATTCACTGAACTCTAGAGATAGAAACTATAGAGAGAAACGATAGAGAGAAAGAAGAAGAGTATTCTGCTACTTAACTACTTCCTTATTTCAGCTCTTCTTTAAAACGGTAAGGGGTGTTATTCTTTCTTATTCATGAAGAGAACTGTTGTTATTCCATTTCTTATTATTCTGTTGGAATAACCTGTATACGCGGTCTACCCTATACTTTGTGACATTCTTCTATTATTCTGTTGGAACATCCTGTCTGTGTGTTTTACACCGGACCTGGTTCCGTTTTTATTATTATTCTGTTGGAACATCCTGCCTGTGTTTTTTACACCGGACCTGGTTCCGTCTTATTATTATTCTGTTGGAACATCCTGTCTGTGTGTTTTACACCGGACCTGGTTCCATTATTTATTATTCTGTCGGAATATCCTGTTTGTGCGGTTACGCCGGACCTGGTTCCATTATTTATTATTCTGTCGGAATATCCTGTCTGTGCGTTTACGCCGGACCTGGTTCCATTATTTATTATTCTGTTGGAATAACCTGTCTGTGCGGTCTATTGCATGTATGGTGATTTCTTTTGTTATTCCATTCTTTATTATACTCAGTTGGTTAAGTTTTAACTTCTATACTCCATGAAATTAGTGGAATATCCTTGATAATTGCGGTTCATCTAGTATCTTTTCATGAAAATATTCTTCTAAGCATTCTTAAATTTTACTCCACAAAGTAGTATCATGTTGACAATTTGAACGTTGTTAATTATTGGATAAATTAATTCTTGAACTTATTTTATTGAATTCTTATATCATTGTCATCATCCTCATGTTTATAAATTGTTGAAAGTCATCTGTGGCCTGTAGTGCATAGATGGACTTGGTATGATTATGACCAGGGATTATTCGGTATAATCATGACCGTAATGTTACAAATGATGTGGTAAAAGTCCTCATTGGCCCGTAGTGCATTGATGGACAGTTGTTGGCATTATCATGACCATTAATGATTACACGAATATCCTTGGCCGTAGTGCAGGGGTGATTCGATGATGTGGATTATTTTATTAAGCTGAGTCCCAGCGATAACAGTGTTGAAAAATATTTTAAATCATAAAAGATAGTAGAGTTTATTTTCTACTTGAATCTTTTAATGGATTGCTTGTTCCGCTGCAGTTAAATTTGATGTCTATTATATTTTATAAGTTTAACATTGTTGAAGGCTAATGATAATTTATTCTGCATTATCTTAGTCATAATATTTCTTACTGGGCTAGTTGAGCTCACCCTTTCTTTCACTGTTCTCTTCAGGAAATGAGAACGTAGCTGGGGCAAGTCGGGGAACAGAGTGATGGTTCGAATGATAGTATTAGTTAGTAGTCCTCACTATTCTATGTAATAGTGTATTAATAAATATAATGAGGACTCCTTTTGAGTATGAATACTCTCTAGAATATAATATTTGTATTCAAACTCGCAGTTTATGTTTTGTCATATTGTACACGACAGTTGTATTAGTAAGTTGTATTTGTATTCTGTACTTTGTATCTGACGACCCAAGATGGGTGATGTGTACCTAATTTTGGGGGCGTCACAATTCATATCTCAAAGCAATATATAATCATTTATATAAACAATAATTATAACCATGTTGATCAATTCACTTTTGCACTTAAGCTAAAGATATTCAATTATAAATTCAATGGTCATGATCATACCATTCAACAATTCAACTTTGCACTACTGGCCAAAGAGAACCCATAGTCACGATAATACCAATAATCTACCCATCTTTACACTCAAGTCAAAGAGAAATTTCATCACCAGGATTATAAAAATGTTATATATGATAATAAAAATAATATGATCAACAACGGCATTTAATTTCAAGAGTAAGATTCATAAATCAACGATAATTTGGTTAGAAAAAAGAAACCAATTTTGTCGTGAATAGTACCCGTGAATAGTAACTCGTGAATAGAAACTCATGAATAGTAACTCGTGAATAGTAATCCCGACATGAAAAAGGAAAAAATTCCACAATAAAATTGATACCAATATTTCAGTATAATGATATTGAAATAATAACATTTCTTAAACTTATAAACAATTTATTTTAATTGTTTACACTTTACTAAATAATGCATTTAATCATCCTAAAATGTCAAATTCATAAGATTTCATCACCAATAACCAAAACCCTCGTCAAAAATCTGCATATACCTTATATAGGATTCTCAAGTCATAAAATCCTATTTTTCACCTTTCTTACTTCACATAACATATTTAATTTATTTACTCATAATTAGTCTATTTTCATGAAAAATACCAAATCAGTCCCAAAAATATTTCTTTTCTGAGATTTAGCAGAATATAGTCCCATATTGAACATATATTTTTCTTAGAATTTTTAAAAATCATTTACTATTTTTCATATGGCCAAAACAGCCGAATATTTAGATATTTATCAAATATTATACTTTTATCTAAAAATTCCGAAATTTACAGAGTATACTTCTATCATATACATGTACTCCCAATAAAAATTTCATCAATTTTAGAGTTAACCATAAGGAGTTATAAGCGGTTACTTTTAAAATAGTCTTTTCTCATAAAATTCATACCTCTTAATCTATACATCCAAAAATCGCCATTTTTGGACACAATCTAAAAAACTCATCAAATTATCATTTCAAATTTTTCCAAAATTTTTGAAGGTCAGAAATTTTACGAAATTAAGAATCATACAACCCTTAAAATCCCTTACTATCTCTTACATCAAAAGAGCAGCACTTCTGACTGGATATCGGATATGACGCTGGAGAAAACTTGCACTGATGAAAGAAAGAGAAAACTAAATACTCACAAAATGCACTCAATAATCTAGAGAGAGAAAGAGAGAAAACTTGTTTCTGGTGTGATTTTCAATTCTAACTTAGCCCTCTATTTATAGAAAAATGTTAGCACGCCGAAGCAGACTTAACCTACAACCTGATGGCTTTACCTACTACTATTCCCACCCACCACATTTGAAATTCAATTGAGCACATTTCTCACCAACCAAAAGTGGGGCCCACCAATTCTAGAATTTTCTACCAAAATAATTTATAACCTAATTTCTGAATCAGTCACCTCTTAAAATTCATAACAAATCATACACTCATTTTTAACGGTTCAAAATTTATGGACATATACTCAACTTATATATGTATAACATATTCAAAAATTACAACGATCCAACGGTCGGATTAAAAATTATAACTTCCACAATATATCTCAAAAAGCACTGGTTTGATTTTTAATACCTCCAATTCGACAAAATACTGATAAAACACCTCAACATTAATTCCTTCATTTATAACCACATAAATAAATCCATCTTTTATATCCACGTCAAATAAATATTTCCTTATCATATGAATCAATAATTAATTATTCACAAATAATATTACAGAATCACAATAATGACAACCAGGCAGTTTCCAGGAAAGAGGGGGCTTTTCGATAAGGATTTTTCCTTACTGGCGCGCAATTAGGTGACCAAACCTCTCCTTGACAGAACTTTATAGACATTGCCAATAATGCTATCTAATAATATTATTCACATAATATAAATTATTGATCTGATAATGGGAAATACTGTGCAGTAACAATTATTGAAACAACAGTAATATAAAATATCAACGCAGCAATTATTGAATCAATAAAATAATATATTGAACAGTAATTACTGTAACAATTATTGAGTAATGCCTTCTTACGTAAGGATCAATAATTCAACAATACTGTGTAATACCGTGTGCTACTGTGCAACTACGCGTATTACTGTATTTTAACCACCAGGTATTCTAACAGTGTTAACGACAACAACTACGCCGTTATTTATAAAAACTCAAATTTGTCGTTTTCTTCATCCGACAGTTATTCTGTTATGGGACCCATAAATGGCTGCGCCATCGTACGAATATTCCCCGACAGAAAGAATATTCCACGACTAAACAAATATTCCCCGACAACAATGAATATTTTATAACCACTTGCGTATTTTGAAATTTTTTTTCGTATATCACCCTTAACTTTAACTTTTATCAATTTAACCATTTACTGAATAGTAATTATAAGAAAAATTGAATACTTTTATTTCATAAAATTCGGGGTCTTACAATATTCTTTCTTTCTTATTCATGAAGAGAAATTCTGTTATTCCAGTCTTTATTATTCTGTTGGAATAACCTGTATACGCGGGCTACCCTAAACTTGGTGAAATTCTTCTGTTATTACATTATTTATTATTCTGTTATAATATTCTGTCTGTGCGTTTTACGCCGGACCTGGTTCCATTATTTATTATTCTATCGGAATATCCTGTCTGTGCTTTACGCCGGACCTGGTTCCATTATTTATTATTCTGTCGGAATATCCTGTCTGTGCGTTTTACGCAAGACCTGGTTCGATTATTTATTATTCTGTCGGAATCTCCTGTCTGTGCATTTTACGCCGGACCTAGTTCCATTCTTTATTATTCTGTTGGAATATCTTGTCTGTGCTTTTTACGCCGGACCTGGTTCCGTTATTTATTATTCTGTTGGAATAACCTGTCTGTGCGGTCTATCGCATGCATGGTGATTTCTTTTGTTATTCCATCTTTATTATACTCAGTTGGTTAAAACTTTGACTTCTATACTCCATGAAATTAGTGGAATATCTTTGATATTTGCGCTTCATCCAGTATCTTTTTATGGAAATATTTTTCTGAGCATTCTTGAATTTTACTCTACAAAGCAGTATCATGTTGACAATTTGAACGTTATCAGTTCCTAGATAAATTAATTCTTGAACTTGTTTTATTGAATTCTTATATCATTGTCATCATCCTCATGTTTATATTTTGTTAAAAGTCATCTATGGCCTGTAGTGCATAGATGGACTTGGTATGATTATGACCAGGGATTATTCGGTGTAATCATGACCGTAATATTACAAATGATGTGAAAAAAGTCTTCATTGGCCCGTAGTGCATTGATTGACAGTTTTTGATATGATTATGGCTATGGATTCTCTTTGGTCGTAGTGCAAAGATGAATTATTTTATGGCATGATCAAGACCGTTGATGAAAACATGATTATCTTTAGCCGTAGTGCATGGATAATTCGTGGTCGTGATACTAAAGAATATCATTGGCCGTAGTGCAGGGGTGATTCGATGATGTGGATTATTTATTAAGCTGAGTCCCAGCGATAAAAGTGATGAAAAACCTTTTAAATCATATAAGATAGTAGATTTTATTCTCTACTTGACTCTTCTAATGGATTACTTGTTCCGCTGCAGTTAAACTTGATAGTTATTATATTTTATCAGTTTAACACTGTTGAAGACTAATGATAATTTATTTTGCATTATCTTAGTCATAATATTTCTTACTGGGCTAGTTGAGCTCACATTTTCTTCCACTGTTCTCTTCTAGAAATAAAAATATAGCTGGGACGAGTCGAAAAACGGAGTGACGATCCAGATGATAGCATTAGTAGTCCTC
Organism: Panax notoginseng; assembly: GCA_016801055.1. Lineage (NCBI taxonomy): Eukaryota > Viridiplantae > Streptophyta > Magnoliopsida > Apiales > Araliaceae > Panax > Panax notoginseng. The sequence goes on along the minus strand of CM029012.1, from coordinate 147,187,352 downwards.
ACTATTCTATGAAATAGTGTGACAATAAATATAATGAGGACTTATTCTGAGAGTAGATATTGTCTAGAAGATAGTATTTGTATTAAAACTCACAGCTCTCTTGTTATATATTAAAGATTGTATTTGTATTCTATACAATGTATTGACGACTCAGAATAGGTGATGTATACCTATTTTGGGAGCGTCACAGTTAGGTGGTAATCATGGTCAAAATAATAAGAATGGACATTTAAAGAAGAGGAGATTCAACAATGATAGAAAGACGTCAGCACCAGCACCCGTTGTTAAGGAAGGAGAACGACCACCTATCATATGCTTCAAATGCGGAGGGGAGGGACACATCAGTCCAAACTACGCGATGCCATCCAAAGCATGTTATAATTGTGGAAGAGAAGGTCACTTAGCCCGATTTTGTCGTTCATCGAAGACAAGTTCAGCTATGATGGAGGCACCAAAGGTCGTCCCAGAAAAGTCAAAGCCGGTAGTTTAAAAGAGAGCGTTTTTTTCGTAACAAGGAACCTAAATAAAATTATCACGGGTATGTTAGTCATAAACTCTTGTGAAGTCTATACCGTGTTAGATACAGGTTCTACTCATTCTTTTATTTCACCTAGTTGTGTTCAATGTTTGAAGTTAACTCCGGAGAAGTTAGACTTTGATATATCTGTTTAAACTTAGTTGGGAGAAACCTTCGTTACCTCCACTATTTATAAATCTTGTTCAAATCAACACTTTCACGTTACCTGTCGATCTTATCTTTTTGAAAATACTTGCCTTTGATGTGATTTTTGAAAACGATTGGTTAACTACTCATCATGCTTTTCGTAAGGTTGTTAGCTTTCATATTCCTAACCAACCTATTATGCGAATTCAAGTAACCAAACCACTAAAGTCAATCATTGTCATATCAAGTCATAAGTAAAGAGCCCCGAGCCTTTCGCCGATGACTTCCTTATGTGGAAGTCAATCATTGTCTTTAAGCCGTAGTGCAAAGATGAATTGTTTTATGGCATGATCAGGACCGTTGACGAAAATATGATTATATTTAGCCGTAGTGCATGGATAATTCGTGGTCATGATACTAAAGAATATCCTTGGCCGTAGTGCAGGGGTAATTCGATGATGTGGATTATTTATTAAGCTGGGTCCCAGCGATAAAAGTGATGAAAAACCTTTTAAATCATAGAAGATAGTAGATTTTATTCCCTACTTGACTCTTCTAATGGATTGCTTGTTCCGCTGCAGTTAAACTTGATAGTAATTATGTTTTATCAGTTTAACACTGTTGAAGACTAATGATAATTTATTCTGCATTATCTTAGTTATAATATTTCTTACTGGACTAGTTGAGCTCACCCTTTTGCTTTCATTGTTCTCTTTAGGAAATGAGAACGTAGCGGGGACTAGTCGGGGAACGGAGTGACGGTTCAGATGATAGCATTAGTAGTCCTCCCTATTCTGTGAAATAGTTTTAAAATAAATGTATTGAGGACTGATTTTGAGTTTGAATCCTGTTTAGAAGAAAGTGTTGTATTAAAACTCACAGCTTATGTTTTGTAGTATCTTACACGACAGTTGTATAATTTAGTTTGTATTTGTATTCTATATCATGTATTTGGCGACTTAGAATAGGTGATGTATACCTATTTTGGGGGCGTCAACTGTGACGCCCCCAAAATTAGGTATACATCACCCATCTTGAGTCGCCAGATACATAGTACAAAATTCAAATATAACTTAATAATACAACTGTCGTGTACAATACGACAACATAAACTGTGAGTTTGAATACAATTATTATCTACTAGAGAGTATAAAAACTCAAAAGGAGTCCTCATTACAATTATTATCACACTATTTCACAGAATAGTGAGGACTACTAATGCACTATTTAGGACCATCACTCTGTTCTCCGACTCGTCCCAACTATATTCTCATCTCCTGAAGAGAACAGTGAAAGAAAGGGTGAGCTCAACTAGCCCAGTAAGAAATATTATGACTAAGATAATGCAGAATAAATTATCATTAGCCTTCAACAGTGTTAAACAGATAAAATATAGCAAACATCAAGTTTAACTGCAGCGGAACAAGCAATCCATTAAAAGAGTCAAGTAGAGAATCAATTCTACTATCTTTTATGAATTAAAAGGTTTCTCATCACTGTTAACGCTGAGACTCAGCTTAATAAATAATCCACATCATCGAATGACCCCTACACTACGGCCAAGGATATTTTTTAGTATCACGACCACAAATTATCCATGCACTACGGGCCAAGGACATTCGTGTATTCATTAATGGTCATGATCATGCCAACAACTGTCCATCAATGTACTACAGGCCAATGAGGACTTTTACCACATCATTTGTAACATTACGGTCATGATTATACCGAATAATCCCTGGTCATAATCATACCAAGTCCATCTATGCACTACAGGCCATAGATGACTTTCAACATAATGTAAACATGAGGATGATGACAATGATATAAGAATTCAATAAAACAAGTTCAAGAATTAATTCATCTAGGAACTAATAAAGTCCAAATTATCAACATGATACTGCTTTGTAGAGTAAATTTCAAGAATGCTCAGAAGAATAATTCCACGAAAGGATATGGGACGAAGCGCAAATATCAAGGAATTCCACTAATTTCATGGAGTATAAAAGTCAAAACTTTAACCAAATGAGTATAATAACGAATGGAATAACAAAAGAAATCACCATGCATGCGGTACTTCGCATGGACAGGTTATTCCAACAGAATAATAAGTAACGAAACCAGGTCAGGCGAAATTCGCACCGACAGGATATTCCAACAGAATAATAAAGACGGAACCAGGTCCGGCGTAAAACGCACAGACAGGTTATTCCAACAGAATAATAAAGACGGAACCAGGTCCGGCGTAAAACGCACAGATAGGATATTCCAACAGAATAATAAAGAATGAAATAACAGAAGAATTTCACCAAGTATAGTGTAGCCCGCGTATACCGGTTATTTCAACAGAATAATAAATAATGGAATAACAGAAGTTCTCTTCATGAATATAAAAATAATAATACCCCTTACGGGTACAACAAATAATATCTCTTACCGTAAAAGAAACTGAATATAAGAGTAGGGAAGTAGCAAAATATTTTTCTATAGTTTCTCTATAATTTCTCTCTTTAGAGTTTCAGTGAATTCGTAAGAAATAATGAAGGAATGAGCTTCTATTTATAGAAGAATGGACTGAATAGTAACTAATTCATGAACGGTTCAGATTAATTTACTTTTAATCGGACGGTCCATATTTAAAGCAAAATCTTTTAAATAAAATATAATATATTATATATTATATATATTACATGTGCAGAGAAAAAGAAATCACGGGTGAACAGTTAATAATTAGACGAAGTTCACGGGCAGAACAATTGGCAGGTCACGGATTAATTAATTCCCATGCAAGCTATATACATATAATCCCACTAACATTATATATATATATATATATACATATATATATATATATATATATAAGTCACTCAGTTTTGTTTTATTGGTATTATTAATGTAATAAAACAAAAAAACTTTTCATATAAAACAGAATACTTTTATAAAGTTATTCGTTTTATTAAGCTAATAGTAAAATCTTTTTATATAAAACAGAATATTTTTATAAAGTTATCTATTTTATTAGACAATAATTAGAATATATTATATTTTATTATGTATAGTGTTTGCATAGTGCCTACATAGTGTTTGCATAGTAAAATTTTTTATAAAGTTATTCGTTTTATTAGATTATAAATAGAATATATTATATTTTATTTAAAAAATTTTGCTTTAAATATGAATCGTCAGATACAAGTAAATCAATCTAGACCGTTCATGAGTTAGTTACTATGCAGTCCCTTTTTCTATAAATAGAAGCTCATTCCTTCATTATTTTCTTACGAATTCACTGAAACTCTAGAGAGAGAAATTATAGAGAGAGAGAAGAAAAATATTTTGCTACTTCACTACTCTGATATCAAGTTTCTTTTACGGTAATGTATATTATTTGTTGTATCCATATGGGATATTATTTGTTGTACTCGAAAAGGGTATTCTTTCTTTCTTATTCATGAAGAGAACTTCTGTTATTCCATTCTTTATTATTCTGTTGGAATAACCTGTATACGCGGGCTACCCTATACTTGGTGAAATTCTTCTGTTATTCCATTCTTTATTATTATGTTGGATTAACCTGTTTATACGAAGTACCGCATACATGGTGAAATTCTTCTATTATTTCGTTCTTTATTATTCTGTCGGAATATCATGTCTGTGCGTTTACGCCGGATCTGGTTTCATTATTTATTATTCTTCCTGTCTGTGCGTATACGCCGGACCTGGTTCCATTATTTATTATTCTGTCGGAATATCATGTCTGTGCTTTACGCTGGACCTGGTTCCATTATTTATTATTCTGTCAGAATATCCTGTCTGTGCGTTTTACGTCGGACCTGGTTCTATTATTTATTATTCTGTCAGAATATCCTGTCAGTGCGTTTTATGCCGGACCTGGTTCCATTCTTTATTATTCTGTTGGAATATCATGTCTGTGCGTTTTACGCCGGACCTGGTTCCGTTATTTATTATTCTGTTGGAATAACCTGCATGTGCGGTCTATCGCATGCATGGTGATTTCTTTTGTTATTCCATTCTTTATTATACTCAGTTGGTTAAAACTTTGACTTCTATACTCTATGAAATTAGTGGAATATCCTTGATATTTGCGCTTCATCCAGTATCTTTTCATGTAAATATTCTTCTGAGCATTTTTGAATTTTACTCTACAAAGAAGTATCATGTTGACAATTTGGACGTTATCAGTTCCTAGATAAATTAATTCTTGAACTTGTTTTATTGAATTCTTATATCATTGTCATCATCCTCATGTTTATATTTTGTTGAAAGTCATCTGTGGCCTGTAGTGCATAGATGGACTTGGTATGATTATGACCAGGGATTATTCGGTGTAATCATGACCGTAATGTTACAAATGATGTGAAAAAAGTTCTCATTGGCCCGTAGTGCATTGATGGACAGTTTTTAGTATGATTATGGCTATGGATTCTCTTTGGCAGTAGTGCAAAGATGAATTGTTTTATGGCATGATAAGGACCGTTGATAAAATATGATTATCTTTAGCCATAGTGCATGGATAATTCGTGGTCGTGATACTAAAGAATATCCTTGGCCATAGTGCAGGGGTGATTCGATGATGTGGATTATTTATTAAGCCGAGTCCCAACGATAAAAGTCATGAAAAACCTTTTAAATCATAGAAGATAGTAGACTTTATTATCTACTCGACTCTTCTAATGGGTTGCTTGTTCCGCTGCAGTTAAACTTGATGTTTGTTATATTGTATCAGTTTAACACTGTTTAAGGCTAATGATAATTTATTCTGCAATATCTTAGTCATAATATTTCTTACTGGGCTAGTTGAGCTCACCCTTTCTTTCACTGTTCTCTTCAGGAAATGAAAACGTAGATGGGACTAGTCGGGGAACAGAGTGATGATCTTAGATGTTTGCATTAGTAGTCCTCACTATTCTGTGAAATAGTGTGATAATAATTGTAATGAGGACTCCTTTTGAGTTTGTATACTCTCTAGTAGACAATATTTGTATTCAAACTCACAGTTTATATTTTGTCGTATTGTACACGACAGTTGTATTATGAAGTTGTATTTGAATTATGTACCATGTATCTGGCGACTCAAGATGGGTGATGTATACCTTATTTTGGGGGCGTCACAGTTGGTATCAGAGCTTAGGGATATGATCCCTGGCTGAGAAGTGAGATAAGAACTAGGAGGGGAGAGACGGGGAATTCCTTCGCTAGTATGACCTACCTAAGTTTATTTGGTATTTAATTGGTCGGTAAGAGTATATTGATAATATGTGATATGTCAATTAACCCTTATTTTGTGACAGTATTTGAAAATGGCATCCAAAAATGTTGAGATAAGCAATGAAGCACATGAGACCGTTGAGTCAGCAACGATCAATACCCATGATAATGTGCAACAGGAAGACAATAATCCTCAGGTAAACAACAACACCGATCAGATGATGAACGATGGGATGTTCAGAGGCTTTATGCAATTCATACAATATCGGGTGAGAGAGACACTTGTTCAAAATGTAGGTGGAAATAATGGCAACCCACGTTTGATCACCGCTAAGCAGTTCATGGAGTTGGGACCACCGGAGTTTTTGGGAAAGTCAGAACCACTTAAGGCGGAGACGTGGTTAAAGCAGATCACCAAGATATTTGAAGTCTTGGGATGCTCATAGGAGCAAAAGGTTCCCTTTGCCGGCTTTATGTTGCTTGAAGAGGCAGATTACTGGTGGGAATCTGTAAAACGTACCCAGCCTGACGCACTCAAGATGTCTTGGGAGAAGTTCCAAGAGCTGTTCAAAGACAAGTACTTTCCCGAAAGCATTCGTCACATGAAGGAGGTGGAATTTATCAAGTTGGAGCAAAACAACATGATCGTGTCACAGTACGAAGCCAAGTTTGCCGAGTTGTCCCGATTTACGTCCCATTTGGTTGATAATAAGGAGAGAATGACGCGAATATTTCTAAGAGGTTTGAAACCTGAGATACGTCAATATTTTATCTCTCATAAACTGTGTTTGTATTCAGATATTGTTAATAGGGCTCAAGTATTAGAGCGCGATAACGAGTCAACCCAACCAAAAGAGAGCAGCCGACAAAATGATAATACCGATGATAACAGTCATTAAAGAGGTGACAATAAACATGGAGGGAATCAACATGCCAGAAATGGTAACCACTTCGATGGTAATCATGGTCAAAACAATAAGAATAGACATTTCAAGAAGAAGAGATTCAACAATGATGGAAAGACGTCAGCACCAGCACCCGTTGTTAAGGAAGGAGAACGACCACCTATCATATGCTTCAAATACGGAGGGGAGGGACACATCAGTCCAAACTGCGTGATGTCGTCCAAAATATGTTATAATTGTGGAAGAGAAGGTCACTTAGCCCGATTTTATCGTTCACCGAAGACAAGTTCAGCTAGGATGGAGGCACCAAAGGCCGTCCCAGAAAAGTCAAAGCTGGTAGTTTAAGAGAGAGCATTTTTTTTCGTGACAAGGAACCTGAATAAAATTATCACGGGTATGTTAGTCATAAACTCTTGTGAAGTCTATACCATGTTAGATACTAGTTCTACTCACTCTTTTATTTCACCTAGTTGTGTTCAATATTTGAAGTTAACTCCGGAGAAGTTAGACTTTGATATATTTGTTTAAACTCAGTTGGGAGAAACCTTCGTTACCTCCACTATTTATAAATCTTGTTCAAATCAACACTTTCACGTTACCTGTCGATCGCATCTCTTTGAAAATACTTGCCTTTGATGTGATTTTAGGAATCGATTGGTTAACTACTCATTATGCTTTTTGTAAGGTTGTTAGCTTTCGTACTCCTAACCAACCTGTTATGCGAATTCAAAGTAACCAAACCACTAAAGTTAATCATTGTCATATCAAGCCATAAGTAAAGAGCCCCAATCCTTTTGTTGTTGACTTCCTTGTGTGGAATGCACTGAAGCCGAACTTTTCGTAGGCGACGTCGTAAATGATGATGGCAAGTTGATAGGTATCAATGTGACGTACTATCCAAGTCTTTGATGAGGGTCACAGCTTTGAATGATATTTCTATTGTTAATAAATTTCCTGACGTATTGTTGAAGACTTCTTAGCCTACCCCAGAGCGTGAAATAGAATTTTGTATTAACCCCAGTACAAAACTCATTTCTTAAACCCTTAAATATTTCTTCAACTAAAGCGAACGTATCATGCGCCAAAGACGTTGGCTCGAGCTATTGAAGATTACGATCGTACCATTCAATATCATCGTGGAAAAAATGAACGTGGTAGCTGACGCGTTGAGTAGAAGATCGTATGCGTTTACAAGTGCGATGTTGTTAACACAAAGACTCATTTCTTATAACTTACAAGTGTTGAAGATAGAGTTAAAGACTCTAGGGACCCACGTGAAGATAACGAATATACGAGTAGAATCGACTTTAATTGATAAAGTTAAAGCCGCTCAAGCTAGGCACCCGAAGCTGATGAACATGAAGAAGAAGGTTCAAGAGGGCGTCATTTTAAATAGCAAAAGTTGCTGAAATCTCAACCCTCGATTTAATTGACCCATTTAAAATCCTCAATCGAGTAGAAACTGTGGCTTATAGACTCGTTTTACCGCCAAGTATGTCGCGTGTTCATAACGTTTTTAACGTATTGATGTTACGTAAATATGTGGAAGACCCGAACGACATTATTGAGTTAGAACCAGACGAAATAGCGGATGATTTAACGTATGAAGATGTACATGTTGAAATCTTGGAATATATTCTACGCTTAAAGGTTATACCTTAAGAGTTAGAATCTGACGAAGTGTCCTCATCTGTTCGGCATACCAGGTACGTACGTAAATTTCGAGGGCGAAATTCTATAAGGTGGGGAGATTGTGAGACCCCAGATTTTATGAATAAAGATTTAAATTTCTCGAAATATTTTTTTGAATATTATGGTGTGGATTTGATATAATGTTATAGTTGTGGGTAGTATTTATAAATTTTACAAAGTATGCAAGTTGTTGTATTATATTCGATTGGTAGGGGAATATTCGTTTTAGCAGGGAATATTTGTACAACGGCGCAATCATTAGTGGACCCCACAGCAGAATTATTGTCGGATTGAGAAAACGACAAAAATATTTTTATTAAAAATAACGGCGGAAGTTTTACCATTAATACTGTTGAACTACTCGGTAGTAAAAGTGCAGTAATACGCGTGGTTGCATAGTAGCACACTGAATTGATTATTGATGCTTACGTGACAAGTCACTCAGTTTTATTTTATTGGTATTATTAATGTAATAAAATAGAAAAGCTTTTCATATAAAACAGAATACTTTTATAAAGTTATTCGTTTTATTAGGCTAATAGTAAAAAATTTTTATATAAAACAGAATACTTTTATAAAGTTATCTATTTTATTAGACAATAATTAGAATATATTATATTTTATTATACATAGTGTTTGTATAGTAAAATCTTTTATAAAGTTATTCGTTTTATTAGATTATAAATAGAATATATTATATTTTATTTAAAAAATTTTGCTTTAAATATGGACCGTCAGATTAAAGTAAATCAATCTAGACCGTTCATGAGTTAGTTACTATGCAGTCCATTTTTTATAAATAGAAACTCATTCCTTCATTATTTTCTTACGAATTCACTGAAACTCTAGAGAGAGAAATTATAGAGAAAGAGAGAAGAAAAGTATTCTGCTACTTCACTACTCCGATATCAAGTTTCTTTTACGGTAAGGGATATTATTTGTTGTACCCGTAAGGGATATTATTTATTGTACTCGAAAATGGTATTCTTTCTTTCTTATTCATGAAGAGAACTTCTGTTATTCCATTCTTTATTATTCTGTGTTGGAATAACCTGTATACGCGGGCTACCCTATACTTGGTGAAATTCTTCTGTTATTTCATTTTTTATTATTATGTTGGAATAACCTGTTTATGCGAAGTACCGCATACATGGTAAAATTCTTCTATTATTCCGTTCTTTATTATTCTGTCGGAATATCCTGTCTGTGCGTTTACGCCGGACCTGGTTCCATTATTTATTATTCTGTCGGAATATCATGTCTGTGCTTTACGCTGGACCTGGTTCTATTATTTATTATTCTGTCGGAATATCATGTCGGTGCGTTTTACGTCGGACCTGGTTCCATTATTTATTATTCTGTCGGAATATCTTGTATGTGCGTTTTACGTCGGACCTGGTTTCATTCTTTATTATTCTGTTGGAATATCATGTCTGTGCGTTTTACACCGGACCTGGTTCCGTTATTTATTATTCTGTTGGAATAACCTGCCTGTGCGGTCTATCGCATGCATGGTGATTTCTTTTGTTATTCCATTCTTTATTATACTCAGTTGGTTAAAACTTTGACTTCTATACTCTATGAAATTAGTGGAATATCCTTGATATTTGCGCTTCATCCAGTATCTTTTCATGTAAATATTCTTCTGAGCATTTTTGAATTTTACTCTACAAAGAAGTATCATGTTGACAATTTGGACGTTATCAGTTCCTAGATAAATTAATTCTTGAACTTGTTTTATTGAATTCTTATATCATTGTCATCATCCTCATGTTTATATTTTGTTGAAAGTCATCTGTGGCCTGTAGTGCATAGATGGACTTGGTATGATTATGACCAGGGATTATTCGGTGTAATCATGACCGTAATGTTACAAATGATGTGAAAAAAGTTCTCATTGGCCCGTAGTGCATTGATGGACAGTTTTTAGTATGATTATGGCTATGGATTCTCTTTGGCAGTAGTGCAAAGATGAATTGTTTTATAGCATGATCAAGACCGTTAATGAAAACATGATTATCTTTAGCCGTAGTGCATGGATAATTGGTTGTCGTGATACTAAAGAATATCCTTGGCCGTAGTGCAGGGGTAATTCGATGATGTGGATTATTTATTAAGTTGAGTCACAGCGATAAAAGTCATGAAAAACCTTTTAAATCATAGAAGATAGTAGATTTTATTATTTACTTGACTCTTCTAATGGGTTGCTTGTTCCGCTGCAGTTAAACTTGACGTTTGTTATATTGTATTAGTTTAACACTGTTTAAGGCTAATGATAATTTATTTTACAATATCTTAGTCATAATATTTCTTACTAGGCTAGTTGGGCTCACCCTTTCTTTCACTATTCTCTTCAGGAAATGAGAACGTAGCTGGGACTAGTCGGGGAACAGAGTGATGATCTTAGATGTTTGAATTAGTAGCCCTCACTATTCTGTGAAATAGTGTGATAATAATTGTAATGAGTACTCCTTTTGAGTTTGTATACTCTCTAGTAGATAATATTTGTATTCAAACTCACAGTTTATGTTTTGTCGTATTGTACACGACAGTTGTATTATTAAGTTGTATTTGAATTCTGTAACATGTATCTGGCGACTCAAGATGGGTGATGTATACCTTATTTTGGGGGCATCACACTTATTTTGTCACTAGCCTAAAAGTAATAGTCACATACTTAGAGTGTAATGCACAGACCGGTAAACTCTCACAACTACCCCCTACAATGTATATTCATTTATTTTTCTGTGTAAAATTTGATCATCACACAACAATCTACCATCTTTTTATTATATTTTAATTTATTAATTATACGTACACATTTATTATATTTATTATTAAAAAATTGAATAATCTCGTCGTAACGCGCGAATTTGTATCTAGTTTGCTACTATCATGCTGAACAATTCATTGAATCTTGTATTGTTGCTATGATCTGACCATCGATATATATATATATATATATATATATATATATATATATATATATATATATATATATATATATATATATATACACACACACACACACACACACACACACAAAATACAGCAGCGGGCCAGCCAGCTAGCGCCATTCTAGTTATTCTTTGCACCTACGTACATACATGGGCAGAGCCAGGGGGTCTAGGGGGGTTATATGACCCCCTACCCTGGAATTTTCGGGAGTTATTTGTTTTTTTTTCCTTCCTTTTTTTATGTGTTTCCTTTTCTCCTTTGCTTTTTTTTTATTTTTACTTTATCATCAAAGTAAGGCAAAAAAAGTTGTAACAATTCTCTCTGTAAACTAATTAAAAATAAAAAGTTAAAGAAATAAAATAATTTTTTTTGATCCTACTATAGTAACCATAAGTTCACCATAGTTCTATCCTATCAAGATTTTTAAATCTGTCTTTTTCTATTTTTTTTTTGTTATTGCTAGAATTCATTCTTTCAAACTAATTAATCCCATGAACCACAATATAAGATTTTGAATATATAATATTATAATTTATAATTTATTTATAAAAGTAGATAATCAGTTGACTAAAAATTTTAAAGTCTGATTAACAGTCTCATAATTTGGGAAAAAAAATATATATATATATATATATATATATATATATATATATATATATATAGAGTCCGGATCAGGTCCGGACTTCCGGACTGGACCGGACCAAAATTCAGACTTTTTTTTTGTTTTTTTAAAATAACTAAAAAAAATTATGAAATTGAAATTTTTTCATAATACAGTGTTTTGGGTGTGATTTGGGTACGCATAACAAAATATGGTAGTACAGTCTGTGTAGACTGTACCACTATTTTTTGGTATAGGTATCCAAAACACGACCAAAATATTGTATTATGGAAAAATTTCAGTTCCATAAAATATTAAAAAAAAAAATTTAGTTTTTAAAAAAAAAACAAAAAAAATTGGTCCGTTTTTGATCAGGTCCGAACTCCCGGACCTGATCAGTGATGTATATATATAAATATACAAGTTGGATCAGGTCCGGACCTCCCGGATGGGAGAAAATCCGGACCTTTTTTTTTATTATTTAAAACAACTAAAAAAAATTTAATATTTTATGGAATTGAAATTTTTTCATAATACAATGTTTTGGACGTAATTTGGATACCTATACAAAAAAATGGTGGTACAGTCTGCACAGTCTGTACCACCATATTTTGTTATACGTACCCAAATCACACCCAAAACACTAGATTATGAAAAAAATTTTAATTCCATAATTTTTTATTTATTTATTTTTTAGTTGTTTTAAAAAAATAATTCGGATTTTGGTCCGGTCCGAGAGTCCGGACTTGATCCGGATTTATATATATATATATATATATATATATATATATATATATATATATATATATATAAAGTCATTACTATAATTGGACAAAATAAATTTAAAAGAATCACTCCAAGAATTAATAAATAACTTTTTTACTGATGTATTTTGACCCCTCTATAAATGTTCTGGTTCCGCCACTGCGTACATAGTAACTCCATTATTTCATATAATATTTGTACCCATTTCATATGCATATGCATGCATATGCATATTAATCACAAATTAAAATTACTATCAAATATTTAAAGATAATACTAATAGCAGAACATAACGTAAATAATTCAGAAAAACAAAAACCTGCAGACTAATACAAAAGCTACAAATACTACAAACCTTTCACCATCCCCTTCCCCACTCCTAGCTGTGTGCGCCACCCGTCACAAAACCAGTGCCCGAATCACCTACCCTACCCACCTGGCTCCTTCCAGTTCCCGTGTTGGTTTCGGGTGGGTACTCGGACACAACCACATCTTCGGTAACGAAGTCAGCAGTGGGATTGGCATGAGCACTAGACACAATTGACGTCTGAAATTGCGAGCCAATCGGAATGTCCCCGCCATCGGTGTAGCCTCGAGGCACAGCTCCGGTGGAGGCCGCCGCATTCTGGGCATAAGCTTCCCTTTTTCTGATATCAGCCAGGTCTATTTTCTCTTCCTTCCTAAGGGTAGCCATGTCTTTCTCCACCGGATCACTTGTGGACATTTTCTCCACCTGTCAATTTTTTAGCAATTAACAACGCATGCACTAATTAATTAAGGATAATATCAAAATTGAATCCATAGGGTATACCAAAATTTCAGTTACTAACTAGCAAAAATAATAATAATAAAAATAAATTCAGTTATTATCCACAAAAATAGTACTCTCATTTACCATAATTTTTTATTAATTCCACACATACATTAATGGAAGTCACATAAGATGACACCATATATATTTTTAGGTTTGTTATATGAATAATTTTACTACAATAGTACAATACTAAATTAACATATCGCTATTAAAGATCATATACATGGAAAAATATGTCAATTCATATTCACAATTTTATAAATGAGCTAGGCCTTTTTATGGAATGGAGGAAATATTATTGAATAATGCTAGAAACACAAATTATTCTACAAACATTTTACAAACTGTTGATGTGGCACATTCCACCTTAGCATATTGTGTGGGGTCGGAGACTATATTGAAATAATTTGTTAATCAATATGGTGAGATAAAATATGCCACATCAGCCGTTTGTAAAATGTTTATAAAATAGTTTGTATCTGTAGCATTACTCAATATTATTTACCAAAATATATGGAGTATCAAAGTTTTTACATACGGAGTATATTTTATCCGGCCATGTCGAATGATGATTGACAAAAATTCAGGAAAAGATCAAATGTTATTCACATCAAATGATATATAGGATGTAAAATTTCAAACCTTCTCTTCTAAGACGGCCTTAGATTTGTCTAAACCAGACTTGGCAGATGCCGCGACGTCGGCCGCCGCTTCCATTACCGATGCCACTACACCCTTTCCGGCCTGCATCCCCACCCTCTTTTACTAATTTCTTAGGTTTAAAATTTTCAACCACAACCTTAATTTGGAGGAGAAGAGATTGATCCACTTTGCATGCACGGTTAACGTAGAAAGCAGGAACTGGGTGTTATGCCACGTGTAATGTTCAAAGTTATGTACGTGGTAATACCTAGTTAACTTTTCTTCTTCTTTTGACACGTTGCCAACTCATAGTTCGGTGGTTTGCATGTTTGTCTCCCCGCTTATGCTTATCAAATATTTAGCGCACTTGAACTATAAATGCCCTTATTTTAGACTCTCTAAATTTTATGTTCAAAGTTTTGAGAATCAGACTGTTAATCGACCAATTCTTGGGTGTGTGAGTGTGATGTGGGTGTGTGGAAATTAAAAAATGAAAAATTATTGCACTTGAACTATAAATGCCCTTATTACAGACTTCCTAGACCTTATGTTCAAGGTTTTGAGAATCAGACTGTTAATCGAATTAGAAAAATTATATCGGATGGTTCAGTCAGTGGTCGAATCGTTATTGACCCAGTGACATTATTAATATATAAAAATATATATTATTAATAATTAATAAAAATTTTAAAATTCTCGTTTCGGCTTGATCCGACATAGGACCTGGGTCTGACCTGGGGTCTTGATCCGGCCTGGTCCGTGTTAAGATTACAATCATCCAGCCCACTCCACTAGGCCACTTCAAACAACTGCAGGCCCAATTCAATTAAATATTTAAAAAATAGTAAGCAGGCCAGGCCCAACCTGTTCGTTATAACAGCAGTATGCAGTTAAGGAGGCCCAGTTGGCGAGCAAGCAGCCAAAGGCCGAGTACGAGCCTAAGGACTATCTGTCAATTTTCATGGCTTATTTGTATAATGGAAAGGATTTTTAACACTAATATACAACAATTAGAAAGTATTTACAAAAATAAAACACAAACAAAATAATTACAAAAGTAAAACAACACAATATAAAGTTGCTAAAATCACGTATATACGTCAGTTACAGACTCTTTTATACGCAAAAAACTGCTCCTAATCTCCTACATTCAAGCAACTGAACAAAACATGCAACTTTAATATCGGAGAAATCCAAATCTTCTGGCGCGACACAAAACTGAGATCGGAGAAGACGAAACTTTTCGTCGCGACGGCACGCTGAGATCACAAAATAGCATACAAAATCAACAACAACTTCAAGTTCAGTAACCAAAAACAATCGAACTACCGTGATTGTTGAAGTTCAGTAACAAAATCGCAGCAACTTTGATAAAAATCTGAATACTGAGGTAAGTGATTCATATGCATATAGTTACCTCTGTTTTCTACGAATTCCTATATTGATAACATTTCTTAAGTTTTTCAAGTTTAAAATGGTTACTACAAATACTGTGTAGCGTTATATGGTTACTGACTAATTAATGCTGACTTGGTTACTGTATAAAATTATATTGCTGACTTGGTTACTGTGTAAAATTATCTAGTGACTAATGCTGACTTAATTGGTTACTGACCAATGCTGAATTGGTTACTGACTAATGCAAACTTAATTACTGCAGAGATTAATTGGTTACTGTAATATTGGTTGCTGAAGCATATTACTGTATAATGTTGTCAAGTTTGGAATGTCAGATTTTGGCGTTTTTGGAGCCTAATTTCATTGAAAACGGATCAACGATAATGGTTTTTTGGTCAAATTCCATCATTTAGGCCTTCAAATCTGCATGTAAAAATTTGATTTATTTTCTGATTACTAAGATTATGTAGTTTGGTTACTGTCTAATATTGATTTGGTTACTTTATAATGTTTATTCAGTTGTCAGACAATGGAGACTGACAATAACCAATACAACAAATTTAATTGTTTACAGGAATATATGATTGTTTAATGTTAGTAACCATTAACCACATAGTTGGTAACATTTTTGATGGTGTGCAGTAACCAAAATTGATGTTGATTAACAAAGTCAGTATACTGACTGTGTAACATTATACTGTCTAATGATATCTTAGTTACTGACTAATGATGTCTTGGTTACTGCATAATATTACTAATTAATGCTGACTTAATGCTGACTTGGTTAATGCATAATATTACTAATTAATGCTGACTTGGTTACTGACTAATGCTGATTTGGTTACTAAGTAATATTATATTAGTTACTGACTAATGCTGACTTGCTTACTATGTAACACTATAATGGTTATTGACTAATTCTGAATTGCTGACTTGGTTACTGTGTAAAAATATTATTTAGTGACTCATGCTGACTTGGTTACTGACTAATGCAAACTTAATTACTGTAGTGATTAATTGGTTACTGTATTATTGGTTGCTGAAGCATATTAATGTACACTTCTACTTATGTTTTTTATATTAATGGTTACTTGTTAGCCAAATTGGTTACATTCTTAGAAAAGTATGCCTTTAGTTGGTAACAAACAAATTATACTGGTTATTTTTTACTGTAAAATGCAATGAAAAATGTGTTTATATTCTGGTTACTAAATAGACATATGTTGGTTACTGTCTAATCTAAATTTGGTTACTGTCTAATGTTGTTATGATTACTGTATAATATTAGTGTGTTTTATACTGGTTTGTTTTATATTGATGATTACTTATTGACTACATTGCTTAACTTCGTACAACTGTTAGTCTTTAGGTGGTAACAAACTGTTGCGGTTGAAGAGCAGGCGTGTCAATTTATGTAAAGATTTGATCCAGTGAGAATTTGATAATTTTTGTCAAGTTTGGAGTGTCGGATTTTGGCATTTTCGGAGCCTAATTTCATTGGAAACGGGTCAACGATCAAAAGTCACAAGCTTTACTGGTGAACTGCAGGATTTTTTGATCAAATTCCATCATTTAGCCCTTCAAAATTGTATATAAAAATGTGGTTTATATTCTGGTTACTAAGATTATGTAATTTGGTTACTGTCTAATATTGATTTGGTTACTTTACGATGTTTATTCAGTTGTTAGACAATGGAGACTGACAGTAACAAATACAACAAATTTAATTGTTTACAGTAATATATAATTGTTTACTGTTAGTAACCATTAACCACATGGTTGGTAACATTTTTGATGGTGTACATTAAACAAAATTGATGTTGATTAATATTTTAATTTTTGATTACATCATGAGTTATCAATATAAAGTAAACATATACAAGCTTTATAACAATCTTGATACAAGCTTATAACAGTCTTGATACAAGCTTATAATTATCTGGTTACTAACAAGCTTGTAACTATCTATGATAAATATCTGGCTACTAACAAGCTTGTAACAATTAATGTTTGTCCTGATATAAGCTTGTAACTATCTGGTTACTAATAACAGTAACCATAATGTAACATAATAAAACAGTAACCATATAATTATATGATAGTAACCAGAATAGGTTTTAATGGTAACCAAAACAGAAACATCATGTAATGAAACCTAGTTTAAGCAATCCATGTATACTAAATAATTACATATTAATCAGAATAAAAAAAATAAAAGTATCCGAAATTCCACATTGAGGACACAATAATAGTAGCCAAACCATAAGGTAACAGTAACCAAAACATAATAAAGAAGTAACCAAATAGTGATATGAAAGTAACCAGAACATGCAAGATGTGTTTGTGAAATAAAAGTAGAAATAGAATAGCATAAACCTTGTAGAATATATTTGAAGGAATTTACAAAAATAATACATCAATGTATACTAAGCAAATACATGATTTATTATGACTTAGGTTTATTATTTACAAAAATAATACATCCACAAACTAATGATGCCTTAAACTTCTTCAACTGCCCTGGGTATAATTTCTTGGTAATAATGTCAGGGACTTCCATGTCACACCAATGTATAACTTTTCCAATGAATTTTCTATTGCATTCCTCATATTAAAGATTCCATAACTGCAAATAAAAAAAATTAGATTTACAGTCATTAGTAACCAAAATAATATTTATATCATAAACAGTTTACCAAACAAATACATTGTAACCAAAACAACATATAAAAGTAACCAAAATCTCAATTGAGGGAAAAAGAATGGTATCCAAATCATAAGCTAACAGTAACAAAAAATATACTAATGAAGTAACCAAACAGTTATATGCTAGTAACCAAAATATATATTAATGGTAACCAATACATAAACAACATATAGACCAAACAAAGTTTAGTCAACCCATATATTAAGCAAATATATGGTAACCAGAACAACAAAAAATAGTAAGCAAAATCCCAACTTAAGGAAACAAAATTGGAATCCAAATCAGAAACTAACAGTAACCAAAAACATACTAAAGAAGTAACCAAATATTTATATGATAGTAACCAAAATATATTTTAATGGTAACTAATACATAAACAACATGTACACCAAAACCAGTTTAGTCAACCATGTATACTAAGCAAATACATGATAACCATAACAACATAAAAAAGTAACCAAAATACCAAATCAAGGTAATAAACATGGTATCCGAATCTCAAGCTAACAATAACCAAAATATAATGCAGAAGTAACCAAACAGTTATATGATAGTAACAATAACAAAATAATATTAATTATAACAGCGCCACATTTCCATAAAAAATATTTATAATATGCGCTCTAATGAACTAATATCAACATAAATAACAATAATTTTTACATATAACAACTAAAAGATTAATAATAAACTACAAAAACTCTAACTATACCTTGGTTAGAGATTCAATTTTTCTCCCAAAAATAAAAAAGAAAAAGCATAAACTTTATAAAGTAGCACAATAATTCAAACCTGAGTGGCGAAATCTTCGAGAATGCCATCTTTGCTGATGCCGTGCTCGAGGCAAAGTTGCTTCCAAAACTCCATTCCGATCTGGTTCCCGCATTGTCCCACTTGCAGTGTTATAATTTCTTTCGGCATTTTCCTCTCCTTTTTTTCTTCTTAGGATTTCGATCGAGGAAGACAACTTTCGGATTTTCTCTCTCTCTCCCTCCTTTGGCGAGGACAGTGTTTTAAAAAGATAGATCCGAAAAATAATTAGAGAAAAAGAAGGGTTAACAACAGATATTCACGCGTTTTCCCAAATTAAGGAATTCTAATTGTACTAATATTATAAATAAATATGAAAAAGTGTATTATTTTTGTAATTATTTTATGAATGTATGATTTTTGTAATTACTTTTAAAAATGTACTATAATATGTAATTGTTCCAAATGGAAATGCAATGTTTGTTTTGCCTATGCTAGTTATAAAATATTACAAGCTTCCAAAGTCCAAACCATTAATCATTAAGTCATTTAGTATTCTAAGTATAGAGTGATGTGGTAGCATAAAATTATGGGTTCTTTACAAAAATATACATCAATTAGAAAGTAATTATATCATTAGTGCATCAATAAAATAATTACAAAAAAAGTGTAATTAGGACCCATAATACAAAAATAGTACAATTCACATTAATAAGAAAACTTAAAATCAAGGAGAAATAACTGTCATAATTAATAATTTAAATTCAAATATTTGGGATCTAACAACAAAAACAAATTCAAATTCAAATATTCAAATTCAAATCTTCATCTCCCTTTCCATATTTTGTCTTTCCTTTGTAACTAAGAAATTCAATCTAGCTCGTTCATGGTGTATGTGTAGCAGATCTGAACCTGCATCTTCTATTCTCTAAAATAACTTCAGATTTCTCTCCAATGCTTGATTTGTGTACTGATATATGAAAGACTTTTTCACATTCTGCAACCAATGTAACAGAATTAGCAAATATTCGCAATCACCATATGCTAAATAGCCAGACAAAACACGAACAACCAAAACAAAACAAATAGAAGAAGAAGAAGTCGGAGTTACCAAACCAGCAAGAACAGATCCAAAATAAATTCGGAGTAGCCGAACAAAGAGGAAATCACGAACAAATTTTTTTTATAAATATTTGGTTACCCATAAAAACTAAAATGGATACCTTTGTATGAAGGTTTGGCTGCCAACTGCACCAAATTCAAAATAATTTTTTTAAAAAAAAGTTTATTTAAAAGTAACTAACAGCTACATAAATGGAAACTTAGACATAGCATTTTGGATACCATCTGCAAGTAACATTTGGAAACTGTTCTTAAATTTTTTTTATTATTAATTGGTAACCTAATAAAACTGAATTGGTTACTTTTTTATGAAAGTTTGGCTACCAACTTATGAATAACATTTTAAAAATAAAATTATTATGAATATGGTGCAGTTGGTAGCCAAACCTTCGTACAAAGGTAACAATTTTAATTTTTATGGGTAACAAAATATTCATAAAAAATAAATTACAAAGCCATAAATTGCAATAGAAAACATAAACATGACAAGCCCTTATGCGTGGCCCAACTTGGATAAATGTTTTAGGTGTGGACAACCTGGGCACAACTCTAATCAATGTTCTAAAAGAGGCGGCATGAATTTGATGGAGGCAGAGAATAAAAAATGTGAACTGCAAGAAGATGAACAAAGAGAAACTTCTCATGGTATGACAATGTTGGAGTGACATAAGGTGATGATGGCAATAGGCTTTCTCTTATTGTGAGAAAGATACATATGGCCCCGAAACAGGATGAGTACCCTCAAAGGAATAATATCTTCAAAACCCGATGCACTGTTCATGGGAAGGTATATGATTTAATTATTGATAGTAGTAACACTGAAAATATTGTGTCTAGGTTAATGGTGGAGAAGAGCGTCAATGGTGGAGAAGGGTGGAAGAGAAGACTGACAAGGGCGGAGAAGCCGTGATTTTTATTAAGGAAAGAGAAGGTGTGCTATATAATTTACTTATTAATTATTTAATTTAATAAGTAAATCAATACTAATCCCCTAAATTAAGGAATCCTAATTGCATACTAATTCCCTAAATTAAGAAATCCTAATTGCACTAATATTGTAAATAAATATAAAAGTGTATTAATTGTGTAAATATTTTATGAGTGCACTATTGTTGTAATTATTTTTAAAAATGTAATAGAATATGTAATTATTCCTAAAATTATTCAAAATTTATTTCATTCATTTTAAATTTAAAGATACATTATTACTTTTTAAAATTAATTTGTATACTATTAAAAAAATAATATAATTTCGTTTAAGTTTTGAAATTAGTAAATAAATATAATAAATAGTATTACCTCTATTCTAAATTATAAGATCATTATTAACTTTTGAAAGTCACTTTGAAATATTTCTAAACTCAAAATCGAGATTATTTATTAAAAATTATATATAAATAAATCTTATAATGAGTAGTAGTTTTTGATTTGTTTAAAATAACCAACACTATCCTAACTAAAATTAAAGGAACGCATGTCAATTTTGAGTTTAAAAATGATTTAGTTAATTTTAAAAAGTCAATAATAATTTTATATTTTATACTCCCTCCATTCCAAGATAAATGTCTTTCATTGACTTTTGTGATCAAATTGACTATTTTTCAAACTAATATATATATATATATATATATATATATATATATATATATATATATATATATAATAAAACAGAACCTATTTTGAATCTTTCATTTGACAAAGCACAAGAACGATTCAGATTCATTCTAACTTAATCTAAAGGCTCATATTTCTTCCCGCCCAAATCAAATTCACCTCTACACCCTACTCTCTTTCATGTTCACACACAAAATCTTAATAGTAATAATAATTATAATAATAGTAATAGTAATAATAATAATTAATATTGTAATAATAATTATTATTATAATAATTATGATAATAATCATTATAATAATAATCATTATAATAATAATAGTAATAGTAATTGTAATAGTAATCTATATAATAAAGATTCAGATTCATTCTAATTTTAACTCAAAATAATAATTATTATACTACTACTACTACTACTACTACTACTACTACTAATAATAATAATAATAATAATAATAATAACAGTAATAATAATAATAATAATAATAATAATAATAAAGTTATAATAATATTAATAATAATAATAATAATAATAATAATAATAATAATTATTATTATTATTATTATTATTATAAAAATAACAATAATAATAATTATAATAATAATAATAACAATAACAACAACAATAATAATAGCAATAATAATTATTATTGTGGTGGTGTGGTGAATTATGATAATTGTTATTGATGATTGTAAGTTTTGTAGACAAGTTTAGATTTTTATGAATATCTATTTTTAAAGAAAAATTAATTATTGTGGTAGTTTGATAAATTATGATAATTGTTATGTCTGATCGTAAGTTATTTTAAGTTACAAATAGTCTTTAGGTAATATAATATTTTTCGAATTTTAATCTAATTTTTCGTTACACCGTGCCTTCAGGCACGGACAATTACTAGTATATAAATATAATAAAATATAACCCATTTTGAATCTTTAATTTGATAAAGCATAAGTGTGACGCCCCCAAAATAGGTCCATTCCACCCAACCTATTCTGAGTCGCCAAATACATAGTACAGAAACAACTATAACTTCATTATTATAATTGTCGTGCAAAATACGACAACACATACTGTGAGTTTAAATACAAATATTATATTCTAGACAATATCCACACTCAAATAAGTCCTCATTACAATTATTGATATACTATTTTACAAAATAGTGAGGACTACTAAAATAACTGTCTTGAGACATCACTCCACACCCCGACTAATTCCCGCTATTTTCTCGTCTCTTGAGAAGAAAAATGGAACAAAAAGGAAAAGGGTGAGCTCAACTAGCCCAGTAAAGAATATTATGACTAAGATAATGTACAACAAATTATCATTAGTCTTCAACAGGGAAAAATCTAATAGAATACAATAGACAACAAGTTTTAGATCAACAACTGCAGCGGAAACAACAATTCATTAGAAGAGTTAAGTAGAGAATGAAATCTACTATCATCTATGAATTTAAAAGTCCATCATCGATATTTTATCCCTGTAACATTAATCAATATACATCTTAAATCAAATAGTCATCTTTGCACTACAGGCCATAGATATTCATTCGTCGTTCATGTTCATCTCAACACCTGTTCATCTTTGCACTATGGCCCAAAGATATTCATCAGAAATCATTCATCTTTGCACTACAGGCTAAAGATATTCAGTTATATCATCATTTAGGACTTAAGATGATGAAAAATATTTTAAAGAAAATGAATCCAGTGAAACAAAAGAACAAGTACTAAGGATTCGTACTTTAAATAATCCAAGTTTAAAAATACTTCATAAATAACCAGAGAGGAGTAAAGTTCAAGAATGAAGACCAAAACATAGATCCAATCAAAGATAGGAACTATAACAGATAATTTTGGACACAGAAAAGAAAATTTAATTTTTCTGTGAATAGTGTCGTATTCGTGAATAGTGACGTATAAGTTAATAGTGTCGCATACATGAATAGTAACTCCGACACCAAAAGATAGAAATTCCACAAGAAAAAAAATCATCATGCTTCATGAATAGTACTCGTGAATAGTAATTCATGAATAGTAACTGATGAATAGTAACTCGTGAATAGTAACTCGTGAATAGTAACTCATGATTAGTAACCCCGACATGAAAATATAAGAATTTCAGAAGAAAAATCTTATCAATATTTCGGTATAATGATATTGAAAGAAATAATATCATTGATAAAAAAAATAACATCACTTACCTCGAAAAGACAGTACTTCTGACTAGAATACTGAATATAGTGCTGAAGGGAACTTACACCGTATAGCAACACTCAAAGTATCAAAATACTCACAAGAATACGCTCGATAATATAGAGAGAGAAATCTTTAGATTTTGGTGTGATTTTCAATTCTAACCTAAGCACCCTATTTATAGAAAAATGCTTAGAACACCAAAGCAGAAAATTTAATAAAATATATATATATATATATATATATATATATATATATATATATATATATCAAATTTCCTACGTACACCTTTGGCAACTGAATTCAGCCCCTAGCACATGTTAATGATGCTCTCAAAATGTAAAAAATGTTTTTATTAATAAAAATAAATAAAACTTCCAAAAATCAATTATTTCAGAACTTCAGAACTTCAATAATTCATAATAAATAGCCCTTTTATCAGAAAATTCGAATCTCACAATTTTTTATAAGAAATTCAATTCTCTACAACTTCGCAGAAGAAAGTTTTTCTAAATTCTAAACAAAAATTGGCCGAAATCCACAAACGGACGATTTTACAGGCTATGATCAAATTTCAGCCAAGAAATGGGTCCACCAACATGTTTAACATGTTTTAAACATTTATTGCAACAAAAATACTCTTTCTCCTCATATACTCATATATCACACATTCATTATAAAAATATCATCATATTATATTATAATAATATAATAAAATATTATTTTATCAGAAAAGATAAAATATCAATTTTCAACAATTGTCACTTTAAAAATTTTTTCCATCTATATCCACATAAAATCAATATTTTTCTCATCATATAAATTAATAATTAATTATTCACAAATAATAATACAGAATCACAATACTGACAACCAGGCCGTTCCTAGGAAAGAGGGGGCTTTCCAATAAGGATTTCTCCTTACTAGCGCGCAATTAGGTGACCAAACATCTCCTTAGACAAAACTTTCTAGACATTGCCAATAATGTTATCTAATAATATTATTCAGATAATATGAATTATTGCTTCGATAATAGAAAATACTGTGTAGGTACAATTATTGAAACAACAGTAATATAAAATATCGACGCAACAATTATTAAATCAATAAAATAAAATACTGAACAATAATTACTCTAACAATTATTGAGTAGTGCCTTCTTACGTAAGAATCAATAATTTATGCAATACCGTGTGCTACTGTGCAACAACGCGCATTACTGTGTTTTAACCACCGGGTATTCCAACTGTGTAAACGGTAACAACTACGCCGTTATTTATAAATAACTCATACTTGTCGTTTTCGTCATCCAATCGCTTTTCGTTATGGGGCCCACAAAAGGCTGTGCCGTCGTACGAATATTCCCCGACAGCAAGAATATTCTACGACCAAACGAATATTCCCCGACAACAATGAATATTTTATAACCACTTGCTTATTTAAAAATATTTACGCTTTTTACCCATAACTAACCACATTAATCAAATAAACCCTTACTATTTCAAAATAATAAATAAAGAAAATTCCATTTTATTAAAAAAAAAATTCGGGGTCTTACAACCTCCCCTCCTTGTGAAATTTCGTCCTCGAAATTGACGTACGTATCTGGTGTTTCGAAAAGATGAGAATACCTCGCTTTCATTTCTGTTTCCAACTCTCAGGTCATTTCTTTAATAGCATGGTTCCTCCACAAAACTTTGACTTGGGGTATGACCTTTGTGCGTAGGACATGCTCCTTCCTATCCAAAATCTTGACAGGTACCTCCTTGGACGTTAAGTCTTTGGCTATCTCGTCCGGTTCTAACTCAATGACGTGGTTCGGGTCGTCCACATAATTTCGTAACTTCGATACGTGAAAAACGTTATGAACACGCGTTATACTTGGCGGTAAAATATGTTTATAGGCCACAGCTCCTACTTGATCGAGGTTTTCAAATGGACCAATAAATCGAAGGTTTGAGCTTTCCTCACATTGCCAATTCTCGCTTTTGGAATAACAACTTCTTGCACATCCTTCTTCATATTCATCAGCTCCGGTGTGTAGTTTGAGCGGTTTTAACTTTATCGATTAAAGTCGATTTTACTCGTATATTATCAAGTGATCCATAGAGTCTTTAACTCTATCTCTATCATTTGTAAGTCATATGAAATGGGTCTTTTGTTAAAAACATCGCACTCGTAACCACATACGATTTTCTACTCAACACATCAGCTACCACGTTCGCTTTTCCAGGATGGTATGGTCAAAATATGTACCAAAATGAGTCTCCCCTTGAGTTCTTCGAAGCTCTTCCCACATTCCTTGCTCTGTTCGAATTTTTGTATCTCTATGAGTCAACTGAGTTAATGGAGTAGCGATTCGAGAAAATCCTTCCACGAATCTCCGATAGTAACCAGCTAAGCCTATAAAGCTATGTATTTCGATTACTGATTTAAGTTGCTCTCAACTGTGACTCATATCCCAATCTTGGATAGCACATCACAATGACACCTATCAGTTTACCACCACACGAATTTGGCGTCCCCTACGGAGAGTCTGGCTTCGGTGCATTCTACAAAGAAAGTTACCAGATAAAGGCTCGGGTACAAACTTCTACAGTTAGGTTTTTAACTCCTGAAGTTCAATAGGAGCCATTCGATATGAGATTTTAGAAATGGGTTTTGTACCGGGTTCAAAGTCAATACAAAATTCAATATCACACTTTGGGAGTAAGCCAAGAAATTCTTCAGAAAATACATCAAGAAATTTACTAACAATAGAAATATCATTCAAATCTGACATATTTTTATTCAAGTCCATAACATGGGATAAGAAAACTTGACATCCGTTTTTCAATAAACGAATGACTTTATGGCTTGATATGAAAGAGTTTGACTTCAATGGTTTGGTTGCTTGAATTCGAATAATAGGTTGCTTAGGAATATGAAAACTAATAACCTTCGAAAGCAATCAATTTTGCCATGATGAGTAGTTAATCAATCAATCCCTAAAATCACATCAAAAGAAAGTATCTTTAAAGAAATAAGGTTAACAGGTAATGTGATGGTGCCAACTTGGATCAAACAAGATTTATACACAGTGGATGTAACGAAAGTTTCTCCTAACGGAGTTTCAACAGATAAGTCAAAATCTAATTTTCTCCGGAGTCAAGTTTAAACGTTGAGTATAAGCAGGAGAGATAAATGAATAGGTAGAACCGGTATCTAATAAGGTATAAACTTCGTAAGAATTTATAATTAACTAACCCGTGCTAACTTCATTTGGGTTCCTCGCATTCTGACCAGTCACGATAAATGCTCTTCCAGGAACCGTTGACTTTAACTTTTTTGAGACAACCTTTTAAGTCACCATCCCCGCTGGACTGGGTTTCGCTACTGTATAATCTCGAGTGATATGACCTTCTTTTCCATAATTATAACATACCTTGGAAGGCTATGAACAGTTTAGACTTATATGTCCCTCTTCTCCGCATTTGTAGCATCTAATTGGCAGTCGTTCTCCTCCCCTAGAATTTGTTGCTGGTATTGGTGTTGCTGCCGACATCTTCCCGTCATCGTTAAATTTTCTCTTCTTGAAATTTCTACTTGAGTTATTTCTTCTATTATCTTGGCCATGATTACCACCGAAGTGGTTACCATTTCTGGCACGATAATTTCCTCCACGATGGTTATCCTTGTTCTTATGACTATTGCCATCGGTACGATTATCATCGAGTTGTAGGTCGTTCTTCTTCGATTGAGCTGACTCATTATCGCGCTCCAATAACTGAGTCATATTCACAACATCTGAATATAGAGAAAATTTATGAAAAATGAGATATTGACGTATGTCGGGTTTCAAACCTCTCAAAAACATCCGCGTCATACGTTCCTCATTCTCCACCAAATGAGGTGCAAACTTGGATAACTCCGCGAACTTCGCCTCGTACTGGGACACCGTCATGTTGTTTTGTTCTAGTCTAATAAACTCTACCTCCTTCATATGACGAATACTTTCAGAAAAGTACTTATCATTGAACAGTTTTTGAAACGTTTCCCAAGACATGCTGAGTGCGGCTGGCTGGGTACGCTTCACAGATTCCCACCAGTAATCTGCCTCGTTACGAAACATAAAAGTGGCGAATGGAACCTTCTGTTCCTCCGTGCATCCCAAGACATCGAATATCTTGGTAATTTGCTTGACCCACGTCTCTGCCTTAATCGGATCCTACTTTCCTCAGAATTCTAGTGGTCCCAACTCTTTGAACTGCTTGGCTGTGACAAACCGTGCGTTGCTATCATTTTCACTTGTATTTTGTACACGAGTCTCCCTCGTCTGATTTTGCATGAACTGCAAAAAGTTTCCAAATATCTCATCGTTCATCGTCTGATCAGTGGTGTTGTTTACAGGAGGAACATTATCTTCCTGTTGCACGTTCTCCTGATTGGTGAGTAAAGGTGTCTCCACGGTCTCATTTACTCCACTGTTAACATTCTCAGTTGTCATTCTTAAATATTGCCACAAAATAAGGGTTAATTAAAGAAATTAACATGCACATAATAACCCTATACTCTAACCAACCAACAAATAAGCTTAGGCAAAACACACTAGCGAAGGATTTACTCGTCTCTCCCCTCCTAGACCTATTCCCCGATCTCTGCCAGAGACCATATCTCTAAGCTCTGATACCAACTGTGACGCCCCCAAAATAGGTCCATTCCACCCAACCTATTATGAGTCTTCAAATACATGGTACAGAAACAACTATAACTTCATTATTACAATTGTCGTGCAAAATACGACAACACATACTGTAAGTTTAAATACAAATATTATCTTCTAGATAATATCCACACTCAAATAAGTCATCATTACAATTATTGATACACTATTTTACAAAATAGTGAGGACTACTAAAACAACTGTCTTGAACCATCACTCCACACCCCGACTAGTTCCCGCTATATTCTCGTTTCCTGAGAAGAAAAATGGAACAAAAAAGAAAAGGGTGAGCTCAACTAGCCCAGTAAAGAATATTATGACTAAGATAATGTACAACAAATTATCCTTAGTCTTCAATAAGGAAAAATCTAATAGAATACAATAGACAACAAGTTTTAGATCAACAACTGCAGCGGAAACAACAATTCATTAGAAGAGTTAAGTAGAGAATGAAATCTACTATCATCTATGAATTTAAAAGTCCATCATCGATATTTTAT
This sequence comes from Panax notoginseng, assembly GCA_016801055.1. NCBI lineage: Eukaryota > Viridiplantae > Streptophyta > Magnoliopsida > Apiales > Araliaceae > Panax > Panax notoginseng. The sequence continues at coordinate 147,158,090 of CM029012.1, read as the reverse complement.
CCCGGTAACATCAATCAATATACATCTTGAATCAAATAGTCATCTTTGCACTACAGGCCAAAGATTTTCATCCGTCGTTCATGTTCATCTCAACACCTGTTCATCTTTGCATTATGGCCCAAAGATATTCATCAGAAATCATTCATCTTTGCACTACAGGCCAAAGATATTCAGTTATATCATCATTTAGGACTGAGGATGATGAAAAATATTTTAAAAAAACGAATCCAGTGAAACAAAAGAACAAGTACTAATGATTCGTACTTTAAATAATCCAAGTTTAAAAATACTTCATAAATAACCAGTGAGGAGTAAAATTTAAGAATGAAGACCAAAACATAGATCCAATCAAAGATAGGAACTATAACAGACAATCTTGGACACAAAAAAGAAAATTTGATTTTTTTGTGAATAGTGTCGTATTCGTGAATAGTGCCGTATACGTGAATAGTGCCGTATACGTGAATAGTAACTCCAACACCAAAAGATGGAAATTCCACAAGAAAAAAAAATCATCATGCTTCATGAATAGTACTCGTGAATAGTAACTCATGAATAGTAACTCGTGAATAGTAACTCATTAATATTAACCCCGACATGAAAAGATAAGAATTTTACAAGAAAAATCTTACCAATATTTCGGTATAATGATATTGAAAGAAATAATATCATTGATAAAAAAATAACATCCCTTACCTCGAAAAGACAATACTTCTGACTGGAATATTGGATATAGTGCTGAAGGGAACTTACACCGTATAGCAACACTCAAAGTATCAAAATACTCACAAGAATACGCTCGATAATATAGAGAGAGAAAGAGAGAGAAATCTTTAATTTCTGGTGTGATTTTCAATTCTAACCTAAGCACCATATTTATAGAAAAATGCTTAGAACACCAAAGCAGAAAATTTAATAAAATATTAATATATATATATATATATATATATATATATATATATATATATATATCAAATTTCCTACGTACACCTTTGGCAACTGAATTCAGCCCCTAGCACATGTTAATGATGCTCTCAAAATGTAAAAAACGTTTTTATTAATAAAAATAAATAAAACTTTTAAAAATTAATTATTTCGGAACTTCAGAACTTCAATAATTCATAATAAATAGCCATTTATCAGAAAATTTGAATCTCGCGACTTTTTATAGGAAATCCAATTCTCAACAACTTTACAAAAGAAAGTTTTTCCAAATTCTAAACAAAAATTAACCGAAATTCACAAACGGACGATTTTACAAGCTATAATCAAATTTCAGTCAAGAAATGGGTCCACCAATATGTTTAACATGTTTTAAATATTTATTGCAACAAAAATACTCTTCCTCCTCATATACTCATATATCCCACATTCATTATAAAAATATCATCATATTATATTATAATAATATAATAAAATATTATTTTATCAAAAAAGATAAAATATCAATTTTCAACAATTGTCACTTTAAAAATTTTCTTCATCTATATCCACATAAAATTAATATTTTTCTTATCATATAAATCAATAATTAATTATTCACAAATAATATTACAGAATCACAATACTGACAACCAGGCCATTCCTAGGAAAGATGAGGCTTTTCAATAAGGATTTCTCCTTATTGGCGCGCAATTAGGTGACCAAACCTCTCCTTAGATAGAACTTTCTAGACATTACCAATAATGTTATCTAATAATATTATTCAGATAATATGAATTATTGCTTCGATAATGGAAAATATTGTGTAGTGACAATTATTGAAACAACAGTAATATAAAATATCAACAATTATTGAATCAATAAAATAAAATACTGAACAATAATTACTCTAACAATTATTGACTAGTGCATTCTTACGTAAGAATCAATAATTGGTACAATACCGTGTGCTACTGTGCAACAACGCGTATTACTGTGTTTTAACCACCAGGTATTCCAACAGTATTAACGATAACAACTATACCGTTATTTATAAACAACTCATACTTGTCGTTTTCTTCATCCAATCGCTTTCCGTTATGGGGCCCACAAAAGGCTACGCCGACGTACGAATATTCCCCGACAGCAAGAATATTCCACGACCAAACGAATATTCTCCGACAACAATGAATATTTTATAACCACTTGCTTATTTAAAAATATTTACGTATTTTACCCATAACTAACTATATTAATCAAATAAACCCTTACTATTTCAAAATAATAAATAAAGGAAATTCTATTTTATTAAAAAAAAATAATCGGGGTCTTACAACAAGGACGGTTCGGATTCATTCTAACTTAATTCTTCCAACTTAATCTAAAGACTCATACTTTTTTCGCCCAAATCAAATTCACCCCTACACCCTACCCTCTCTCATGTTCACACACAAAATTTTTCTCTCTCATCTCTTCTTCACAAACACACAAATAAATGATAATAATAATAATTATAATAGTATTAATAATAATAATAATAATTATAATAGTACTGAAAATTATTATTATTATTATTATAGTGCTAATAATAATAATAATTATTATTATTATAATAATAATTAAAATAATTACAATAATAGTAATAGTAATAGTAATAATAATTATAGTAATAATAATAATTATAATAATAGTAATAGTAATAGTAATCTAATAAAGATTCAGATTCATTCTAATTAATTTGGGTGGGAAAGCACAAGTACGGTTCAGATTCATTCTAATTTCAATTCAAAATAATAATAATAATAATAATAATAATAATAATAATAATAATAATAATTATAATAGTAATAATAATAACAATAAGTATTATAATTATATTATAATATAATAATAATAATAGTAATAAAGTAATAATAATTATAATAATATTATTATTAATAATAATTATTATTATAATATTTATTATAATAGTAATTATAATAATAATTATTATACTAATAACAACAATAATAAAAATTATTGTGGTGGTGTGGTGAATTATGATAATTATTATTGATAATTGTAATTTTTGTAGACAAGTTTTGATTTTTATTGATATCTATTTTTAAAGAAAAATTAATTATTGTGGTAATGTGGTAAATTATGATAATTGTTATGCCTGATTGTACAATATTTAAGTTGCAAAGAGTATTTAGGTAATATAGTAATTTTCAATTTTTAATCTAATTTTTCGTTACGCCGTATCTTTAGGCACGGGCAATTACTAGTGTATATATATATATATATATATATATATATATATATATATATATATATATAAAGCAAAAAACTTATAAGATTGAGTACATATCTCTATGTTTGCTTTTTTGAAAATCTAAATATATATACTTAATTATTAATTGCAAAAATTGTCAATTTGATCACAAAAATCAATGAAAAACTTTTATACCGACATAGAGAGAGTAACAGATCTAGTCGTAATTTATAGTTAATTTAGAATAAAACCTCCCAATTACCTTAAGATAAGTACCTACTTATTTTTTACATTCCAATTGATGGTTTAGATATATAATAGATAATATTTGTCATTTGATCAATATTTAAGAAGGTTTGTGCAACATTCGTTGTTATTAAAGATAATAGGAGTGCTACACAAATTTGATACATATGCACCTATCTTTCATCAATGAAGGATACATTTTTACTTATTTATTTTTATAATTTATAAGTTGTAATATATTAAATTTAATTAATATATTAATAAAGTTTAAAATTTTAATTATTTACTATTGATTTCTTGAAAATATATTTAATTAATATATATTAGTTAGTTTATTTAATATTTAATATTAAAAGTAAGTTGATTACATATTAATAATAAGTCAGTTCTTGTAAATACTAATATTTAATATAATTTTTTTTATTAATATTCCTTGCTATTATAAATATTAAAATTAATTAATAAATCAATAAACTAACTTTTAATTTTAAATAGTAAAAAGAAGTTAGTTTCTTGTAAATACTATAGTTTTTCATTAAAATTTTATTTTTATAAAATTTTATAATTCTATAATTGTATATTTTGTAGTTTTTATTTTTAATATCTAATATTTAACATTAAAAGAGAAAAAAAAAAGGGAGCTAGACCAGCCTAGGCATGGCTTTAGGCTTGGTCTGGTCTGGTCTGGAAGGCCGAAGTCAACGACATGGTCTGATCTGGTCAAAACTAAAGGCCTAACATATTCATATTGGATTAGACTAAGATTGTGTTTGATAAATCTGGGAATTAAGATCTGAATGATTATGATGTCTTAATAAATTAGATCATCTGAATGGTTATGAGGTCTGAATCTAAAAAATTGTTTGATAACAAAAAAGTAAGTTGTCTCTTAATGACACTATTTTACCATTTTAAAGGGTAAAATTTTATTTAATAATTTTAAATATTCAATTTAATAAAAATAAGTGCATAATATTGTTGAATATATTTATATAAAAAAAATTATCAAAAAAAATTCATTAAGAGGTACCTCTTAATTATTAAGATTTTATTTTCTGTCTTACCGATTAAGAGGCATTCAGAGGTAACAAAAAACAAAACAAACAGCATCATGCCTCTTAGCGAATAAGAGGCAATCCATTAAGAGGCAATCAGATGTAAACAAACAGCACCTAAGTCAGTCTGTTATGCATGTCTAAAGCAGGGTATAAAATTATTCAATTCAAATGTAATTGAATGAATCATTTCATTCTTTTTTTTCTAATTTATTTCTTCACTTAGTCTATTTTTTCAATTCACACGTAGCATTAAGATTGAAATGTACTATATTATAATTGTGTAATTTCAAAAAAAAAAAAACAAGTTATTAGAGGGGAAGTGAAACCTCTGGAGCTGTTAAGACTTGGGATTTTTAATAGCCTCCATTGGTCCAAGTGTGCAACGTAGCTTCTAAATCCAATCTATGTGTATTAATACAGGCCCTCAAAAGTATATGGGCCTTATGGATAATCATACCATAAAGATGTGGTGGGCTAAATTTGAGTAGGACTGATCATTCAGTTATAACTGAATCGAACAAGCTATTTGGTTATAATCAAAAATCGAAATTTATATAATGTTGATATCCGAATAAATAACCGAATTATCCAATAACAAAATTATCGAATTATCGTATTTACTATTCGGTTGTTCGAGTAATAACCGAAATTAAGAAATATATTTCTGATTTTAAAAACAAAACAAAACCCATACAATAAACCCCAAAACAGAGATAAGCTAAATTTATTTAATAAAAACATAGAGAACAAACAGAATCCCCAATCCATATTGGGACTATACAATAAAGCAACTAAGCAAGAGTAAAAATTAGATATAAACTCAGATGACAGATCGGTAGTCGGTAGATTTAAAGCAAAACATAAACCATAATCCATATTGATCTTCGGCGCTGCGAAGATACGTTTGAAGACAGTAATAGAACCTTATTCGTCAGAGAGGAGACCAAATCCGCTATTTCAAGCAAAGTGGTTGACAAGTAGGAAATGGGTCCGATGAAAGTCGAAGATTGTAAATTTGGAGGTGGTGATTTACATAGGTAATATACGTAGGTGGTGACCCCATCAGACCAAATCTGCTATTTCAAGCAAAATGGCTGATTTCAATATGTCTTGGCGGACAGGTCCACTGGACCGGAATATTAGACAGGTCAATTTTTTTTTTTTGCTTTTCTTGTGACTCTCAAAAAATGTATAGTATTTATTTCAATTGAAATTTTTACAGAATACAGTGTTTTTAGGTGTAATTTGGATACATATACAATACAGTGTTGAACAGACTATTCCGGTCACACGAAAAGGCAAAAAAAGAGGAACAATTACATATTCTATTACATTTTTAAAAATAATTACAACAATAGTTCACTCATAAAATATTTACACAATTAATACACTTTTATATTTATTTACAATATTAGTGCAATTAGAATTCCTTAATTTAGGAAATTAGGATTCCTTAATTCAGGGGATTAATATTGATTTACTTATTAAATTAAGTAATTAATAAGTAAATTATATAGCACACCTTCTCTTTCCTTAATAAAAATCACGCTTCATTCGCCTTTGTTAGTCTTCTCCTCCTCCACCATTAACAGTCCCAACTTGTTAACATCATCCTCAGCCATTCTCCACCATTAACGCCCTTCTCCTCCGCCCTCCTCCACCATTAACGCCATCCTCCACCATTAATATAGACAGTCCCCATCCTCCGCCCTCCTACACCATTAACGCCCTTTTCCTCCGCCTTCCTACACCATTAATGCCCTTTTCCTCCGCCCTTCTCCACCATTAACGCCCTTCTCCTCCGCACTCCTCCACCATTAACGCCATTCTCCGCCATTAACTTAGACAACCCCAACTTGTTAACGCCATCCTCCACCTGCGATTTTTTCATAGTACAGTTGCTGCGATTTTTTTATAGTACAGTTGGTAGCCAAACATTCATACCAAGGTAACCAATTCAGTGTTATTAGGTTTCTAATTTATTTTTTAAAAAAACTATTATAGATTTTTTTATTTAATAGTGCAGTTGGTAGCTAACACTTTATACAAATGTAACCAATTCAGTTTTATTGGGTTACCAATTAATTTTAAAAAATCTATTTGTAGATTTTTTTTATAATGCAGTTGGTAGCCAAACCTTAATACAAAGGTAACCAATTCAGTTTTATTGGGTTACCAATTAATTATAAAAAATCTATTATAGATTTTTTTTTCATAGTGCAGTTAGTAGCCAAACCTTAATACAAATGTAACCAACAAAAACAAAAATTGTTACCTTTGAAAGTTTTGGTTACCTTTGTCTTCATGTTGCACATTGTCCTGATTATTGATCTGTGGAGACTCAACGGTCTCTTGTGCTCCATTGCTTATCTCAACATTTTCAGATGCCATTTTCAAATACTGCCACAAAATAAGGGTTAATTAACATATCATATATTATCTCTATACTCTGACCGACCAATTAAATAAAAAGTAAACTTAGGTAGGTCATACTAGCGAAGAAATTCCCCGTCTCTCCCCTCCTAGTTCTTATCTCACATCTCAGCCATGGATTATATCCCTAAGCACTGATACCAACTGTGACGCCCCCAAAATAGGTATACATCACCTATTCTGAGTCGTCAAATACATGGTACAAAATACAAATAATAACTTAATTATACAACTGTCGTGTAAAATATGACAAAACATAAGCTGTGAGTTTTAATACAACATTGTCTTCTAAACAGTATTCAAACTCAAAATAAGTCCTCAATATATTTATTTTTACACTATTTCATAGAATAGTGAGGACTACTAATGCTATCATCTGAACCGTCACTCCGTTCCCCGACTAGTCCCCGCTACGTTCTCATTTTCTGAAGAGAACAATGAAAGAAAGGGGTGAGCTCAACTAGTCCAGCAAGAAATATTATGACTAAGATAATGCAGAATAAATTATCATTAGCTTTCAACAGTGTTAAACTGATAAAATATAACAAATATCAAGTTTAACTGCAGCGGAACAAGCAATCCATTAAAAGAGTTAAGTAGAGAATAAAATCTACTATCTTTTATGATTTAAAAGGTTTTTCATCACTTTTATCGATGGGACTCAGCTTAATAAATAATCCACATCATCCCTGCACTACGGCCAGTGATATTCATTAGTATCACAACCATAAATTATCCATGCACTACGGGCCAAGGATATTCATGTATTCATTAATGGTCATGATCATGCCAACAACTGTCCATCAATGCACTACGGGCCAATGAGGACTTTTACCACATCATTTGTAATATTACGGTCATGATTACACCGAATAATCCCTGGTCATAATCATACCAAGTCCATCTATGCACTACAGGCCACAGATGACTTTTAACAAAATATAAGCATGAGGATGATGATAATGATATAATAATTCAATAAAATAAATTCAAGAATTAATTTATCCAGGAACCAATAACGTCCAAATTGTCAACATGATACTACTTTGTGGAGTAAAATTTAAGAATTCTCGGAAGAATATTTTCATGAAAAGATACTGGATGAAGCGCAAATATCAAGGATATTTCACTAATTTCATGGAGTATAAAAGTCAAAACTTTAACCAACTGAATATAATAAAGAATGGAATAACAAAAGAAATCACCATGCATGCGATAGACCGCACAGACAGGTTATTCCAATAGGAAAATAAATAATAGAACCAGGTCATGCGTAAACACACCGACATGATATTCTGACAGAATAATAAATAATGGAACTAGGTCCGGCGTAAATGCACAGATAGGATATTCCGACAAAATAATGAATAATGGAACCAGGTCCGGCGTAAAACGCACAGACAGGATATTCCAACAGAATAATAGTAGAGACGAAACCAGGTCCAGCGTAAAACGCATAGACAGGATATTCCAACAGAATAATAATTAAGACGGAATAATAGAAGAATGTCACCAAGTATAGGGTAGTCCGCGTATACTGGTTATTCCAGCAGAATAATAAAGAATGGAATAACAGAAGTTCTCTTCATGAATACAAAAGAAAATAATACTCCTTATGAGTACAACAAATAATATCTCTTACCGTAAAAGAAACTTGATATCGGAGTAGTGAAGTAGCAGAATACTTTTCTTCTCTCTCTATAATTTCTCTCTCTAGAGTTTCAGTGAATTCCTAAGAAATAATGAATGAATGAGCTTCATTTTATAGGAGAATGGAGTGCATAGTAACTAATTCATGAACGGTCCAGATTGATTTACTTTAAACGGACGGTCCATATTTAAAGCAAAATCTTTTAAATAAAATATAATATGTTCTATTTATAATATAATAAAACGAATAACTTTATAAAAGTATTTTGTTTTATATAAAAAGATTTTACTATGCAAAATACTATGTAGACACTATGCAACACTATGCATAATAAAATATAATATATTCTAATTATTTTCTAATAAAACGAATAACTTTATAAAAGTATTCTGTTTTATATAAAAATATTTTACTATTAACCTAATAAAACAGAACTTTATAAAAGTATTCTGTTTTATATAAAAAGTTTTTTCTGTTTTATTACGTTAATAATACTAATAAAACAAAATTGAGTGACTTATCACGTAAGCCTCAATAATCAATACCGTGTGCAACTATGCAACCACGCGTATTACTGTACTTTTACTACCGAGTAGTTCAACAGTATTAATAGTAAAACTTTCGTCGTTATTTTCAATAAAAATATTTTTGTCGTTTTCTCAATCCGACAATAATTCCACTTTGAGGTCCACCAATGATTGCGCCATTGTACGAATATTTCCTACTAAAACGAATATTCCTCGACCAATCGAATATAATACAACAACTTGCATACTTTGTAAAATTTATAAATATTATCCACAACTATAACATTATATCAAATCCACACCATAATATTCAAAAAAAATATTTCGAGAAATTTAAATCTTTATTCATAAAATCTGGGGTCTCACAATCTCCCCTCCTTATGAAATTTCGCCCTCGAAATTTACGTACGCACTTGATATGCCAAAGAGGTGAGGATACCTTGACTTCACTTCAAATTCTAACTCTTGAGGTATAACCTTTGAGCGTCGAATATGATCCTTCTTATCCAAGATGTTAACACGTATCTCTTCATACTTTAAATCTTTTGCTATCTCGTCCGGTTTAAAATTAATAATGTGGTTCTGGTCGTCCACATATTTACGTAACATCGATACGAAAAAAAATATTCTGAACACGCAACATACTTGGCGATAAAACGAGTCTATAAGCCACATTTCCTACTTGATCGATGATTTCAAATGGGCCAATTAAATCGAGGGTTGAGATTTTCTCTCTTCGTCGATTCTTGCTTCTAGAATAACGCCCTCTTGAACCTTCTTCTTCATATTCATCAGCTCTGAGTATGTAGCTTGAGTGATTTTAACTTTATTGATTACAGTCGATTCTAATAGTATATTCGTTATCTTCACGTGGGTTTGTATATTCGTACTTGTAACCGCATACGATCTTCTACTCAACGCGTCAGCTACCACGTTCGCACTTCCACGATGATATTGAATGGTACGATCGTAATCTTCAACAGCTCGAGCCAACGTCTTTGGCACATAATACGTTCGTTTTAGTTGAAGAAATATTTGAGGGTTTAAGAAATGGGTTTTGTACTGGGGTCAATACAAAATTCGATTTCACGCTTTGGGGTAGGCTAAGAAGTCTTCAAGAATAGGTCAGAAACTTTATTAATAATAGAAATATCGTTCAAAACTGTGACCCTCATCCAAGACTTGGATAGCACGTCACATTGATACCTATCAACTTGCCATCATCATTCACGATGTCGCCTACAGAAAGTCTAGCTTCGGTGCATTCCACATAAGGAAGTCACCAGATAAAGGCTTAGGGCTTTTTACTTATGGCTTGATATGACAATGATTGACTTTAGTGGTTTGGTTGCTTGAATTCGCATAACAGGTTGGTTAGGAGTATGAAAGCTAACAACCTTACGAAAAGCATGATGAGTAGTTAACCAATCGATTCCTAAAATCACATCAAAGGTAAATATTTTCAAAGAGATAAGATCGACAGATAATGTGAAAGTGTTGATTTGAACAAGATTTATAAAGTGGAGGTAACGAAAGTTTCTCCCAACTGAGTTTAAACAGATATATCAAAGTCTAACTTCTCCGGAGTTAACTTCAAACATTGAACACAACTAGGTAAAATAAACGAGTGAGTAGAACCGGTATCTAACACGGTATAAACTTCACAAGAGTTTATGACTAACATACCCGTGATAATTTTATTCAGGTTCCTTATCACGAAAAAAAACGCTCTCTCTTAAACTACCGGCTTTGACTTTTCTGGGACGGCCTTTAGTGCCTCCATCCTAGCTGAACTTGTCTTCGGTGAACGACAAAATCGGGCTAAATGACCTTCTCTTCCATAATTATAACATGCTTTGGACGGCATCGCGCAGTTTGGACTGATGTGTCCCTCCCCTCCGCATTTGAAGCATATGATAGGTGGTCGTTCTCCTTCCTTAACAACGGGTGCTAGTGCTGACGTCTTTCCATCATTGTTGAATCTCCTCTTATTGAAATGTCCATTCTTATTGTTTTGACCACGATTACCACCGAAGTGGTTACCATTTCTGGCATGTTGATTCCCTCCATGTTTATTGTCACTGCTTTGATGACTGTTATCACCGGTATTATCATTTTGCCGGCTACTCTCTTTTGGTTGCGTTGACTCGTAATCGCGCTCCACTAACTAAGCCCTATTTACAATATTTGAATACAAACATAGTTTATGAAAAATAAGATATTGACGTATCTCCGGCTTCAAACCTCTTAAAAACATCCGCGTCATTCTCTCTTCATTATCAACCAAGTGGGACGAAAATCGGGACAACTCGGCAAACTTGGCTTCGTACTGTGACACGGTCATGTTGTTTTGCTCCAACTTAATAAATTCCACCTCCTTCATGTGACGAATGCTTTCGGAAAAGTACTTATTATTGAACAGCTCTTGGAACTTCTCCCAAGACATCTTGAGTGCATCAGGCTGGGTACATTTTACAGATTCCCACCAGTGATCTGCCTCTTCACGCAACTTAGAGGTGGCAAAGGAAACCTTTTGCTCCTCGGAGCATCCCAAGACATCAAATATCTTGGTGACCTACTTTAACCACGTCTCCGCCTTAAGTGGTTATGGCTTTCCCAAAAACTCCGGTGGTCCCAGCTCCTTGAATTGCTTAGCGGTGACCAACCGTGGGTTGCCATTGTTTCCTCCTGCATTATGAACAGGAGCCACCTTCGCCTGATGTTGCATGAAATCTAAAAAACTACTAAACGTACCGTCGTCCGTTAATTGATCAGTGTTGTTGTTTACATGAGGATTATTGTCTTCCAGTTGCACATTGTCCTGAGAGACTCAACGGTCTCCTGTGCTCCATTGCTTATCTTAACATTTTCAGATGCCATTTTTAAATACTGCCACAAAACAAGGGTTAATTAACATATCATATATTATCTCTATATTCTGACCGACCAATTAAATAAAAAGTAAACTTAGGTAGGTCATACTAGCGAAGAAATTCCCCGTCTCTCCCCTCCTAGTTCTTATCTCACATCTCAGCCATGGATCATATCCCTAAGCTCTGATACCAACTGTGACACCCCCAAAATAGGTATACATCACCTATTCTGAGTCGTCAAATACATGGTACAAAATTCAAATAATAACTTAATTATATAACTGTCGTGTAAAATACGACAAAACATAAGTTGTGAGTTTTAATACAACATTGTCTTCTAAACAGTATTCAAACTCAAAATAAGTCCTCAATATATTTATTTTTACACTATTTCATAGAATAGTGAGGACTACTAATGCTATCATCTGAACCGTCACTCCGTTCCCCGACTAGTCCCCGCTACGTTCTCATTTCCTTAAGAGAACAATGAAAGAAAGGGGTGAGCTCAACTAGTCCAGTAAGAAATATTATGACTAAGATAATGCAGAATAAATTATCATTAGCTTTCAACAGTGTTAAACTGATAAAATATAACAAATATCAAGTTTAACTGCAGCGGAACAAGCAATCCATTAAAAGAGTTAAGTAGAGAATAAAATCTACTATCTTTTATGCTTTAAAAGGTTTTTCATCACTTTTATCGATGGGACTCAGCTTAATAAATAATCCACATCATCCCTACACTACGGCCAATGATATTCATTAGTATCACAACCACAAATTATCCATGCACTACGGGCCAAGGATATTCACGTATTCATTAATGGTCATGATCATGCCAACAACTGTCCATCAATGCACTACGGGCCAATGAGGACTTTTACCACATCATTTGTAACATTACGGTCATGATTACACCGAATAATCCCTGGTCATATTCATACCAAGTCCATCTATGCACTACAGGCCATAGATGACTTTTAACAAAATATAAACATGAGGATGATGATAATGATATAAGAATTCAATAAAACAAATTCAAGAATTAATTTATCCAGGAACCAATAACATCCAAATTGTCAACATGATACTGCTTTGTGGAGTAAAATTTAAGAATGCTCGGAAGAATATTTTCATGAAAAGATACTGGATGAAGCGCAAATATCAAGGATATTTCACTAATTTCATGGAGTATAAAAGTCAAAACTTTAACCAACTGAATATAATAAAAAATGGAATAACAAAAGAAATACCATGCATGCGATAGACCGCACAGACAGGTTATTCCTACAGGAAAATAAATAATGGAACCAGGTCATGCGTAAACGCACCGACAGGATATTCCGACAGAATAATAAATAATGGAACTAGGTCCAGCGTAAACACACAGACAGGATATTCCGACAGAATAATGAATAATGGAACCAGGTCCGGCGTAAAACGCACAGACAGGATATTCCAACAGAATAATAGTAAAGACGGAACCAGGTCCAGCGTAAAACGCACAGACAGAATATTCCAACAATATAATAATAAAGACGGAATAATAGAAGAATGTCACCAAGTATAGGGTAGTCCGCGTATACTGGTTATTCCAACAGAATAATAAAGAATGGAATAACAGAAGTTCTCTTCATGAATACAAAAGAAAATAATACTCCTTACGAGTACAACAAATAATATCACTTACCGTAAAAGAAACTTGATATCGGAGTAGTGAAGTAGCAGAATACTTTTCTTCTCTCTCTCTCTATAATTTCTCTCTCTAGAGTTTCAGTGAATTCGTAAGAAATAATGAAGGAATGAGCTTCTATTTATAGGAGAATGGAGTGCATAGTAACTAATTCATGAATGGTCCAAATTGATTTACTTTAAACGGACGGTCCATATTTAAAGCAAAATCTTTTAAATAAAATATATTATATTATATTTATAATCTAATAAAAAGAATAACTTTATAAAAGTATTTTGTTTTATATAAAAAGATTTTACTATACAAAATACTATGCAGACACTATGCAACACTATGCATAATAAAATATAATATATTCTAATTATTGTCTAATAAAACGAATAACTTTATAAAAGTATTATATTTTATATAAAAAGATTTTACTATTAGCCTAATAAAAAGAATAACTTTATAAAAGTATTCTGTTTTATATAAAAAGTTTTTTCTGTTTTATTACGTTAATATTATTAATAAAACAAAACTAAGTGACTTATCACGTAAGCCTCAATAATTAATACCGTGTGCTACTATACAACCACGCGTATTACTGTACTTTTACTACCGAGTAGTTCAACAGTATTAATGGTAAAACTTTCGCTGTTATTTTCAATAAAAATATTTTTGTTGTTTTCTCAATCCGACAATAATTTCGCTGTGGGGTCCACCAATGATTGAGTCGTTGTACGAATATTCCCTACTAAAACGAATATTCTCCGACTAATCGAATATAATACAACAACTTGCATACTTTGTAAAATTTATAAATATCACCCACAACTATAACATTATATCAAATCCACACCATAATATTAAAAAAAATATTTCGAGAAATTTAAATCTTTATTCATAAAATCTGGGGTCTAACAGGTTAACCGAATTATCAAATTTCAATAATCAAACCCGAATACAAAAACTGGATAGTAAAACAAATATAACAGAAATACTCAAAATAACCGAAATATTTCGGTTAAAAAAATTTGGCCCGGTTCGGTTATGTAATTTTACCCATTTTTTGCTCAATTCTAAATTTCAGTAAAGAATTTATAACTACCTCTGTCTGGCTTATTTTTTTATTTTTATTTGCTAGTTGTTTTGTTGCATAAAAAAATAATCATTTTATTGATAGTAGTATAAAGTAATACAATACCTTCAACTTTGCCACACTAGTTTTATTATCAATCCACTATTATTTAATTAGTATTTATTTATAACTTTGAAATAAAAATACTCCATCCGTTCCAAAATTAGAGATACAATTTGACTTTTAAAATTAAACGACAACATATTAAATTTTAAAATTAGTATGACTCATAAAAGTTTAGAATGAAATAAATTTTGTGATTAATCGTTTTGTTATATACAATACAATTATAATAATTGTATTTTATAAAATTAAATAAATTCACATCAATTTATAAATTAATGTCATTGTTTGAAACGGAGGGAGTACATTATTAATATTTGAAAAAATTACAAATAAGATCCGTCTTTTGTAGAACATAAAAGGAGTATTCTTTTCTTATTTTTTTTCCTTTATATATACCATCAAGTTGTAAGACCCCAACTTATTAATGAATAAAATCAAATTTTCTCTAATTATTATTGTGAATAATAAGGTGTTAATTTGATATAATATTTTGGTTATGGGTGAAATGTGCAAATTTTGTAAAATAAACAAGTGGTTATAAAATATTCATTTTGTTGAGGAATATTCGTTTGGTCGTGGAATATTCTTTCTGTCGGAAAATATTCGTACGACGGCGCATCTATTTGTGGGTCCCATAACGGAAAATGGTTGGATGAAGATAACGACAAAAATTGAGTTTTTATAAATAACGGCGTAGTTGTTATCGTTAACACTGTTGGAATACCCGGCAGTAAAAATACAGTAATACGCGTGGTTGTACAGTAGCACACGGATTGCACATTATTTTTGAATTATTGATTCTTACGAAGGAAGGCACTACTCAATAATTGTTACAGTAGTTACTGTTCAATATTTTATTTTATTGATTCAATAATTGCTGCATTGATATTTTATATTATTGTTGTTTCAATAATTGTCACTGCACAGTATTTCTCATTATCAGATCAATAATTCATATTATTTGAATAATATTATTACATAGCATTATTGGCAATGTCTAGAAAGTTCTATCTAAGGAGAGGTTTGGTCACCTAATTGCGCGCCAGTAAGGAGAAATCCTTATTGGAAAGCCCCCTCTTTTCTGGGAACGACGATCTGGTTGTCATAAATGTGATTCTGTAATATTAATTGTGAATAATTAATTATTGATTCATATGATAAGAAAATATTTATTGTAAATATAAATGTTGGATATATTTTGTGGTTAAAAATAAAGGAGTTAATGTTAAGGTATTTTATCAGTATTTTTGTTGGAATGGAGGTATTAAAAATCAATCAGGATTTTTGAGATATATATTGCGGGGGTTATAATTTTTAATCCGACCGTTGGATCGTTGTGATTTTTGGATATGTTATACATATATAAGTTGAGTATATATCCACAATTTTGAACCGTTAAAAATGAACGTGTGATTTGTAATGAATTTTAAGAGATGACTGGTTCAGAAATTGTTGAAGTTTCGAAATTTATCATTTTGGTGAAAAATTCTAGAATTGGTGGGGCCCACTTTTGGTTGGTGAAAATGTGCTGAGATTTTTATTCAAATGTGGTTGGTGGGAATAGTAGCAGGTAAAGCCATCAGGTTGCAGGTTAAGTCTGCTTCAGCGTGCTAAAATTTTCCTATAAATATAGGGCTAAGTTAGAATTAAAAATCACACCAGAAACAAATTTTCTCTCTTTCTCTCTTTTTCTCTCTAGATTATTGAGTGTATTTTGTGAGTATTTAGATACTTTGTGAATTTCTATTCATCAGTGTAAATTTTCTTCAGCCTTATACCGATATTCCGATCAGAAGTACTGATATTTTGAGGTAAGAGGTGTTATATTCTTCTTAAAATGATATTTTCTTCAATATCATTATACCAAAATGTTGGTATAAATTTTTTTATCAAATTTAAAACTTTTTGTGTCGGAGTTACTATTCACGTATACGACACTATTCACCAAAAAATTAAATTTTCTTCTTTTTGTCCAAGTTGCCTATTATGGTTACTATCTTTGATTGTATTCATGTTTTTATCTTTATTTTTGAATTCTGCTTTAAAATTGGTTATTATGGAGTATTATTGAACTTGGATAAACTGTAATACGAATCCCTAATATTTGTTCATTTATCTCACTGGATTCGTTTTCTTTAAAATATTTTTTATCATCCTCGGTCATAAATGATGATACTAATGAATATTGTGACGCCCCCAAAACAGATATACAACACCTATTCTGAGTCGTCAATAACATGGTACAGAAATAACTACAACTTTATTAATACAACATAAAAACTGTGAGTGTAAATACAAATATTATCATCTAGACAATATTCACACTCAAATAAGTCCTCATTACAATTATTAGAATAATATTTTACAAAAAAAAATGGTGAGGACTACTAAAACAGCTTCCTAGAACCTTCATTCCATACCCCGACTAGTACCTGCTACATTCTCGCCTCCTGAGAAGAAAATGGAACAACAAGGAAAAGAGTGAGCTCAACTAGCCCAGTAAAGAATATTATGACTAAGATAATATACAACAAATTATCGTTAGTCTTCAACAGGGAAAAATTTAATAGAATACAATAGACAACAAGTTTTAATTCAATATTCGCAGCGGAAAATAATAATTCATAGAGAAGTTACGTAGAGAATGAAATATACGATTATCTATGAATTTAAAAGCCCATCATCAACATTTTATCCCTGTAACATCAATCAATAAATATCTTGAATCAAATAGTCGTCTTTGCACTACAGGCCAAAGATATCCATCAGTTGGTCATGTTCACCTCAACACCTGTTCATCTTTGCACTACGGGCCAAAGATATTCATCAGAAATTATTCATCTTTGCACTACAGGCCAAATATATTCAGTTATATCATCATTTAAGACTGAGGATGATGAAAAATATTTTAAAGAAAACGAATCCAGTGAAGCAAAATAACAAATATTAAGGATTCGTATTTCAATTTATCCATGTCCAAAAATACCTTATCATAGTGAAGTAAAATTCAAGAATGATCAAAACATGGATACAATCAAAGCTAGTATCCAGAATAGATATTTGGACGAAAAGAAGGAAATTTCATTTTTCGGTGAATAGTAACTCGTGAATAGTAACTCGTGAATAGTAACCCCGACATGAAAAGTTTCAAATTTGATAAAAATTCAGATCAATACTTCGGCATAATGATATTGAAGAAAATAATATCATTTAAGAAGAAATAACATCCCTTACCTCGGAAAGACGGTACTTCTGACTGGAATACTAGATATAGTGCTGAAGGAAACTTGTACCGTAAAGCAACACTCAAAGTATCAAATACTCACAAGAATACGCTCGTTATAGAGAGAGAAATAGAGAGAAACTTGTGTTTCTGGTGTGATTTCAATTCTAACTTAAACACCCTATTTATAGGAAAATGCTTAGAACACCAAAGCAGAAAATTTAATATAATAATAATAATATATTTATCAAATTTTCCTTAGCCCACCTCTAGACATCTGATCTCAGCCCATTTATATCACATGTTAGCCCACTTAAATGCCAAAAAACGTTTTTCTTCAAAATAATAAATAAAACTTCCAAAAATCAATTATTTCGAAACTTCAGAACTTCAATAATTCATAATAAATAGCTCTTTTATCAGAAAATTCGAATCTCGCGAGTTTTTATAGGAAATTCAATTCTCTACAACTTTGCAGAAGAAAGTTTTTCCAAATTCCAAACAGAAATTGATCGAAATTCACAAACGGGCGATTTTATAGTCAATAATAAATTTTCGGTCAAGAATTATGTCCACCAACACACAAAACATGTGTTAATCATTTAATGCCACAAAAATACTCTTCCTCCTCATATACTCATATATCCCACATTCATTGTAAAAATACCACCATCAATATATTATTAAAATAATATATTTAAATGAATTATTTTATCAGAAAAAGATAAAATATTAATTTTCAACAATTGTCACATTAAAATTTTTCTCTATCTATATCCACATAAAATCACTATTTTCCTCATCATATAAATCAATAATTAATTATACACAAATAATATTACAGAATCACAGTACTAGCAACCAGGCCGTTCCCAGGAAAGAGGGGGCTTTCCAATAAGGATCTCTCCTTACTGGCGCGCAATTAGATGACCAAACCTCTCCTTAGACAGAACTTTCTAGACATTGCCAATAATGTTATCTAATAATATTATTCAGATAATATGAATTATTGCTCCGATAATAAAAAATACTGCGTAGTGACAATTATTGAAACAACAGTAATATAAAATATCAACGCAGCAATTATTGAATCAATAAAATACAATATTGAACAGTAATTACTGTAACAATTATTGAGTAGTGCCTTCTTACGTAAGAATCAATAATTGGTGCAATACCGTGTACTACGCGTATTACCGTGTTTTAACCACCGGGTATTCCAACAGTATTAATGGTAACAACTACGCCGTTATTTATAAACAACTTATTTTTGTCGTTTTCTTCATCCAATCGTTTTCTGTTATGGGGCCCACACAAGGCTGCGCCGTCGTACGAATATTCCCCGACAACAAGAATATTCCACGACCAAACAAATATTCCCCGACAACAATGAATATTTTATAGCCACTTACTTATTTAAAATATTTACGCATTTTACCCATAACTAACCACATTAATCAAATCAACTCTTACTATTTCAGAATAATAAATAGAAGAAATTAAATTTCATTTATTAATAATTTGGGGTCTTACAAATATTTTTGGCCTGTAGTGCAAAGATGTATGATTACCTGATGAATATCTTTGGCCTATAGTGCAAAGATGAACAGGTGTTGAGATGAACATGACCGACTGGTGGTACAAATAAATATCTTTGGCTTGTAGTGCATAGATGAATATTTGGTTAAAGATGATTATTGATTGTTGTTACAGAGATAAAATATTGATGATGGACTTTTAAATCTTAGAAGATAGTAGAATTCATTCTCTACTTAACTCTTATAATGGTTTGCTGTTTCCGCTGCAGTTATTGATCTAAAACTTGTTGTCTATTATATTTTATCAGATTTTTCCTGTTGAAGACTAACGATAATTTGTTGTATATTATCTTAGTCATAATATTCTTTACTGGGCTAGTTGTGCTCACCCTTTTTGTTCCATTTTCTTCTCAGGAGGAGATAGTATAGCTGGAACTAGCCGGGGTATGGAGCGACGGTTTTAGAAAGTTGTTTAGCAGTCCTCACTATTTTTGTAAAATAGTGTATCAATAATTATAATGAGGACTCCTTTTGAGTTTTTATACTCTCTATTTGTATTCAAACTCACAGTATATGTGTTGTCGTATTTTGCACGACAATTGTAATACTGAGGTTGTATTTGTTTTTGTACCATGTATTTGGCGACTCAGAATGAGTGATGTATACCTGTTTTGGGGGCGTCACACCAGCAGTCCAAGAAGGAGATAATATGGAATTAATTGTAAGACCCCGAATTTTATGAAATAAAAGTATTCAATTTTTTCTATTTAGTAAATAGTTAAATTGATAAAAGTTGAAGTTAAGGGTGATATATGAATTTTTTTCAAAAATACGCAAGTGGTTTTAAACTATTCATTGTTGTCGGTGAATATTCATGTGGTCGTGGAATATTCTTTCTGTCGGGGAATATTCGTACGACGGCGCAGCTATTTGTGGGCCCCATAACGAAAAACGATTGGATGAAGATAACGACAAATTTAAGTTTTATAAATAACGACGTAGTTGTTACCGTTAACAATATTGGAACACCTAGTGGTTAAAATACAGTAATACGCGTAGTTACACAGTAGCACACAGTGTTGCACATTATTTTTTTCAATTATTAATTCTTACGTGAGAATGCACTACTTAATAATTGTTACAGTAATTACTGTTTAATATTTTATTTTATTGATTCAATAATTGTTGCGTTGATATTTTATATTATTATTGTTTCAATAATTGTTGCTGCACAGTATTTTCTATTATCAGATCAATAATTCATATTATTTAAATAATATTATTAGATAGCATTATTGACAATGTCTAGAAAATTCTGTCTAAGGAGAGGTTTGGTCATTTAATTACGCGCCAGTAAGGAAAAATCCTTATTAGAAAGCCCCCTCTTTCCTGGAAACGGCCTGGTTGTCATAATTGTGATTCTGTAATATTATTTATGAATAATTAATTATTAATTCATATGATAAGAAAATATTTATTTTATGTGGATATAAATGAGGGATATATTTTTGTGGTTAAAAATGAAAGAGTTAATGTTGAGGTGTTTTATCTGTATTTTTGTCGGAACGGATGTATTGAAAATCAAATTAGGGTTTTTGAGATATATTGCGTGAATTATAATTTTTGATCCGACTGTTGGATCGTGGTAATATTTGGATATGTTATACATATATAAGTTGAGTATATGTCCACAAATTTTGAACCGTTAAAAATGAACGTATGATTTGTTATGAATTTTACGATATGACTGGTTCAGAAATTGTTGAATTTTCGGAGTTAATCATTTTGGTGGAAAATTCTAGAATTGGTGGGCCCTACTCTTGGTTGGTGAAGAAATGTGCTGAGATTTTTATTCAAATGTGGTGGGTGGGAATAGTAGTAGGTAAAGCCATCAGGTTGCAGGTTAAGTCTGCTTCGGCGTGCTAACATTTTCCTATAAATAGATGGCTAAGTTAGAATTAAAAATCACACCAGAATTCATAAGTTTTCTCTCTTTCTCTCTCTCTAGATTATTGAGTGTATTTTGTGAGTATTTAGATACTCTGTGAGTTTCTATTCATCAGTGCAAGTTTCTTTCAGCCTTATACCGATCCGAAGTACTGCTCTTTTGAGGTAAGGGATAGTAAGGGATATTAAGGGATGTTATATTCTTCATAATGATGTTATTCTTTAAAATCATTATACTTAGATATTGGTATGAATTTTATTGTGGAATTTCTACCTTTTTGTGTTGGGTTTACTATTCACAAGTTACTATTCACGAGTTACTATTCACGGGTACTATTCACGACAAAATTAGTTTCTTTTTCTAACCAAATTATAGTTGATTTACGAATATTACTCTTGAGATTAAAATTATATGTTGATCATATTATTTTTATTATTATATATAACATTTTTATAACCCTAATGATGATATTTCTCTTTGACTTTAGTGTAAAGATGGGTAGATTTTTGGTATGATCATGACTATGGGTTCTCTTTGGCCAGTAGTGCAAAGTTGAATTGTTAACTGGTATGATCATGACCATTGAATTTATAAGTGAATATCTTTAGCTTAAGTGCAAAGGTGAATTGATCAACATGGTTATAATTATTGTTTATATAAATTCTGAAATGATTATATATTTCTTTGAGATATTAATATATTTGGCCTGTAGTGCAAATATGAACTGTTGATGAATATATTTGGTCATTGTGTAAATATGAACTGTTGAGGAATATCTTTGGCCTGTAGTGCAAAGATGAATTGTTGATGAATATCTTTGGCCCGTAGTACAAAGATGACATGTTGATGAATATCTTTGGCCAGTAGTGCAAAGATGAACAGATGTTGAGATGAACATGACCAACTGGTGATACAAATGAATATCTTTGGCTGTAGTGCAAAGATGAAGTTATTAGTATGATTATAAACAGGAAATGTGATTTGGTGTAACCATGATCTTTGATGTTTCAGGTAAAGATAGGTGATGAAAATTATCTTCGTCCTGGATGAGAAGAGGAATTTAGAACTACAGTTATGATTATGAGTTATTCATATGATTGTGGACCAGAATTGTTGATTGATGTTACAGGGATAAAACATTGTTGGTGGATTTTTAACATGGAGAAGATAATATACTTTATAGTCTATTTGACTCTTCTAATGGATTGCTCGTTCTTCTGCAACTATGGTTGAAATTTTTATCATTTACCATATGTTCTAAATATCTGATTTATTATTGATGAAGGCTATTGATAATTTAATTATCTTTAGTCATGATATTTCTTTTAAGTCCAAATCATTTTTGAGTACAATATTATTCCATGAGAAGATGTGATAATTTTTCAGACAGTTGGTTGAAATTATAATAGTAAATCAATATGAATCGTTGGTTTAAAATTTTAATAGTAACTTGTCCATTCGGTTTTCCAAGAGTTACTTCTCCCTTCAGTTTTCCAAGAGTTACTTGTCTCTTCGGTGTTCCAAGAGTTAATTGCCCCTTCGCAAATAGTAGTTGTCTCTTCAATATTACCAAGAGTCATTTTGACCTTTCGTTAAGACCAAGAGCTGCTTTCAATTTTTCTATAAATAAAAGCTCATTCTTTCATTATTTCTTACGAATTCACTAAAACTCTAGAGAGAGAAACTATAGGGAGAAAGAAGAAAAATATTCTGTTACTTCACTACTCCAGTATTCAGTTTTTCTAAGGCAAGGGATATTATTTGTTGTACTCGTAAGGGGTATTATTTCTTTCGTATTCATGAAGAGAGCTTCTGTTATTCCATTATTTATTATTATATTGGAATAACTTGTTTATGCGAAGTACCGCATACATGGTGAAATTCTTTTGTTATTCCATTCTTTATTATTCTGTTGGAATAGCCTATCTGTGCGGTCTATTGCATGCCTGGTGAATTCTGTTGATATTCCATTCTTTATTATTCTGTTGGAATATCCTGTCTGTATGGATTACGCATGACCTAGTTCCATTCTTTATTATTCTGTAGGAATATCCTGTCAGTGTAGATTACGCATGACCTTGTTCCATTCTTTATTATTCTGTTGGAATAACCTGTCTATGTGGATTACCACATGCATGGTGAATGATCCTTCGTATGCATTCCTTATTAAATTATGGAAATGATCTGTCTACGTGGATTACCGCATGGCGAACGAAAATCTATTTGCAGTTTCATATATTCTATTATACTCAGTTGGTTAAAGCTTTGGCTTCTATACTCCACGAAATTAGTGGAATATTCTTAATATTTGCGCTTCATCCAGTATCTTTTCATGGAAATATTCTTCTGAGCATTCTTGAATTTTACTCTACAAAGCAATATCATGTTGACAATTTGGACATTATTGGTTTCTAGATAAATTAATTTATAAATCTTTAAAATTTATTCTTGAACTTGTTTTATTGAATTATTATGTCATTGTCATCATCCTCATGCTTATATTGTGATGAAAGTCATCTTTGGCTTACGTGCATAGATGGACTTGGTATGATTATGACTAGGGATTATTCAGTATAATCATGATCGTAATGTGACGAATGATGTGGTAAAAGTCCTCATTGGCCTGTAGTTCATTGGTGGACAGTTGTTGGTATGATTATGACCAGGGATTATTCGGTATAGTCATGACCATTGATGATTACATGAATATCCTTGGCCGAGGAGCAGGGATGATTCAATTTTATTTATTAAGCTGAGTCTCAGCGATAAAGTTGATGAAAAACTTTTTAAATCATAGAAGATAGTAGATTTTATACTTTACTTGACTCTTTTAATGGATTGCTTATTCCGCTGCAGTTTTTGATCTAAAACTTGTTGTCTATTATATTCTATCAGTTGTTATACCGTTGAAGGCTAATGATAACTTATTATGCATTATCTTAGTCATAATATTTCTTACTGGGCTAGTTGAGCTCACCCTTTTGCTTTCATTGTTCTCTTAAGAAAATGAGAATATAGTTGGGATGAGTCGGGGAATGGAGTGATGATCCAGGATAAATGGCATTAATAGTCCTCACTATTCTATGGAATAATGTGATAATAATTGTAATGAGGACACCATTGAGTGTGGATATTGTCTAGATGACAATATTCTTGTTTAAACTCTCAGCTATGTTTTGTCGTAATTTACACGACTGTTGTGTAATTAAGTTGTATTTGAATTTATGTACCATGTATTTGGCGACTCAAGATGGGTGATGTATATACCTATTTTGGGGGCGTCACAGTTGGTATCAAAGCTTAGGGATATGATCCCTGGCTGAGATGTGAGACAAGAACTAGGAGGGGAGAGACGGAGAATTCTTTCGCTAGTATGACCTACCTATGTTTATTTGGTATTTAATTGGTCGGTCAGAGTATAGGGATAATATGTGATATGTTAATTAACCCTTGTTTTGTGACAGTGTTTGAAAATGGCATCTGAAAATGTTGAGATCAACAATGAAGCACATGAGACCGTTGAGTCACCAACGATCAATACCCAGGATAATGTGCAACAGGAAGACAATAATTCTCCGATAAATAATAACACCGATCAAATGATGAACGATGGGATGTTCAGAGACTTTATGCAATTCATGCAACATCAGGTAAGAGAGACTCCTGTTCAAAATATAGGTGAAAATAATGGCAACCCACGGTTGGTCACCACTAAGCAGTTCAAGGAGCTAGGACCACCGGAGTTTTTGGGAAAGCCAGAACCACTTAAGGCGGAGACGTGGTTAAAGCAGATTACCAAGATATTTGATGTCTTGGGATGCTCCGAGGAGCAAAAGGTTCCCTTTGCCACCTTTATGTTGCGTGAAGAGGCAGATTATTGGTGGGAATCTGTAAAGCGTACCTATCCTGACACACTCAAGATGTCTTGGGAGAAGTTCCAAGAGCTGTTCAACGATAAGTACTTTTCCGAAAGTATTCGTCACATGAAGGACGCAGAATTTATCAAGTTGGAGCAAAACAATATGACCGTGTCCCAATACGAGGCTAAATTTACGAAGTTATCCCAGTTTGCATCCCATTTGGTCGATAATGAGGAGCGAATGACGTGAATGTTTTTAAGAGGCTTGAAACCCGATATACGTTAATACCTCATTTCTCACAAATTTTGTTTATATTCAGATGTTGTGAATATGGCTCAGTTATTGGAGCGCGGTAATGAGTCAGCATAACCAAAAGGCAACGACCAATAACACGATAATAATCGTACCAGTGGCAACTGTGACGCCCCCAAAATTAGGTATATATCACCCATCTTGGGTCGTCAGATACATGGTACAGAATACAAATACAACTTACTAATACAACTGTCGTGTACAATACGACAAAACATAATTGTGAGTTTGAATACAATTATTGTCTACTAGAGACTATACAAACTCAAAAGGAGTCCTCATTACAATTATTGTCACACTATTTAATAGAATAGTGAGGACTACTAATACTATCATCTGGTCCATCACTCCATTCCCCGACTCATCCCAGCTATATTCTCATTTCCTGAAGAGAACAGTGAAAGAAAGGGTGAGCTCAACTAGCCCAGTAAGAAATATTATGACTAAGATAATGCAGAATAAATTATCATTAGTCTTCAACAGTGTTAAACTGATAAAATATAACGAACATCAAGTTTAACTGCAGCGAAACAAGCAATCCATTAAAAGAGTCAAGTAGAAAATAAAATCTATTATCTTCTATGATTTAAAAGGTTTTCAATACTGTTATCGCTAGGACTCAGCTTAATAAAATAATCCACATCATCGAATCACCCCTGCACTACGGCCAAGGATATTCTTGTATTCATTAATGGTCATTATCATGCCAACAACTGTCCATCAATGCACTACGGGCCAATGAGGACTTTTACCACATCATTTGTAACATTACGGTCATGATTATACCGAATAATCCCTGGTCATAATCATACCAAGTCCATCTATGCACTACAGGCCACAGATGACTTTCAACATTTTATAAACATGAGGATGATGACAATGATATAAGAATTCAATAAAACAAGTTCAAGAATTAATTTATCCAAGAATTAACAACGTCCAAATTGTCAACATGATACTGCTTTGTGGAGTAAAATTCAAGAATGCTTAGAAGAATATTTTCATGAAAAGATACTGGATGAAACACAATTATCAAGGATATTCCACAAATTTCATGGAGTATAGAAGTCAAAACTTAACCAATTGAGTATAATAAAGAATGAAATAACAAAAGAAATCACCATGCATGCGACATACCGCATAAACAGGTTATTCCAACAGAATAATAAATAATGGAACCAGGTCCGGCGTAAACCGCACAGACAGGATATTCCAACAGAATAATAATAAAGACGGAACCAGGTCCGGTGTAAAACATACAGACAGGATGTTCCAACAGAATAATAATAAAGACGGAACCAGGTCCGGTATAAAACACACAGACATGATGTTCCAACAAAATAATAATAAAGACGGAACCAGGTCTGGTGTAAAACACACAGACAGGATGTTCCAATAGAATAATAATAAAGACGGAACTAGGTCCGGTGTAAAACACACAGACATGATGTTCCAATAGAATAATAATAAAGACGGAACCAAGTCTGGTGTAAAACACACAGACAGGATGTTCCAATAGAATAATAATAAAGACGGAACCAGGTCCGGTGTAAAACACACAGACAGGATGTTCCAACAGAATAATAGAAGAATGTCACCAAGTATAGGGTAGACCGCGTATACAGGTTATTCTAACAGAATAATAAGAAATGGAATAATAACAGTTCTCTTCATGAATAAGAAAGAATAACACCCCTTACCGTTTTAAAGAAGAACTGAAATAAGGAAGTAGTTAAGTAGCATAATACTTTTCTTCTCTCTCTATAGTTTCTCTCTCTAGAGTTCAGTGAATTCGTAAGAAATAATGAAGGAATGAGCTGTTATTTATAGAAAAATGGAATGCATAGTAACTAATCCATGAACGGTTCAGATTGATTACTTTAATCTGACGGTCCATATTTAAAGAAAAATCTTTTAAATAAAATATAATATACTCTATTTATAGAATAACTTTAATAAAGTATTCTGTTTTATATAAAAAGATGTTTCTATTTTATTACGTTAATAATACGAATAAAACAAAACTTCATTATCGCTAAATAATTCATATTATTAACTGACAATAATTGAATCAAACTGAGTGACTTCTCACATAAGCATTAATAATCAATACCGTGTGCTACTATGCAACCACACGTATTACTGTACTCTTACTACCGAGTAGTTCAACAGTATCAATAGTAAAACTTCCACCGTTATTTTTAATAAAATATTTTTGTCGTTTTCTCAATCCGACAATAATTCCGTTGTGGGGTCCACTAATGATTGTGCCGTTGTACGAATATTCCCTGTTAAAACGAATATTCCCCGACCAATCGAATATTATATAACAACTTGCGTAATTTGCAAAATTTATAAATATTACCCACAACGATAACATTATATCAAATTAACTTCATAATATTCAAAAATGATATTTATAGAAAATTCATCTTTATTTATAAAAGTTGGGGTCTTACAACCTCCCCTTCTTATGAAATTTTGCCCTCGAAATTAGGGTACGTACCTGGTATGTCGAAGAGGTAAGGATACCTTGATTTCATTTCAGATTCTAACTCCCAAGTCATTTCCTCAACATCGTGGTTTCTCCACAAAACTTTGACTTGAGGTATAACCTTGGAGCGTAGAATATGTTCCTTCTTATCCAAGATTTGAACAGGAACTTCTTCATACGTCAAATCTTCTGCTATTTCGTCCGGTTCTAACTCAATAATGTGGTTTGGGTCTTCCACATATTTACGTAACATGGATATGTGATAAACGTTATGAACACGAGACATACTTGGCCGTAAAGCGAGTCTATAAGCCACAGTTCCTACTCGATCGAGGATTAAAAATAGACCGATGAATCGAGGATTGAGCTTTCCTCTCTTTTCAAATCTCGTAACTCCTTTCCATGGAGCAACACGTAAGAACACATGATCTCCTATATCAAATTCCACGTCCTTTCGATGAAGATCAACATAACTCTTTTGTCGATCTTGTGAGGTTTTTATACGTTGTCGGATCGTTTGAATCTTTTCTGTAGTAATACGTACCAACTCCGGTCCCAACAACGTTGCTTCACCCACCTCATCCCAGCATACTGGAGAATGATATTTTCTTCCATACAATGCTTCGAATGGAGCCATGCCAATACTTGCTTGATAACTATTGTTGTAGGAAAACTCCACCAATGGTAAGAACTTATCCCAACTTCCCTTGAAGTCAAGGACACAGAGTCTTAATAAATCTTCTAGAGTTTGAATAGCCCTCCCTGATTGTCCGTCCGTCTGAGGATGATATGCCGAACTATATCGTAAATTCGTGCCCATAGCTTTTTGTAAACTAACCCAAAATCGTGAAGTGAATCTTGGGTCTCGATCAAAAACTATGGATACTGGCATACCATGCAGTCTTACAATCTCGTTTATGTACATACGAGCAAGACGTTCAAGTGTATAAGTTTCTCGTATCGGTAAGAAATGAGCAGACTTGGTCAATCTATCAACAATGACCCAAATCGCATCTATACCTTGAGAAACCTTAGGAAGACCGGTAACGAAATCCATGGTAATGTGCTCCCACTTCCATTCTAGAATTTTATGTGGTTGCAATGGACCTTTTGGTACTTGATGCTCTGCTTTGACTCGTTGACAAGTTAGACACCTTGAGATAAACAACGCTATCTCTCTCTTCATATTGCTCCACCAAAATGTATGACGAAGATCATGATACATTTTGGTACTTCCAAGATGGATTGTAAACGGTGTGTTGTGCGCCTCCATCACGATTTCATACTTTAAATCAGGGTTGTTAGGAACACAAAGTCTGGAGTTGACTCGAAGTATTCCTTCTTCATCGATTCTTGCTTCCGGCATAGCACCTTCTTGCACTTTCTTCCTCATACGCATCAGCTCCAGGTCTGTAGCTTGAGCAGCTTTAACTTTATCGATTAAAGTTGGTTCTACTCGTATATTTGCCATCATCACATGGGTCCCTGGAGTCTTTAATTCTATCTCCATCCTTTGCAAGTCACACAAAATGGGCCTTTGTGTTGACAATATCACTCTCGTACTTGCATATGATCTTCTACTCAATGCGTCAGCTACCACGTTCGCTTTTCCAGGATGGTATTGATTGGTATGATCATAATCTTTCAACAGTTCAAGCCAACGTCGTTTTCGCATGTTGAGTTCCTTTTGAGTGAAGAAATAATTGAGGCTTTTATGATCCGTAAAGATCTCCACCTTCTCCCCATACAAGTAATGCCTCCAAATTTTAAGTGCAAAGACAACAGTTGCCAACTCTAGATCATGAGTAGGATAATTTCTCTCATATTCCTTGAGTTGTCTTGATGCATAGGCTATGACTTTTTCATGTTGCATGAGAACGCATCCCAACCCTTTGCTCAAAGCATCACTGTAGATGACAAATTCCTCCGAGCCAGATGGTATTGTTAGAACAGGTGCTGAAATGAGTCTCCTCTTGAGTTCTTAAAAACTCTTCTCACATTCTTCGCTCCAACCGAACTTTGTATCTTTCCGAGTCAGCTGAGTTAATGGAGTAGCGATTCGAGAAAATCCTTCCACGAATCTCCGATAATAACCAGCTAAACCAAGAAAGCTACGTACTTTGGTCACTGATTTAGGTTTCTCCCAGCTTTGAATAGCTTTAATCTTTGTCGGGTCAACCGATATTCCACGACTTGATACTACGTGCCCAAGAAATGCTACATCTTCCAGCCAGAACTCGCATTTCTTCAACTTGGCACAGTCATATTATTTTGTTCCAATTTGATGAACTCCACCTCCTTCATGTGACGAACACTTTCGGGAAAGTATTTGTCATTGAACAGCTCTTGAAACTTCTCCCAAGACATCTTCAGTGCGGCATGTTGAGTACGCTTAATCGATTCCCACCAGTAATCTGCCTCTCCTCGCAACATAAAGGCGGCAAAGGGAACCTTTTGCTCCTCGGAGCATCCCAAGGCATCAAATATCTTGGTGATCTGCTTTATCCATATTTCTGCTATAAGTGGTTTTGGCTCTCCCTTAAACTCCGGTGGTCCCAACTCCTTGAACTGTTTAGCGGTGACCGTCCGAGAGTTTTCAGTGTTTCCACCTATATTTTGGACAGGAGCCGCTCTCGCCTGCTGTTGCATGAACTGCATAAAGCTTCTAAACATTCCATCATTCATCATCTGGTCAGTGTTGTTGTTTGCATGAGGATTGTCACCTTCCTGATGCACATTATCTTGATTATTGATATGTGGTGAATCAACAGTCGCCTGTGCTCTATTGCTATTCTCAACATTCTCAGATGCCATTTTTAGATACTGCAACAAAATAAAAGTTAATTGATATGTCATATATTATCCTTACATTATGACCGACCAATTAAATACCATGCAAATAAACTTAGGTAGGTCATACTAGCGAAGGAATTCTCCGTCTCTCCCCTCCTAGTTTTATTCTCACATCTTAGCCAGGGATCATATCCCTAAGCTCTGATACCAACTGTGACGCCCCCAAAATTAGGTATACATCACCCATCTTGGGTCGTCAGATACATGGTACAGAATACAAATACAACTTACTAATACAACTGTCGTGTACAATACGACAAAACATAACTGTGAGTTTGAATACAATTATTGTCTACTAGAGACTATACAAAATCAAAAGGAGTCCTCATTACAATTATTGTCACACTATTTAATAGAATAGTGAGGACTACTAATACTATCATCTGGTCCATCACTCCGTTCCCCGACTCGTCCCAGCTATATTCTCATTTCCTGAAGAGAACAGTGAAAGAAATGGTGAGCTCAACTAGCCCAGTAAGAAATAATATGACTAAGATAATGCAGAATAAATTATCATTAGCCTTCAACAGTGTTAAACTGATAAAATATAACGAACATCAAGTTTAACTGCAGCGGAACAAGCAATCCATTAAAAGAGTCAAGTAGAAAATAAAATCTACTATCTTCTATGATTTAAAAGGTTTTTCAACACTGTTATCGCTAGGACTCAGCTTAATAAAATAATCCACATCATCGAATCACCCCTGCACTACGGCCAAGGATATTCGTGTATTCATTAATGGTCATGATCATGCCAACAACTGTCCATCAATGCACTACGGGCCAATGAGGACTTTTACCACATCATTTGTAACATTACGGTCATGATTATACCGAATAATCCCTGGTCATAATCATACCAAGTCCATCTATGCACTACAGGCCACAGATGACTTTCAATATTTTATAAACATGAGGATGATGACAATGATATAAGAATTCAATAAAACAAGTTCAAGAATTAATTTATCCAAGAATTAACAACGTCCAAATTGTCAACATGATACTGCTTTGTGGAGTAAAATTCAAGAATGCTTAGAAGAATATTTTCATGAAAAGATACTGGATGAAACGCAATTATCAAGGATATTCCACAAATTTCATGGAGTATAGAAGTCAAAACTTAACCAACTGAGTATAATAAAGAATGGAATAACAAAAGAAATCACCATGCATGCGACATACCGCATAAACAAGTTATTCCAACAGAATAATAAATAATGGAACCAGGTCCGGCGTAAACCGCACAGACAGGATATTCCAACAGAATAATAATAAAGACGGAACCAGGTCCGGTGTAAAACATACAGACAGGATGTTCCAACAGAATAATAAT
The DNA here is from genome assembly GCA_016801055.1 of Panax notoginseng. Taxonomy (NCBI): domain Eukaryota; kingdom Viridiplantae; phylum Streptophyta; class Magnoliopsida; order Apiales; family Araliaceae; genus Panax; species Panax notoginseng. The sequence continues at coordinate 147,125,684 of CM029012.1, read as the reverse complement.
AAAGACGGAACCAGGTCCGGTATAAAACACACAGACATGATATTCCAACAGAATAATAATAAAGACGGAACCAGGTCTGGTGTAAAACACACAGACAGGATGTTCCAACAGAATAATAATAAAGACGGAACTAGGTCCGGTGTAAAACACACAGACAGGATGTTCCAACAGAATAATAATAAAGACGGAACCAGGTCTGGTGTAAAACACACAGACAGGATGTTCCAACAGAATAATAATAAAGACGGAACCAGGTCCAGTGTAAAACATACAGACATGATGTTCCAACAGAATAATAGAAGAATGTCACCAAGTTTAGGGTAGACCGCGTATACAGGTTATTCCAACAGAATAATAAGAAATGGAATAACAACAATTCTCTTCATGAATAAGAAAGAATAACACCCCTTACTGTTTTAAAAAAGAACTGAAATAAGGAAGTAGTTAAGTAGCATAATACTTTTCTTCTCTCTCTATAGTTTCTCTCTATAGTTTCTCTCTCTAGAGTTCAGTGAATTCGTAAGAAATAATGAAAGAATGAACTGCTATTTATAGAAAAATAGAATGCATAGTAACTAATCCATGAGCGGTCCAGATTGATTACTTTAATCTGACGGTCCATATTTAAAGAAAAATCTTTTAAATAAAATATAATATATTCTATTTATAGAATAACTTTAATAAAGTATTCTGCTTTATATAAAAAGATGTTTCTGTTTTATTACGTTAATTTTACGAATAAAATAAAACTTCATTATCGCTAAATAATTCATATTATTAACTGACAATAATTGAATCAAACTGAGTGACTTCTCACATAAGCATTAATAATCAATACCGTATGCTACTATGCAACCACACGTATTACTGTACTCTTACTACCGAGTAGTTCAACAGTATCAATGGTAAAACTTTCGCCATTATTTTTAATAAAATATTTTTGTCGTTTTCTCAATCCGATAATAATTCTGTTGTGGGGTCCACCAATGATTGTGTCGTTGTACGAATATTCCCTGTTAAAACGAATATTCCCCGACCAATCGAATATTATATAACAACTTGCGTACTTTGCAAAATTTATAAATATTACCCACAACTATAACATTATATTAACTTCATAATATTCAAAAATGATATTTATAGAAAATTCATCTTTATTTATAAAAGTTGGGGTCTTACAGTAACGGCCATCGGAACAATGATAACCATCGTGGGGAAAATTATCATGCCAAGATTGGTAACCACTTCGGCGGTAATCATGGCCAAGATAATAGGAGTGGAAATTTCAAGAAGAGAAGGTTCAACAACGATGGAAAGACAACAACACTAACACCCGTTTTCAAGGAAGGAGAACGACCACCAATTGTATGCTTCAAATGCGGAGGGGAGGGACATATCAGTCTAAACTGCGTGATGTAGTCCAAAGCATGTTACAATTATGGAAAAGAAGGTCACCTAGCCAGATTTTATCATGCACCAAAGTCAAGTCCAGCTGGGACGGTGGCACCAAAGGCAGATATGGACAAAATAAAGTTAGTGGTTTCAGAAAGAGCGTTTTTCGTGACTTCTCAAAAAGCGAGTAACCCAAACGAAGTTAGCACGGGTTAGTTGATTATAAATTATTTTAAAGTCTATACCTTATTAGATACCGGTTCTACCCATTCTTTTATCTCTTTTGCTTGCGCTCAACGTTTATATTTGACTCCGGAGAAATTAAACTTTGACTTATTGGTTGAAACTCTGTTAGGAGAAACCTTCTTTACCTCCACTGTTTATAAATCTTGTTTGATTCAAATCGACACTTTCACGTTACCTGTCGATCTTATCTCTTTGAAAATACTTGCCTTTGATGTGATTTTAGGAATCGATTGGTTAACTACTCATCATGATTTTCGTAAGGTTGTTAGCTTTCATATTCCTAACCAACCTGTTATGTGAATTCAAGTAACCAAACCACTAAAGTTAATCACTGTTATATTAAGCCATAAGTAAAGAGCCATGAGCCTTTCGCTGGTGACTTCCAAGTCTTGGAATACACCGAAGCTGAACTTTTCGTAGGGGACGTCGTGAATAACGATGACAAGTTGATAGGTATCAAAGTGACATGTTATCCAAGTCTTGGATGAGAGTCACAATTTTGAATAATATTTCTATTGTTAATAAATTTCCTGACGTATCCCTGAAAACTTCCTAGTCTACTTAGAGCGTGAAATCGAATTTTGTATTGACCCCAGTACAAAACCTATTTCTAAAACCCTTAAATATTTCTTCACCTAGAACGAACGTATTATGCGCCAAAGACGTTGGCTCGAGCTGTTGAAGATTACGATCGTACCATTCAATATCATTGTGAAAGAGCGAACGTGGTAGCTGACGCGTTGAATAGAAGATTGTATGAGTTTACGAGTGCGATGTTATTAACACAAAAACCCATTTCGTATAACTTACAAATGATGAAGATAGAGTTAAAGACTCTAGGGACCCACGTGAAGATAACGAATATACGATTAGAATCGACTTTAATCGATAAAATTAAAGTCGTTCAAGCTACATACTCAAAGCTGATGAATGTGAAGAAGAAGGTTTAAGAGGGCGTTATTCTAGAAGCAAGAATCGACGAATAGAGAAAATCTCAACCCTCGATTTAATTGGCCCATTTAAAATCCTCGATTGAGCAGGAACGGTGGCCTATAGACTCGCCTTACCGCCAAGTATGTCGCGTGTTCATAACGTTTTTTTTCACGTATCGATGTTAGGTAAATATGTGGACGACCCGAACCACATTTTTGAATTGGAATTAGACGAGATAACAGAAGATTTAACGTATGAGGAGATACGTGTTAAAATCTTGGATAAGAAGGATTATATTCGACACTCAAAGGTTATACCTCAAGAGTTAGAATTTGAAGTGAAGTCAAGGTATCCTCACCTATTCGGCATACCAGGTACGTACGTAAATTTCGAGGGCAAAATTTCATAAGGAGGAGAGATTGTAAGACCCCAAATTTTATGAATAAAGATTTAATTTTCTCGAAATATTTTTTTAATATTATGGTGTGGATTTGATATAATGTTATAGTTGTACGTAATATTTACAAATTTTGCAAAGTAAGCAAGTGGTTATATAATATTCGATTGGTCGGGGAATATTCATTTTAACCAAAAATATTCGTACGACGGTACAATCATTGGTGGACCCCACAATAGAAGTATTGTCGTAGTTAGAAAACGACAGAATTATCTTTTTATAAAAATAACGGCGGAGGTGTTACCGTTAAAACATTTAAACTACCCGGTAGTAAAAGTACAGTAATACGCGTGGTTGCATAGTAGCACACAGTATTGATTATTGATGCTTACGTGAGAAGTTACTCAGTTATACTCAATTATTGCTACAGTAATTGCTCCATCATATCTCGCATATTATTGATTCAATTATTGTCATAATATCTTATGTATAATATGATATATTATTAAATCAATAATTGAGACGACAAAGTTATTCATATTATTATTTGCAATATTGACAATGTCTAGAAGTTCTGTCAAGGAGAGGTTTGGTCACCTAATTGCGCGCCAATAAGGAGAAATTCTTATCGGAAAGCCCCCTCTTTCCAGAGAACGACCTGGTTGTTAAATATTGTGAATTATAATATTAATGATGAATAAGTTCGTGTTGATTAAAGATGAAATTGATAGTTTCATTGTGTGAGAATTATTAGTGTTAGTAGAAATCGATATTTATTTCGATTCTAATTGATGTCTGGAGGTTATATTAACCAATCGGGTATTCGGGTCATTTTTCGTGTTGGAATACTATTCACGGGTTACTATTCATAGATTACTATTCATCTAATTACTATTCACTCTACTACTGTTAACTCGGGTATTTGGGACTCTTTTTGTGTTGGGGTACTATTCACGGGGTACTATTCACCCGAAAACTATATTTCTTTTCGGTCCAAATTATTTTTGAGTACAATATTATTCCATGAGAAGATGTGATAATTTTTCAGACAGTTGGTTGAAATTATAATAGTAAATCAATATGGATCGTTGGTTTAAAGTTTTAATAGTAACTTGTCCATTCGGTTTTCCAAGAGTTACTTGTCCCTTCGATTTTCCAAGGGTTACTTGTCTCTTCGGTGTTCCAAGAGTTAATTGCCCCTTCGCAAATAGTAGTTGTCTCTTCAATATTACCAAGAGTCATTTTGACCTTTCGTTAAGACCAAGAGCTACTTTCAATTCTTCTATAAATAGAAGCTCATTCTTTCATTATTTCTTACGAATTCACTGAAACTCTAGAGAGAGAAACTATAGAGAGAAAGAAGAAAAGTATTCTGTTACTTCTAAACTCTAGTATTTAGTTTTTCTAAGGTAAGGGATATTATTTGTTGTACTCGTAAGGGATATTATTTGTTGTACTCATAAGGGGTATTATGTGACAATCCCAAATTAGGTCCAATTCACCCAACCCATTTTGAGTCGCCAAATACATGGTACAGAAAACAACTACAACTTTATTACTACAATTATCGTGCAAAATACAACAACACATATGTTGTGAGTTTTGATACAAATATATACCAACTGTAACTCTCATCCCAACCTTGGATAACACGTCACAATGGCACCTTACATAAAGGTACAGTCAAAAACTGTTTTAGATATTAGAATCTTTGGGAAGTGCTCAAGGAAACCTTCGTACATGGGAGGCCATGCGTCAAGGTTATGATAGATATCATATGTCCACAGAATTATCCTTGGTTGACCCAATAGACCCCAAAGAAAAACGAGAAGATTACTAGCATATTCTTTCCAATGGTGAGTCTTCTCTTGACATATCAATATCTCTACTATATCTAATTGAGAATTATACTTCAAACAAATACCAAGATAATATAGGTAGTGCTCGTAGATATACTCCGCAAGTGGATGTGTACAACTCTGTCTTATGATGACACGAGGTTGTATGTCGTTAGACATCTTTTATGATAGTGGCAAAACACCCTTCTAAAGTTGGGTACGCCTTACCCTATTGGATTCACCAAATATAACTACTAAATGAACTTTTCTATACTGCTTAGGGAGAACTCCACAGCTAGATACCACCGTTCTATTCCCTTGTTACCCCCGCTCGACTCAGCTACACTCTTATTACCTGAAAAGAATTGTGAAGCAAAAGGGTGAGCTCAACTAGCCCAGTAAAGAATATCATGACTCAAGATAAATAAATTATCAATAGCCTTCAACAGTAATAAATCAGAGATTTAGAACATATGGTAGATGATAAAATTTTTCAACCATAGTTGCAGCGGAACGATCAATCCATTAGAAGAGTCAAATAGACCATAAAGTCTATTATCTTCTCCATGTTAAAAATCCACCAACAATGTTTTATCCCTATAACATCAATCAACAGTTCTGGTCCACAATCATATAAATAACTCATAATCATAATCGTGATTCTAAATTCCTCTTCGCATTCAGGAGGAAGATAATTTTCATCACATGTCTTTACCTGAAACATTAAAGATCATGGTTATACCAAATCACAGTTCCTGTTCATAATCATACTAATAACTTCATCTTTGCACTATGGGCCAAAGATATTCGTCACCAGTTTATCTTTGCACTACTGGCTAAAGATATTCAACAACAGGTCATCTTTGCACTACGGGCCAAAGATATTTATCAACAATTCATCTTTGCACTACAGGTCAAAGATATTTCTCAACAGTTCATATTTGCACTACAGGCCAAATATATTCATCAACAGTTCATATTTGCACTATAGGCCAAATATATTAATATCTCAAAGAAATATATAATCATTGCAGAATTTATATACACCATAATTATAACCATGTTGATCAATTCACCTTTGCACTTAAGTTAAAAATATTCAATTGTAAATTCAATGATCATGATCATACCAGTCAACAATTCAACTTTACACTACTAGCCAAAGAGGAACCATAGTCATGATCATACCAATAATCTACCCATCTTTACACTCAAGTCAAAGAGAAATATCATCATTAGGGTTATAAAAATGTTATATATGATAATAAAATCAATATAATCAACATATAGATTTTGTAAGACCCCAACTTTTATAAATAAAGATGAATTTTCTATAAATATCATTTTTGAATATTATGGAGTTAATTTGATATAATGTTATAGTTGTGGGTAATATTTATAAATTTTATAAAGTACGCAAGTTGTTATATAATATTCGATTGGTCGGGGAATATTCGTTTTAATAGGGAATAATCGTACAACGGCACAATCATTGCTGGACCCCACAATGGAATTATTGTCGGATTGAGAAAACGACAAAAATATTTTATTAAAAATAACGGCGGAAGTTTTACCATTGATACTGTTGAACTACTCGGTAGTAAAAGTACAGTAATACGTGTAGTTGCATAGTAGCACACGGTATTGATTATTAATGCTTATGTGAGAAGTCACTCAGTTTGATTCAATTATTGTCAGTTAATAATATGAATTATTTAGCGATAATGACGTTTTGTTTTATTCGTATTATTAACGTAATAAAACAGAAACATCTTTTTATATAAAACAAAATACTTTATTAAAGTTATTCTATAAATAGAATATATTATATTTTATTTAAAAGATTTTTCTTTAAATATGGACCGTCAGATTAAAGTAATCAATCTGGACCGTTCATGGATTAGTTACTATGCATTCTATTTTTCTATAAATAGCAGCTCATTTCTTCATTATTTCTTACGAATTCACTGAACTCTAGAGAGAGAAACTATAGAGAGAAACTATAGAGAGAGAGAAGAAGAGTATTCTGCTACTTAACTACTTCCTTATTTCAGCTCTTCTTTAAAATGGTAAGGGGTGTTATTCTTTCTTATTCATGAAGAGAACTGTTGTTATTCCATTTCTTATTATTCTGTTGAAATAACCTGTATATGCGGTCTACCCTATACTTGGTGACATTCTTCTATTATTCTGTTGGAACATCATGTCTGTGTGTTTTACACCGGACTTGGTTCCGTTTTTATTATTATTCGGTTGGAACATCCTGTCTGTGTGTTTTACATCGGACCTGGTTCCGTTTTTATTATTATTCTATTGGAACATCCTGTCTGTGTGTTTTACACCGGACCTGGTTTCGTCTTGTTATTATTCTGTTGGAACATCCTGTCTGTGTGTTTGTAAGACCACGAATTTAATGAAATAAAAGTATTCAATTTTTCTTATAATTACAATTTAGTAAATGGTTAAATTGATAAAAGTTTAAAGTTATGGGTGAAATATGAATTTTTTCAAAATAAGCAAGTGGTTATAAAATAATCATTGTTATCGGAAAATATTCGTTTGGTCGTGGAATATTCTTTCTGTCGGAGAATATTCGTACGACGGCGCAGCTATTTGTGGGCCCCATAACGAATAACTGTCGGGTGAAGGAAAACGACAAATTTGAGTTTTTACAAATAACGGCGTAGTTGTTACTGTTAACACTGTTGGAATACCCGGTGGTTAAAATACAGTAATACGCGTTATTGCACAGTAGCACACGGTATTGCATAGTATTTTTGAAATTATTGATTCTTACGTAAGAAGGCACTACTCAATAATTGTTACAGTAATTACTGTTCAATATTTTATTTTATTGATTCAATAATTGCTACGTTGAAATTTTGTATTATTGTTGTTCAATAATTGTTGCTGCACAGTATTTTCCATTATCAGATCAATAATTCATATTATTTGAATAATATTATTAGATAGCATTATTGGCAATGTCTAGAAAGTTCTGTCTAAGGAGAGGTTTGGTCATCTAATTGCGCGCTAGTAAGGAGAAATCCTTATTGGAAAGCCCCCTCTTTCCTGGGAACGGCCTGGTTGTCATAAATGTGATTCTGTAATATTATTTGTGAATAATTAATTATTGATTCATATGATAAGGAAATATTTATTTTATGTGGATATAAACGAGGGATATATTTTTATGGTTAAAAATGAAGGAGTTAATGTTGAGGTTTTTATCCGTATTTTTGTCGGAATGAAGGTATTAAAAATCAGGATTTTTGAGATATTTTGCGGGGGTTATAATTTTTAATCCGACCGTTGGATCGTGGTAATTTTTGGATATGTTATACATATATAAGTTGAGTATATGCCCATAAATTTTGAACCGTTAAAAATGAATGTATGATTTATTATGAATTTTACGAGATGACTGGTTCAAAAATTATTGAATTTTCGGAGTTTATCATTTTGGTAGAAAATTCTAGAATTGGTGGGCCCCACTTATGGTTGGTGAAGAAATGTGCTGAATTATATTTCAAATGTGGTGGGTGGGAATAGTAGCAGGTAAAGCCATCAGGTTGCAGGTCAAACCTACTAAAATTTTCCTATAAATAGAGGGCTAAGTTAGAATTGAAAATCACACCAGAAACATAAGCTTTCTCTCTTTCTCTCTCTATATTATGAAGCATAGTTTGTGAGTTTTTAGATACTTGGTGAGTTGCTATTCATTAGTGCAAATTTCCTTCAGCATCATATCCGATATCCAGTCAGAAGTACTGCTCTTTTGAGGTAAGGGATAGTAAGGGATAGTAAGGGATAGTAATGGATTTTAAGGGTTGTTATGATTTTCAGTTTCGTAATTTTTCTAATCTTCAAAAATTCTGGAAAAATTCAAAATGATATTTTGATGAGTTTTCTTGATTGTGTCCAAAAATGGTGATTTTTGGATGTATAGATTGAGAGTTATGAATTTTATGAGAAAAGACTATTTTAAAAGTAACCGCTTATAATTCCTTGTGGTTAACTCCAAAATTGATGAAATTTTTATTGGGACTACATGTGTATGATAGAAGTATACTCTGTAAATTTCAGAATTTTTGGACAAAAGTACAATTTTTGATAAATGTCTAAATATTCGGTGGTTTTGGCCATATGAAAAATAGTAAATGAGTTTTAAAAATTCTGAAAAAAAAATATATGTTCACTATGGGACTATATTATGCTAAATTCCAGAAAAAAAAAATATTTTTGGAACTGATTTGGTATTTTTTATGAAAATGGTCTAGTTATGAGTAAATGAATTAAATATGTTATGTGAAGTAAGAAAATTGAAAAATAGGATTTTATGGCTTGAGAATCCTATATGAGGTATATGCAGATTTTTGATGAGGGTTTTGATTATTGGTGATAAAATCTTACGAGTTTGGTATTTTAGAATGATTAAATGCATTATTTAGTAAAGTGTAAACAATTTAAATAAATTGTTTATAAGCTTAAGAAATATTATTCTTTCAATATCATTATACCGAAATACTGGTATGAATTTTATTGTGGATTTTCTACATTTTTGTGTCGAGTTTACTATTCATGAGTTACTATTCACGAGTTACTATTCATGAGTTACTATTCACGATAAAAATTGGTTTCTTTTTCTAACCAAATTATAGTTGAGTTATGAATATTACTCTTGAGATTAAAACTAGATGTTGATCATATTATTTTTATTATTATATATAACGTTTTTATAACCCTAATGATGATATTTCTCTTTGACTTGAGTGTAAAGATGGGTAGTGTGACGCCCCCAAAATAGGTCCAATCCATCCAACCCATTCTGAGTCGCCAAATACATGGTACAGAAAATAACTACAACTTTATTATTACAATTGTCGTGCAAAATACAACAACACATACTGTGAGTTTAAATACAAATATTGTCTTCTAGACAATATCCACACTCAAATAAATTCTCATTACAATTATTCAAACACTATTTTACAGAAATAGTGAGGACTGCTAAAATATCTTTCTAGAACCATCACTCCATACCCCTACTAGATCCTGCTATGTTCTCACCTCCTGAGAAGAAAAATGGAACAAAAAGGAAAAGGGTGAGCTCAACTAGCCCAGTAAAGAATATTATGACTAAGATAATATACAACAAATTATCGTTAGTCTTCAACAGGGAAAAATCTGATAAAATATAATCGACAACAAGTTTTAGATCAACAACTGCAGCGGAAACAACAAACCATTAGAAGAGTCAAGTAGAGAAAGAATTCTACTATCTTCTAAGATTTAAAAGTCCATCATCAATATTTTATCCCTGTAACATCAATTAATAATCATCTTTATCCAAATATTCATCTTTGCACTACAGGCCAAAGATATTCATTTGTATCACCTGTCAGTCATGTTCATCTCAACACCTGTTCATCTTTGCACTACAGGCCAAAGATATTCATCAAGTAATCATACATCTTTGCACTACAGGCCAAAGATATTCAGTAATATCATCATTTAGGACTGAGGATGATGAAAAATATCTTAAAGAGAACGAATCCAATGAGACAGAAGGACAAATATTAGGGATTCGTATAACAGCTTATCCAAGATCAATAATACTTCATAATAATCAATTGTGAAGCAGAATTCAAAAATAAAGATCAAAACATGGATACAATCAAAGATAGTAACCATAATAGACATCTTGGACAAAAAGGGAAAATTTTATTTTTCGGTGAATAGTGCCGTATTCGTGAATAGTGCCGTATACGTGAATAGTGCCGTATACGTGAATAGTAACCCCCGACACAAAAAGTTCCAAATTTGATAAAAACTCATATCAATATTTCAGCATAATGATATTGAAGAAAATAATATCATTTAAGAAGAAAATAATATCCCTTACCTCAAAATATCAGTACTTCTGGTCGGAATACCGGTATAAGGCTGAAAGAAACTTGCTCTGATGAATAGAAACTCTCAAAGTATCTAAATACTCACAAAATACACTCAATAATCTAGAGAGAAAAAGAGAGAAAACTTGTTTCTGGTGTGATTTTCAATTCTAACTTAGCCCTCTATTTATAGGAAAATTTTGGTAGGTTTGACCTGCAACCTGATGGCTTTACCTGCTACTATTCCCACCCACCACATTTGAAATATAATTCAGCACATTTCTTCACCAACCACAAGTGGGGCCCACCAATTCTAGAATTTTCCACCAAAATGATAAACTCCGAAAATTCAACAATTTCTGAACCAGTCATCTCGTAAAATTCATAATAAATCATACGTTCATTTTTAACGGTTCAAAATTTGTGGACATATACTCAACTTATATATGTATAACATATCCAAAAATTACCACGATCCAACGGTCGGATTAAAAATTATAACACCCGCAATATTTCTCAAAAACCCTGATTTGATTTTTAATACCTCCATTCCGATAAAAATACTGATAAAACACCTCAACATTAACTCCTTCATTTTTAACCACAAAAATATATCCCTCATTTATATCCACATAAAATAAATATTTCCTTATCATATGAATCAATAATTAATTATTCACAAATAATATTACAGAATCACATTTATGACAACCAGGCCGTTCCCAGGAAAGAGGGGGCTTTCCAATAAGGATTTCTCCTTACTGGCGCGCAATTAGATGACCAAACCTCTCCTTAGACAGAACTTTCTAGACATTGCCAATAATGTTATCTAATAATATTATTCAAATAATATGAATTATTGATCTGATAAATGAAAATACTGTGCAGCAACAATTATTGAAACAACAATAATATAAAATATCAATGCAGCAATTATTGAACCAATAAAATAAAATATTGAACAATAATCACTGTAACAATTATTGAGTAGTGCCTTCTTACGTACGAATCAATAATTCAACTATACTGTGCAATCCGTGTGCTACTGTGCAACCACGCGTTATTACTGTATTTTTAACCACCGGGTATTTAAACAGTGTTAACGGTAACAACTACGCCGTTATTAATAAACAACTTATACTTGTCGTTTTCTTCATCCAATCGCTTTCCGTTATGGGGCCCACACAAGGCTGCGCCGTCGTACGAATATTCCCCGACAGCAAGAATATTCCACGACCAAACGAATATTCCCCGACAAAATGAATATTTTATAACCACTTGCTTATTTTGCAAAATTTGCACATTTCACCCATAACCAAAGTATTATATCAAATTAACCCCTTATTATTCACAATAATATTTAGAGAAAATTTGATTTTATTTATTAATAAGTTGGGGTCTTACAACCTCCCCTCCTTATGAAATTTCGTCCTCGAAATTGACGTACGTACCTGATGTTTCAAAAAGGTGAGGATACCTCGCTTTCATTTCTGATTCCAACTCCCAGGTCATTTCTTCAATAGCATGGTTTCTCCACAAAACCTTAACTTGTGGTATAACCTTCGTGCGTAGGACATGCTCTTTCCTATCCAAGATCTTAACAGGTACCTCCTCGTACGTTAAATCTTCAGCTATCTCGTCTGGTTCTAACTCAATAATGTGGTTCGGGTCTTTAACATATTTACGAAGCATAGATATGTGAAAAACATTATGAACACGAGACATGCTTGGAGGTAATGCGAGTCTATATGCCACATTTCCTATTCGCTCAAGAATCTCAAATGGACCAACAAATCTTGGATTGAGCTTTCCTCTCTTCCCAAATCTTGTAACTCCCTTCCATGGTGCAACACGTAACAATACATGATCCCCAATATTAAATTCCACGTCCTTCCGATGAAGATCCGCATAACTCTTTTGTCGATCCTGTGCCGTTTGTATACGTTGTCGAATCGTTTGGATCTTCTCTGTAGTAATGCGTACCAACTCTGGTCCCAACAATGTTGCTTCACCCACCTCGTCCCAGCATACTGGAGAACGACATTTTCTTCCATACAACGCCTCGAATGGAGCCACACCTATGCTCGCCTGATAACTGTTGTTGTAGGAGAATTCCACCAATGGTAGGTACTTATCCCAACTCCCTTTGAGATCTAGGACACAAAGTCTTAATAGATCTTCAAGAGTTTGAATAGTCCTCTCTGATTGTCCGTCCGTTTGAGGATGGTATGCCGAACTGAATCGTAAATCCGTGCCCATAGCTTTCTGCAAGCTAACCCAAAATCGTGAAGTGAATCTTGGGTCACGATCCGAAACTATGGATACTGGCATGCCATGCAATCTCACAATCTCGTTCACGTACATACTAGCAAGACGTTCAAGGGAATAAGTCTCACGTATCGGCAAGAAATGAGCGGACTTGGTTAATCTATCAACAATAACCCAAATCGCATCTATGCCTTGAGAAACCTTGGGAAGACCCGTAACAAAATCCATAGTAATGTGTTCCCACTTCCATTTCGGGATCTCAAGTGGTTGCAATGGACCCTTTGGTACTTGATGCTCCGCTTTTACACGTTGACAAGTTAAACATCTCGAGATAAACTCCGCGATCTCTCTTTTCATATTGCTCCACCAAAATGTATGTCGAAGATCGTGATACATTTTGGTACTCCCAGGATGGATTGCAAACGGTGTGTTGTGTGCCTCCATCATTATTCTATGCTTCAAGTCAAAATCGTTAGGAACACAAAGTCTGGAGTTGACTCGAAGTATTCCTTCTTCATCGATTCTTGCTTCTGGAATAGCACCTTCTTGCACTTTCTTCTTCATACGCATCAGCTCTATATCCGTAGCTTGAGCAGCTTTAACTTTATCGATTAAAGTCGGTTCTACTCGTATATTTGATATCATCATGTGGGTACTTGGAGCCTTCATCTCTATCTCCATCCTTTGCAAGTCATACAAAATGGGCCTTTGTGTTAACAACATTGCACTCGTACCCGCATATGATCTTCTACTCAATGCGTCAGCTACTACGTTTGCTTTTCCAGGATGGTATTGGATGGTATGATCGTAATCTTTCAACAGCTCAAGCCAACGTCGTTGCCGCATGTTGAGTTCCTTTTGGGTGAAGAAATATTTGAGGCTTTTATGATCTGTATAGATCTCCACTTTCTCCCCATACAGGTAGTGTCTCCAGATCTTCAACGCAAAAACGACTGCTGCCAACTCCAAATCATGAGTAGGATAATTCCTCTCATATTCTTTGAGTTGTCGTGAGGCATAGGCTATGACTTTCCCATGTTGCATGAGAACACATCCTAACCCTTTGCCTGAAGCATCGCTGTAGATAACAAATCCATCCGAACCAGATGGTATTGTCAGAACAGGTGCCGAAATGAGTCTCCTCTTGAGTTCTTGGAAACTCTTCTCGCATTCCTCACTCCATACGAATTTTGTATCTTTCCGAGTCAGCTGAGTTAACGGAGTAGCGATTCGAGAAAATCCTTCCACAAATCTCCGATAATAACCAGCTAAGCCCAGAAAGCTACGTACTTCGGTTACCGACTTCGGTTGCTCCCAACTTTGTATGGCTTCAATCTTCGCCGGGTCGACAGATACTCCATGTTTTGACACCACGTGCCCAAGGAATGCTACTTCCTCAAGCCAGAACTCGCATTTCTTCAGTTTGGCATATAGCTTCTTTTCACGAAGCCTTTGCAGTACCAGCTTCAAATGGCGCTCATGATCTTCACGGCTTTTGGAATAGATGAGGATGTCATCAATAAAGACAACAACGAACTGATCCAAATATTCTTTGAATACACGGTTCATCATATCCATGAAGGCAGCAGGAGCATTAGTCAATCCAAAAGACATTACTAAGAATTCATAATGCCCGTACCGAGTTCTGAAGGCAGTCTTTGGAATATCCTCAGTTTTAATCTTCAGCTGATGATATCCAGAACGAAGGTCGATCTTTGAAAAGAATTGTGTTCCTTGTAACTGGTCGAACAGGTCATCAATGCGAGGTAGCGGATACCTATTCTTGATAGTGACATGATTCAATTCTCGATAGTCGATACAAAGTCGCATACTCCCGTCTTTCTTCTTTACGAATAAAACAGGAGCACCCCAAGGAGACGTACTAGGACGAATAAAACCGATGTCCAACAACTCCTGTAGTTGGACTTTTAACTCCTGAAGTTCAATAGGAGCCATTCGATATGGAGTTTTAGAAATGGGCTTTGTACCGGGTTCAAGGTCAATAAAGAATTCAACTTCACGTTCTGGGGGTAGACCAGGAAGTTCTTCAGGAAATACATCGGGAAATTCTCTAACAATAGAAATATTATTCAAATCTGACTTGTCTTTGTTCAAATCCATAACATGGGCTAAGAAAGCTTGACATCCGTTTTTCAATAAACGAATAGCTTTGTGGCTTGATATGACAGTGACTGATTTTAGTGGTTTAGTAGTTTGAATTCGTATGACAGGTTGGTTAGGAATATGAAAACTAACAACCTTACGAAAACAATCAATTTTAGCATGATGAGTGGTTAACCAATCAATTCCTAAAATCACATCAAAAGCAAGTATCTTTAAAGAGATAAGATCAACAGGTAATGTGATAGTGCCAACTTGGATCATGCAAGATTTATAAACTGTAGATGTAACGAAGGTTTCACCCAACGGAGTTTCAACAGATAAGTTAAAGTCCAATTTCTCCGGAGTCAAGTTTAAACGTTGAGCACAAGCAGGAGAGATAAAAGAATGGGTAGAACCGGTATCTAGTAAAGTATAAACTTCGCAAGAATTCAAGATTAGCTTACCCGTGATCACCTCGTTCGGGTTTCTCACGTTTTGGCCAGTTACGACAAACGCTCTTCCAGGAACCGCTGATTTCGCCTTATCCGGGACAGCCCTTGGAATCACCACTCCCGCTGAACTTGGTTTCGCTATAGTACAATCTCGAGCGATGTGGCCTTCCTTCCCACAGTTGTAACACACCTTGGATTGTTGTGGACAGTTTGGGCTGATATGTCCCTCTTTCCCGCATTTGTAACATCTAACTGGCGGTCGTTCTCCTCCCCTAAAATTTGTTGTTGGTGCTGGTGCTGGTGCTGATGTCTTCCCGTCATTGTTGAATCTCCTCTTTCTGAAATTTCCACTTGACTCACCTCTCCTATTATCATGGCCACGATGACCACCGAGTGGTTACCGCCTTTGTTCGTATTTTTCCCTCCTCGTTGGTTATCATCGCTCTGATGATTGCCGTCACCGGTATGACCCTGGTTGTGGTCCCTCGGTTGAGTATACTCATTATCTCTCTCTAATAATTGGGCCCTGTTGACAACGTCTGAATACAGAGAAAATTTATGAGAGATAAGGTATTGACGAATCTCAGGTTTTAAACCTCTCAGAAACATCCGCGTCATTCGTTCCTCATTTTCGACCAAATGAGGTGCAAACCTGGATAACTCTGCAAACTTCGCCTCGTACTGGGACACCGTCATGTTGTTTTGTTCCAGTCTGATAAACTCCACCTCCTTCATATGGCGAATACTTTCAGGGAAGTACTTGTCATTAAACAGTTTTTGAAATGTTTCCCAGGACATATTGAGTGCGTCAGGCTGGGTACGCTTCACAGACTCCCACCAGTAGTCTGCCTCACCGCGGAACATAAAGGTGGCGAATGGAACCTTCTGTTCCTCCGTGCATCCCAAGACATCAAATATCTTGGTAATTTGCTTGACCCACGTTTCCGCCATGATCGGATCCGGCTTTCCCTTAAATTCTGGTGGTCCCAATTCTTTGAACTGCTTAGCTGTGACAAACCGCGTGTTGTCATTATTTCCATCCGTATTTTGCACACGAGTCTCCCTCGTCTGATTTTGCATGAACTGCAAAAAGCTCCTAAACATTCCATCATTCATCGTTTGCTCGGTAACGTTGTTTACAGGAGGAATATTGCCTTCCTGTTGCACGTTCCCCTGGGTGGTGATCAAAGGTGTCTCCACGGTCTGATTTACTCCATTATTAACGTTCTCAGCTGCCATTCTTAAATACTGCCATAAAACAAGGGTTAATAGTCATGTCATATATTATCCCTATACTCTGACCGACCAAATAAACACCAAATAAACTTAGTCAAGTCATACTAGTGAAGGAATTCCCCGTCTCTCCCCTCCTAGTTCTTGTCTCACATCTCAGCCAGGGATCATATCCCTAAGCTCTGATACCAACTGTGACGCCCCCAAAATAGGTCCAATCCATCCAACCCATTCTGAGTCGCCAAATACATGGTACAGAAAATAACTACAACTTTATTATTACAATTGTCGTGCAAAATACAACAACACATACTGTGAGTTTAAATACAAATATTGTCTTCTAGACAATATCCACACTCAAATAAGTCCTCATTACAATTATTCAAACACTATTTTACAGAAATAGTGAGGACTGCTAAAACATCTTTCTAGAACCATCACTCCATACCCCGACTAGATCCTGCTATGTTCTCACCTCCTGAGAAAAAAAATGGAACAAAAAGGAAAAGGGTGAGCTCAACTAGCCCAGTAAAGAATATTATGACTAAGATAATATACAACAAATTATCGTTAGTCTTCAACAGGGAAAAATCTGATAAAATATAATCGACAACAAGTTTTAGATCAACAACTGCAGCGAAAACAGCAAACCATTAGAAGAGTCAAGTAGAGAAAGAATTCTACTATCTTCTAAGATTTAAAAGTCCATCATCAATATTTTATCCCTGTAACATCAATTAATAATCATCTTTATCCAAATATTCATCTTTGCACTACAGGCCAAAGATATTCATTTGTATCACCTGTCAGTCATGTTCATCTCAACACCTGTTCATCTTTGCACTACAGGCCAAAGATATTCATCAAGTAATCATACATCTTTGCACTACAGGCCAAAGATATTCAGTAATATCATCATTTAGGACTGAGGATGATGAAAAATATCTTAAAGAGAACGAATCCAATGAGACAGAAGGACAAATATTAGGGATTCGTATAACAGCTTATCCAAGATCAATAATACTTCATAATAATCAATTGTGAAGCAGAATTCAAAAATAAAGATCAAAACATGGATACAATCAAAGATAGTAACCATAATAGACATCTTGGACAAAAAGGGAAAATTTTATTTTTCGGTGAATAGTGCCGTATTCGTGAATAGTGCCGTATACGTGAATAGTGCCGTATACGTGAATAGTAACCCCCGACACAAAAAGTTCCAAATTTGATAAAAACTCATATCAATATTTCAGCATAATGATATTGAAGAAAATAATATCATTTAAGAAGAAAATAATATCCCTTACCTCAAAATATCAGTACTTCTGGTCGGAATACCGGTATAAGGCTGAAAGAAACTTGCTCTGATGAATAGAAACTCTCAAAGTATCTAAATACTCACAAAATACACTCAATAATCTAGAGAGAAAAAGAGAGAAAACTTGTTTCTGGTGTGATTTTCAATTCTAACTTAGCCCTCTATTTATAGGAAAATTTTGGTAGGTTTGACCTGCAACCTGATGGCTTTACCTGCTACTATTCCCACCCACCACATTTGAAATATAATTCAGCACATTTCTTCACCAACCACAAGTGGGGCCCACCAATTCTAGAATTTTCCACCAAAATGATAAACTCCGAAAATTCAACAATTTCTGAACCAGTCATCTCGTAAAATTCATAATAAATCATACGTTCATTTTTAACGGTTCAAAATTTGTGGACATATACTCAACTTATATATGTATAACATATCCAAAAATTACCACGATCCAACGGTCGGATTAAAAATTATAACACCCGCAATATTTCCCAAAAACCCTGATTTGATTTTTAATACCTCCATTCCGATAAAAATACTGATAAAACACCTCAACATTAACTCCTTCATTTTTAACCACAAAAATATATCCCTCATTTATATCCACATAAAATAAATATTTCCTTATCATATGAATCAATAATTAATTATTCACAAATAATATTACAGAATCACATTTATGACAACCAGGCCGTTCCCAGGAAAGAGGGGGCTTTCCAATAAGGATTTCTCCTTACTGGCGCGCAATTAGATGACCAAACCTCTCCTTAGACAGAACTTTCTAGACATTGCCAATAATGTTATCTAATAATATTATTCAAATAATATGAATTATTGATCTGATAAATGAAAATACTGTGCAGCAACAATTATTGAAACAACAATAATATGAAATATCAATGCAGCAATTATTGAACCAATAAAATAAAATATTGAACAATAATCACTGTAACAATTATTGAGTAGTGCCTTCTTACGTACGAATCAATAATTCAACTATACTGTGCAATCCGTGTGCTACTGTGCAACCACGCGTTATTACTGTATTTTTAACCACCGGGTATTTAAACAGTGTTAACGGTAACAACTACGCCGTTATTAATAAACAACTTATACTTGTCGTTTTCTTCATCCAATCGCTTTCCATTATGGGGCCCACACAAGGCTGCGCCGTCGTACGAATATTCCCCGACAGCAAGAATATTCCACGACCAAACGAATATTCCCCGACAAAATGAATATTTTATAACCACTTGCTTATTTTGCAAAATTTGCACATTTCACCCATAACCAAAGTATTATATCAAATTAGCCCCTTATTATTCACAATAATATTTAGAGAAAATTTGATTTTATTTATTAATAAGTTGGGGTCTTACAGGAAGATTTTTGGTATAATCATGACTATGAGTTATCTTTGGCCAGTAGTGCAAAGTTGAATCATTGATTGGTATGATCATGACCATTGAATTTATAATTGAATATCTTTAGCTTAAGTGCAAAGGTGAAATGATCAACATGGTTATAATTATTGGTTATATAAATTCTGAAATGATTATATATTTCTTTGAGATAATAATATATTTGGCCTGTAGTGCAAATATGAACTATTGAGGAATATCTTTGGCCTGTAGTGCAAAGATGAGTTGTTGATGAATATCTTTGGCCCGTAGTGCAAAGATGACCTGTTGTTGAATATCTTTTGGCCTGTAGTGCAAAGATGAACTGTTGATGAATATCTTTGGCCTGTAGTGCAAAGATGAATTTATTAGTATGATTATGAACAGGAACTGTGATTTGGTATAATCATGATCTTTAATGTTTCAGGTAAAGACAGGTGATGAAAATTATCTTCGTCCTGAATGCGAAGAGAAATTTAGAACTACAATTATGATTATGAGTTATTTATATGATTGTGGAAAGGAACTGTTGATTGATGTTACAGGGATAAAACATTGTTGGTGGACTTTTAACATGGAGAAGATAATAGACTTTATGGTCTATGTGACTCTTCTAATGGATTGCTCGTTCCGCTGCAACTATGGTTGAAATTTTTATCATTTACCATATGTTCTAAATCTCTGATTTATTGTTGATGAAGGCTATTGATAATTGAATTATCTTTAGTCATGATATTCTTTACTGAGCTAGTTGTGCTCACCCTTTTGCTTCACAATTCCTTTCAGGTAATAAAAGTGTAGCTGGGTCGAGCGAGGGTAACGGGGAAATAGAACGGTGGTCTCTAGCTATGGATGTTCTCCCGAAGCAGTATAGAAAAGTTCATTTAGTAGTTATATTTGGTGAATCCAATAGGGTAAGGTGTACCCAACGTTGGAAGGGTGGTTTACCACTATCATACAAGATGTCTAACGACATACAATCTCGTGTCATCATAAGACAGGGATGTGCTCATCCACTTGCTGAGTATATATACGAGCACTACCTATATAATCTTGGTGTTTGTTTGAAGTATAATTCTCAATTAGAGACAGTGGAGATAATGATAAGTCAAGAGAAGACTCACCATTGGGAAGAATATGATAGTAATCTTCTCGTTTTTCTTTGGGGTCTATTGGGTAAACCAAGGATAATTCTGTGGCCATATGATATCTATCACAACCTAGAAGCATGGCCTCCCATGTACGAAGGTTTCCTTAAGCACTTCCCAAAGATTCTAATTTTCAAAACAGTTTTTGACTATACCTTTATGTAAGGTGTCATTGTGAGGTGATGTCCACGATTGGAACATAAGTCACATTTGGTATATATTTGTATCCAAACTCACAGCATATGTGTTGTTGTATTTTGCACGACAATTGTTGTAATAAAGTTGTAGTTGTTTTCTGTACCATGTATTTGACGACTCAGAATGGGTTGAATGGAATGGACCTATTTTGGGGTTGTCACAGGTGGTATCAGAGCTTAGGGATATGATCTCTGGCGGAGATCGGGGAATATAACTAGGAGGGGAGAGATGAGTAAATCCTTAGCTAGTGTGTCCTACCTAAGCTTATTTGTTAGTCAGACATAATATCGGGATATTATGTGATATGTTAATTTATTCAATTAACCCTTGTTTGAAGCTGTATTTTAGAATGATATTTGAAAAACAGGAGATGAGCAATGGAGAAATCATGATGACAGGGAAGATGGAATCTGAAATGAAAGCAAGGTATTCTCAACTCTTTGAAATACCAGGTACGTAAATTTCGGGGACGAAATTTCATAAGGAGTGGAGATTGTAAGACCCCGAATTTTATGAAATAAAAGTATTCAATTTTTCTTATAATTACAATTTAGTAAATGGTTAAATTGATAAAAGTTTAAAGTTATGGGTGAAATATGAATTTTTTTCAAAATAAGCAAGTGGTTATAAAATAATCATTGTTATCGGGAAATATTCGTTTGGTCGTGGAATATTCTTTCTATCGGAGAATATTCGTACGACGGCGCAGCTATTTGTGGGCCCCATAACGAATAACTGTCGGGTGAAGGAAAATGACAAATTTGAGTTTTTACAAATAACGGCGTAGTTGTTACTGTTAACACTGTTGGAATACCCGGTGGTTAAAATACAGTAATACGCGTTATTGCACAGTAGCACACGGTATTGCATAGTATTTTTGAAATTATTGATTCTTACGTAAGAAGGCACTACTCAATAATTGTTACAGTAATTACTGTTCAATATTTTATTTTATTGATTCAATAATTGCTACGTTAAAATTTTATATTATTGTTGTTCAATAATTGTTGCTGCACAGTATTTCCCATTATCAGATCAATAATTCATATTATTTGAATAATATTATTAGATAGCATTATTGGCAATGTCTAGAAAGTTCTGTCTAAGGAGAGGTTTGGTCATCTAATTGCGCGCTAGTAAGGAGAAATCCTTATTGGAAAGCCCCCTCTTTCCTGGGAACGGCCTGGTTGTCATAAATGTGATTCTGTAATATTATTTGTGAATAATTAATTATTGATTCATATGATAAGGAAATATTTATTTTATGTGGATATAAACGAGGGATATATTTTTATGGTTAAAAATGAAGGAGTTAATGTTGAGGTTTTTATCCGTATTTTTGTCGGAATGAAGGTATTAAAAATCAGGGTTTTTGAGATATTTTGCGGGGGTTATAATTTTTAATCCGACCGTTGGATCGTGGTAATTTTTGGATATGTTATACATATATAAGTTGAGTATATGCCCACAAATTTTGAACCGTTAAAAATGAATGTATGATTTATTATGAATTTTACGAGATGACTGGTTCAAAAATTGTTGAATTTTCGGAGTTTATCATTTTGGTGGAAAATTCTAGAATTGGTGGGCCCCACTTATGGTTGGTGAAGAAATGTGCTGAATTATATTTCAAATGTGGTGGGTGAGAATAGTAGCAGGTAAAGCCATCAGGTTGCAGGTCAAACCTACTAAAATTTTCCTATAAATAGAGGGCTAAGTTAGAATTGAAAATCACACCAGAAACATAAGCTTTCTCTCTTTCTCTCTCTATATTATGAAGCATATTTTGTGAGTTTTTAGATACTTGGTGAGTTGCTATTCATTAGTGCAAGTTTCCTTCAGCATCATATCCGATATCCAGTCAGAAGTACTGCTCTTTTGAGGTAAGGGATAGTAAGAGATAGTAATGGATTTTAAGGGTTGTTATGATTTTCAGTTTCGTAATTTTTCTGATCTTCAAAAATTCTGGAAAAATTTAAAATGATATTTTGATGAGTTTTCTTGATTGTGTCCAAAAATGGTGATTTTTGGATGTATAGATTGAGAGTTATGAATTTTATGAGAAAAGACTATTTTAAAAGTAACCGCTTATAATTCCTTGTGGTTAACTCCAAAATTGATGAAATTTTTATTGGGAGTACATGTGTATGATAGAAGTATACTCTGTAAATTTCAGAATTTTTGGACAAAAGTACAATTTTTGATAAATGTCTAAATATTCGGTGGTTTTGGCCATATGAAAAATAGTAAATGAGTTTTAAAAATTCTGAAAAAAAAATATATGTTCACTATGAGACTATATTATGCTAAATTCCAGAAAAAAAAAATATTTTTGGAACTGATTTGGTATTTTTTATGAAAATGGTCTAGTTATGAGTAAATGAATTAAATATGTTATGTGAAGTAAGAAAATTGGAAAATAGGATTTTATGGCTTGAGAATCCTATATGAGGTATATGCAGATTTTTGATGAGGGTTTTGATTATTGGTGATAAAATCTTACGAGTTTGATATTTTAGAATGATTAAATACATTATTTAGTAAAGTGTAAACAATTTAAATAAATTGTTTATAAGCTTAAGAAATATTATTCTTTCAATATCATTATACCGAAATACTGGTATGAATTTTATTGTGGAATTTCTACCTTTTTGTGTCGAGTTTACTATTCACGAGTTACTATTCACGAGTTACTATTCACGAGTTACTATTCACGATAAAAATTAGTTTCTTTTTCTAACCAAATTATAGTTGAGTTATGAATATTACTCTTGAGATTAAAACTAGATGTTGATCATATTATTTTTATTATTATATATAACGTTTTTATAACCCTAATGATGATATTTCTCTTTGACTTGAGTGTAAAGATGGGTAGATTTTTGGTATGATCATGACTATGGGTTATCTTTGGCCAGTAGTGCAAAGTTGAATCATTGATTGGTATGATCATGACCATTGAATTTATAATTGAATATCTTTAGCTTAAGTGCAAAGGTGAAATGATCAACATTGTTATAATTATTGGTTATATAAATTCTGAAATGATTATATATTTCTTTGAGATAATAATATATTTGGCCTGTAGTGCAAATATGAACTATTAAGGAATATCTTTGGCCTGTAGTGCAAAGATGAGTTGTTGATGAATATCTTTGGCCCGTAGTACAAAGATGACCTGTTGTTGAATATCTTTTAGCCTGTAGTGCAAAGATGAACTGTTGATGAATATCGTTGGCCTGTAGTGCAAAGATGAATTTATTAGTATGATTATGAACAGGAACTGTGATTTGGTATAATCATGATCTTTAATGTTTCAGGTAAAGACAGGTGATGAAAATTATCTTCATCCTGAATGCGAAGAGAAATTTAGAACTACAATTATGATTATGAGTTATTTATATGATTGTGGAAAGGAACTGTTGATTGATGTTACAGGGATAAAACATTGTTGGTGGACTTTTAACATGGAGAAGATAATAGACTTTATGGTCTATGTGACTCTTCTAATGGATTGCTCGTTCCGCTGCAACTATGGTTGAAATTTTTATCATTTACCATATGTTCTAAATCTCTGATTTATTGTTGATGAAGGCTATTGATAATTGAATTATCTTTAGTCATGATATTCTTTACTGAGCTAGTTGTGCTCACCATTTTGCTTCGCAATTCCTTTCAGGTAATAAGAGTGTAGCTGGATCGAGCGAGGGTAACGGGGAAATAGAACGGTGGTCTCTAGCTGTGGATGTTCTCCCGAAGCAGTATAGAAAAGTTCATTTAGTAGTTATATTTGGTGAATCCAATAGGGTAAGGTGTACCCAACGTTGGAAGGGTGGTTTACCACTATCATACAAGATGTCTAACGACATACAACCTCGTGTCATCATAAGACAGGGATGTGCTCATCCACTTGTTGAGTATATATACGAGCACTACCTATATAATCTTGGTGTTTGTTTAAAGTATAATTCTCAATTAGAGACAGTGGAGATAATGATAAGTCAAGAGAAGACTCACCATTGGGAAGAATATGATAGTAATCTTCTCGTTTTTCTTTGGGGTCTATTGGGTAAACCAAGGATAATTCTGTGGCCATATGATATCTATCACAACCTAGAAGCATGGCCTCCCATGTACGAAGGTTTCCTTAAGCACTTCCCAAAGATTCTAATTTCCAAAACAGTTTTTGACTAGACCTTTATGTAAGGTGTCATTGTGAGGTGATGTCCACGATTAGAACATAAGTCACATTTGGTATATATTTGTATCCAAACTCACAGCATATGTGTTGTTGTATTTTGCACGACAATTGTTGTAATAAAGTTGTAGTTGTTTTCTGTACCATGTATTTGACGACTCAGAATGGGTTGGATGGAATGGACCTATTTTGGGGTTGTCACAGGTGGTATCAGAGCTTAGGGATATGATCTCTGGCGGAGATCGGGGAATATAACTAGGAGGGGAGAGATGAGTAAATCCTTCGCTAGTGTGTCCTACCTAAGCTTATTTGTTAGTCAATCATAATATCGGGATATTATGTGATATGTTAATTTATTCAATTAACCCTTGTTTGAAGCTGTATTTTAGAATGATATTTGAAAAACAGGAGATGAGCAATGGAGAAATCATGATGACAGGGAAGATGGAATCTGAAATGAAAGCAAGGTATTCTCAACTCTTTGAAATACCAGGTACGTAAATTTCGGGGACGAAATTTCATAAGGAGGGGAGATTGTAAGACCCCGAATTTTATGAAATAAAAGTATTCAATTTTTCTTATAATTACAATTTAGTAAATGGTTAAATTGATAAAAGTTTAAAGTTATGGGTGAAATATGAATTTTTTCAAAATAAGCAAGTGGTTATAAAATAATCATTGTTATCGGGAAATATTCGTTTGGTCGTGGAATATTCTTTCTGTCGGAGAATATTCGTACGACGGCGCAGCTATTTGTGGGCCCCATAACGAATAACTGTCGGGTGAAGGAAAACGACAAATTTGAGTTTTTACAAATAACGGCGTAGTTGTTACTGTTAACACTGTTGGAATACCCGGAGGTTAAAATACAGTAATACGCGTTATTGCACAGTAGCACACGGTATTGCATAGTATTTTTGAAATTATTGATTCTTACGTAAGAAGGCACTACTCAATAATTGTTACAGTAATTACTGTTCAATATTTTATTTTATTGATTCAATAATTGCTACGTTGAAATTTTGTATTATTGTTGTTCAATAATTGTTGCTGCACAGTATTTTCCATTATCAGATCAATAATTCATATTATTTGAATAATATTATTAGATAACATTATTGGCAATGTCTAGAAAGTTCTGTCTAAGGAGAGGTTTGGTCATCTAATTACGCGCTAGTAAGGAGAAATCCTTATTGGAAAGCCCCCTCTTTCCTGGGAACGGCCTGGTTGTCATAAATGTGATTCTGTAATATTATTTGTGAATAATTAATTATTGATTCATATGATAAGGAAATATTTGTTTTATGTGGATATAAACGAGGGATATATTTTTATGGTTAAAAATGAAGGAGTTAATGTTGAGGTTTTTATCCGTATTTTTGTCGGAATGAAAGTATTAAAAATCAGGGTTTTTGAGATATTTTGCGGGGGTTATAATTTTTAATCCGACCGTTGGATCGTGGTAATTTTTGGATATGTTATACATATATAAGTTGAGTATATGCCCATAAATTTTAAACCGTTAAAAATGAATGTATGATTTATTATGAATTTTACGAGATGACTGGTTCAAAAATTGTTGAATTTTCGGAGTTTATCATTTTGGTAGAAAATTCTAGAATTGGTGGGCCCCACTTGTGGTTGGTGAAGAAATGTGCTGAATTATATTTCAAATGTGGTGGGTGGGAATAGTAGCAGGTAAAGCCATCAGGTTGCAGGTCAAACCTACTAAAATTTTCCTATAAATAGAGGGCTAAGTTAGAATCGAAAATCACACCAGAAACATAAGCTTTCTCTCTTTCTCTCTCTATATTATGAAGCATATTTTATGAGTTTTTAGATACTTGGTGAGTTGCTATTCATTAGTACAAGTTTCCTTCAGCATCATATCCGATATCCAGTCAGAAGTACTGCTCTTTTGAGGTAAGGGATAGTAAGGGATAATAAGGGATAGTAATGGATTTTAAGGGTTGTTATGATTTTCAGTTTCGTAATTTTTCTGATCTTCAAAAATTCTGGAAAAATTCAAAATGATATTTTGATGAGTTTTCTTGATTGTGTCCAAAAATGGTGATTTTTGGATGTATAGATTGAGAGTTATGAATTTTATGAGAAAAGACTATTTTAAAAGTAACCGCTTATAATTCCTTGTGGTTAACTCCAAAATTGATGAAATTTTTATTGGGAGTACATGTGTATGATAGAAGTATACTCTGTAAATTTCAGAATTTTTGGACAAAAGTACAATTTTTGATAAATGTCTAAATATTCGGTTGTTTTGGCCATATGAAAAATAGTAAATGAGTTTTAAAAATTCTGAAAAAAAAATATATGTTCACTATGGGACTATATTATGCTAAATTCCAGAAAAAAAAAATATTTTTGGAACTGATTTGGTATTTTTTATGAAAATGGTCTAGTTATGAGTAAATGAATTAAATATGTTATGTGAAGTACGAAAATTGGAAAATAGGATTTTATGGCTTGAGAATCCTATATGAGGTATATGCAGATTTTTGATGAGGGTTTTGATTATTGGTGATAAAATCTTACGAGTTTGGTATTTTAGAATGATTAAATGCATTATTTAGTAAAGTGTAAACAATTTAAATAAATTGTTTATAAGCTTAAGAAATATTATTCTTTCAATATCATTATACCGAAATACTGGTATGAATTTTATTGTGGAATTTCTACATTTTTGTGTCGAGTTTACTATTTATGAGTTACTATTCACGAGTTACTATTCATGAGTTACTATTCACGAGTTACTATTCACGATAAAAATTAGTTTCTTTTTCTAACCAAATTATAGTTGAGTTATGAATATTACTCTTGAGATTAAAACTAGATGTTGATCATATTATTTTTATTATTATATATAACGTTTTTATAGCCCTAATGATGATATTTCTCTTTGACTTGAGTGTAAAGATGGGTAGATTTTTGGTATGATCATGACTATGGGTTATCTTTAGCCAGTAGTGCAAAGTTGAATCATTGATTGGTATGTTCATGACCATTGAATTTATAATTGAATATCTTTAGCTTAAGTGCAAAGGTGAAATGATCAACATGGTTATAATTATTGGTTATATAAATTCTGAAATGATTATATATTTCTTTGAGATAATAATATATTTGGCATGTAGTGCAAATATGAACTATTGAGGAATATCTTTGGCCTGTAGTGCAAAGATGAGTTGTTGATGAATATCTTTGGCCCGTAGTGCAAAGATGACCTGTTGTTGAATATCTTTTGGCCTGTAGTGCAAAGATGAACTGTTGATGAATATCTTTGGCCTGTAGTGCAAAAATGAATTTATTAGTATGATTATGAATAGGAACTGTGATTTGGTATAATCATGATCTTTAATGTTTCAGGTAAAGACAGGTGATGAAAATTATCTTCGTCCTGAATGCGAAGAGAAATTTAGAACTACAATTATGATTATGAGTTATTTATATGATTATGGAAAGGAACTGTTGATTGATGTTACAGGGATAAAACATTGTTGGAGGACTTTTAACATGGAGAAGATAATAGACTTTATGGTCTATGTGACTCTTCTAATGGATTGCTCGTTTCGCTGCAACTATGGTTGAAATTTTTATCATTTACCATATGTTCTAAATCTCTGATTTATTGTTGATGAAGGCTATTGATAATTGAATTATCTTTAGTCATGATATTCTTTACTGAGCTAGTTGTGCTCACCCTTTTGCTTCACAATTCCTTTCAGGTAATAAGAGTGTAGCTGGGTCGAGCGAGGGTAACGGGGAAATAGAACGGTGGTCTCTAGCTGTGGATGTTCTCCCGAAGCAGTATAGAAAAGTTCATTTAGTAGTTATATTTGGTGAATCCAATAGGGTAAGGTGTACCCAACGTTGGAAGGGTGGTTTACCACTATCATACAAGATGTCTAACGACATACAACCTCGTGTCATCATAAGACAGGGATGTGCTCATCCACTTGCTGAGTATATATACGAGCACTACCTATATAATCTTGGTGTTTGTTTGAAGTATAATTCTCAATTAGAGACAGTGGAGATAATGATAAGTCAAGAGAAGACTCACCATTGGGAAGAATATGATAGTAATCTTCTCGTTTTTCTTTGGGGTCTATTGGGTAAACCAAGGATAATTCTGTGGCCATATGATATCCATCACAACCTAGAAGCATGGCCTCCCATGTACGAAGGTTTCCTTAAGCACTTCCCAAAGATTCTAATTTCCAAAACAGTTTTTGACTATACCTTTATGTAAGGTGTCATTGTGAGGTGATGTCCACGATTGGAACATAAGTCACATTTGGTATATATTTGTATCCAAACTCACAGCATATGTGTTGTTGTATTTTGCACGACAATTGTTGTAATAAAGTTGTAGTTGTTTTCTGTACCATGTATTTGACGACTCAGAATGGGTTGGATGGAATGGACCTATTTTGGGGTTGTCACAGTGTTTTACACCGGACCTGGTTCCATTATTTATTATTCTGTCGGAATATCCTGTCAGTGCGTTTACGCCGGACCTGGTTCCATTATTTATTATTCTGTTGGAATAACCTGTCTGTGCGGTCTATCGCATAACGGGTGATTTCTTTTGTTATTCCATTCTTTATTATACTCGGTTGGTTAAGTTTTGACTTCTATACTCCATGAAATTAGTGGAATATCCTTGATAATTGCGGTTCATCCAGTATCTTTTTATGAAAATATTCTTCTAAGTATTCTTGAATTTTACTCCACAAAGCAGTATCATGATGACAATTTGGACGTTGTTAATTCTTGGATAAATTAATTCTTGAACTTGTTTTATTGAATTCTTATATCATTGTCATCATCCTCATGTTTATAAAATGTTGAAAGTCATCTGTGGCCTGTAGTGCATAGATGGACTTGGTATGATTATGACCAGGGATTATTCGGTATAATCATGATCGTAATGTTACAAATGATGTGGTAAAAGTCCCCATTGGCCCGTAGTGCGTTGATGGACAGTTGTTGGCATGATCATGACCATTAATGAATACACGAATATCCTTGGCCGTAGTGCAGGGGTGATTCGATGATGTGGATTATTTTATTAAGATGAGTCCCAGCGATCACAATGTTGAAAAACCTTTTCAATCATAAAAGATAGTATAGTTTATTTTCTACTTGACTCTTTTAATGGATTGCTTGTTCCGCTGCAGTTAAACTTGATGTCTATTATATTTTATCAGTTTAACATTGTTGAAGGCTAATGATAATTTATTCTGCATTATCTTAGTCATAATATTTCTTACTGGGCTAGTTGAGCTCATCCTTTCTTTCACTATTCTCTTCAGGAAATGAGAACGTAGTTGGGGCAAGTCGGGGAACGGAGTGATAGTCCGAATGATAGTATTAGTTAGTAGTCCTCACTATTCTATGTAATGGTGTGTTAATAAATGTAATAAGGACTCCTTTTGAGTATGAATACTCTCTAGAAGATAATATTTGTATTCAAACTCACAGTTTATGTTTTGTCGTATTGTACACGACAGTTGTATTAGTAAGTTGTATTTGTATTCTGTACTATGTATCTGACGACCCAAGATGGGTGATGTATACCTATTTTTGGGGGTGTCACAGTTGGTATCAGAGCTTAGGGATATAATCCCTGGCTAAGATGTGAGAATAGAACTAGGAGGGGAGAGACTGGGAATTCCTTCGCTAGTATGACCTACCTAAGTTTATTTGCATGGTATTTAATTGGTCGGTCATAATATAAGGATAATATATGACATATCAATTAACTTTTATTTTGTGGCAGTATCTGAAAATGGCATCTGAGAATGTTGAGAATAGCAATGGAGCACAGGCGACTGTTGATTCACCACATATCAATAATCAGGATAATGTGCATCAGGAAGGTGACAATCCTCATGCAAATAACAACACTGACCAGATGATGAATGATGGAATATTCAGAAACTTTATGCAGTTTATGCAACAGTAGGCGAGAGCGGCTCCTGTCCAAAAAATAGGTGGAAACACTGAAAACTCTCGGACGGTCACCGCTAAACAGTTCAAGGAGCTGGGACCACCAAAGTTTAAGGGAGAGCCAAAACCACTTATAGCGGAAATATGGATAAAGCAGATTACCAAGATATTTGATGTCTTGGGATGCTCCGAGGAGCAAAAGGTTCCATTTGGCGCCTTTATGTTGCGAGGAGAGGCAGATTACTGGTGGGAATCGATTAAGCGTACTCAACCTGCCGCACTGAAGATGTCTCGGGAGAAGTTTCAAGAGCTGTTCAATGACAAATACTTTCCCGAAAGTGTTCGTCACATGAAGGAGGTGGAGTTCATCAAATTGGAGCAGAATAATATGACCGTGTCGCAGTATGAGGCTAAATTTGCTGAGTTGTCCCGGTTTGCGTCCCACTTGGTGGATAATGAAGAGCGAATGACGCGAATGTTTTTGCGAGGTTTGAAACCTGAGATACATCAACATATTTTTTCTCATAAACTGTGTTTATATTCAGATGTTGTGAATAGGGCTTAGTTAGTGGAGCGCGATAACGAGTCAACGCAACCAAAAGAGAGCAGTCGGCAAAATGATAATACCAGTGAGAGCAGTCATCGAAGCAGTGACAACAAGCGTGGAGGGAATCAACAGGCCAGAAATGGTAACCACTTCGGTGGAAATTAGGGCCAAAACAATAAGAATGGTCATTTCAAGAAGAGGAGATTCAATAATGATGGAAAGACATCAGCACCAGCACCCGTTGTTAAGGAAGGAGAACGACCACCTATTATATGTTTCAAATGTGGAGGGGAGGGGCACATCAGTCCAAACTGCGCGATACCGTCTAAAGCATGTTATAATTGTGGAAGAGAATGTCATTTTGCTCGATTTTGTCGTTTACCAAAAATAAGTTCAGCCAAGATGGAGTCACCAAAGGCCGTCCCAGAAAAGTCAAAACCGGTAGTGCAAGGGAGAGCGTTTGTTGTGACCTCCCAGAAAGCAAGGAACCCGAATGAGGTCATCACGGGTAAGCTTATCATAAACTCTAACGAAGTCTATACTTTATTTGATACCGGTTCTACCCATTCTTTTATTTCTCCTACTTGCGCTCATCGATTAAATTTGACTACGGAGAAATTAGACTTTAATTTATCTGTTGAAACTCCATTAGGAGAAAACTTCATTACATCCACGGTTTATAAGTCTTGTTTGGTTCGAGTTGGTACCCACACATTACCTGTCGATCTAATTTTATTAAAAATACTTGCATTTGACGTGATTCTAGGGATTGATTGGTTAACTACTCATCATGCAAAAATTGATTGTTTTCGTAAGGTTGTTAGCTTTCATATTCCTAATCGACCTATTATGCGAATTCAAGCAACCAAACCATTAAAATCAATTGCTGTCATCTCAAGCCATAAAGCTATTCGTTTATTGAAAAACGGATGTCAAGCTTTCTTAGCTCATGTCACAGATCTAAACAAAAATACATCAGTTTTGAATGATATTTCTATTGTTAATAAATTCCCTGACGTATTCCCTGAAGAACTTCCTGGCCTACCCCCAGAGCGTGAAATTAAATTTTGTATCGACCTTGAACCCGGTACAAAACCCATTTCCAAAGCCCCATATCGAATGGCTCCTATTGAACTTCAGGAGTTAAAGATCCAACTGCAGGAATTGTTAGACATTGGCTTTATTCGTCCTAGTACTTCTCCTTGGGGTGCTCCTGTGCTATTCGTGAAGAAGAAAGATGGAAGTATGCGACTTTGTATTGATTATCGGGAGTTGAATCATGTCACCATCAAAAATAGGTACCCATTGCCACGTATTGATGACCTGTTTGACCAGTTGCAAGGAGCACAATTTTTTTCAAAGATCGATCTTCGTTCTGGATATCATCAGCTGAAGGTTAGAACTGAGGATATTCCAAAGACGGCTTTTAGAACTCGGTATGGGCATTATGAATTCCTAGTCATGTCCTTTGGATTGACTAATGCTCCTGCTGCCTTCATGGATATGATGAACCGGGTATTCAAGGAATATTTGGATCACTTTGTGGTCGTCTTTATTGATGACATCCTTATTTATTCCAAAAGCCGTGAAGATCATGAGCAACACTTGAGGCTGGTACTCCAAAAGCTTTGTGAATACAAGCTTTATGCCAAGTTGAAGAAATGCGAGTTCTGGCTGGAGGTGGTAGCATTCCTTGGGCACGTAGTATCAAGTCGTGGAATATCGGTTGACCCGGCAAAGATTGAAGCTATTCAAAGCTGGGAGCAACCTAAATCAGTGACCGAAGTACGTAGCTTTCTTGGTTTAGCTGGTTATTATCGGAGATTCGTGGAAGGATTTTCTCGAATCGCTACTCCATTAACTCAGCTGACTCGGAAAGATACAAAGTTCGGTTGGAGCGAAGAATGTGAGCAGAGTTTTCAAGAACTCAAGAGGAGACTCATTTCAGCACCTGTTCTAACAATACCATCTGGCTCGGAGGATTTGTCATCTACAGTGATGCTTCGAGCAAAGGGTTGGGATGCGTTCTCATGCAACATGGAAAAGTCATAGCCTATGCATCAAGACAACTCAAGGAATATGAGAGGAATTATCCTACTCATGATCTAGAGTTGGCAGCTGTTGTCTTTGCACTTAAAATTTGGAGGCATTACTTGTATGGGGAGAAGGTGGAGATCTTTACGGATCATAAAAGCCTCAAATATTTCTTCACTCAAAAGGAACTCAACATGCGACAACGACGTTGGCTTGAACTGTTGAAAGATTATGATCATACCATTCAATACCATCCTGAAAAGCGAACGTGGTAGCTGACGCATTGAGTAGAAGATCATATGCAAGTACGAGTGCAATATTGTCAACACAAAGGCCCATTTTGTGTGACTTGCAAAGGATGGAGATAGAGTTAAAGACTCTAGGGACCCATGTGATGATGGCGAATATACGAGTAGAACCAACTTTAATCGATAAAGTTAAAGCTGCTCAAGCTACAGACCTGGAGCTGATGCGTATGAGGAAGAAAGTGCAAGAAGGTGCTATGCCGGAAGCAAGAATCGATGAAGAAGGAATACTTCGAGTCAACTCCAGACTTTGTGTTCCTAACAACCCTGATTTAAAGTATGAAATCATGATGGAGGCGCACAACACACCGTTTGCAATCCATCCTGGAAGTACCAAAATGTATCATGATCTTCGTCATACATTTTGGTGGAGCAATATGAAGAGAGAGATAGCGCTGTTTATCTCAAGGTGTCTAACTTGTCAACGAGTCAAAGCGGAGCATCAAGTACCAAAAGGTCCATTGCAACCACTTGAAATTCCAGAATGGAAGTGGGAGCACATTACCATGATTTCGTTACCGGTCTTCCTAAGGTTTCTCAAGGTATAGATGCGATTTGGGTCATTATTGATAGATTGACCAAGTCTGCTCATTTCTTACCGATACGAGAAACTTATACACTTGAACGTCTTGCTCGTATGTACATAAACGAGATTGTAAGACTGCATGGTATGCAGTATCCATAGTTTCTGATCGAGACCCAAGATTCACTTCACGATTTTGGGTTAGTTTACAAAAAGCTATGGGCACGGATTTACGATTTAGTTCGGTATATCATCCTCAGACGGACGGACAATCAGAGAGGACTATTCAAACTCTAGAAGATTTATTAAGACTCTGTGTCTTTGACTTCAAGGGAAGTTGGGACAAGTTCTTACCATTGGTGGAGTTTTCCTACAACAACAGTTATCAAGCAAGTATTGGCATGGCTCTATTCGAAGCATTGTATGGAAGAAAATGTCGATCTCCAGTATGCTGGGATGAGGTGGGTGAAGCAACGTTGTTGGGACCGGAGTTGGTACGTATGACTACAAAAAAGATTCAAACGATCCGACAACGTATAAAAACCTCACAAGATCGACAAAAGAGTTATGTTGATCTTCATCGAAAGGACGTGGAATTTGATATAGGAGATCATGTGTTCTTACGTGTTGCTCCATGGAAAGGAGTTACGAGATTTGAAAAGAGAGAAAAACTCAATCCTCGATTTATCGGTCCATTTTTAATCCTCGATCGAGTAGGAACTGTGGCTTATAGATTCGCTTTACCGCCAAGTATGTCTCGTGTTCATAACATTTTTCACATATCCATGTTACGCAAATATGTGGAAGACCCGAACCATGTTATTGAGTTAGAACCGGACGAAATAGTGGAGGATTTGACATATGAAGAAGTTCATGTTCAAATCTTGGATAAGAAGGAACATATTCTACGCTCCAAGGTTATACCTCAAGTCAAAGTTTTGTGGAGAAACCACGATGTTGAGGAAATGACTTGGGAGTTAGAATCTGAAATGAAATCAAGGTATCCTTACCTCTTCGACATACCAGGTACGTACCCTAATTTCGAGGGCGAAATTTCATAAGAAGGGGAGGTTGTAAGACCCCAACTTTTATAAATAAAGATGAATTTTCTATAAATATCATTTTTGAATATTATGGAGTTAATTTGATATAATGTTATAGTTGTGGGTAATATTTATAAATTTTGTAAAGTACGCAAGTTGTTATATAATATTCGATTGGTCGGGGAATATTCGTTTTAACAGGGAATATTCGTACAACGGCACAATCATTGGTGGACCCCACAACGAAATTATTGTCGGATTGAGAAAACGACAAAAATATTTTATTAAAAATAACGGCGGAAGTTTTACCATTGATACTGTTGAACTACTCGGTAGTAAAAGTACAGTAATACGTGTGGTTGCATAGTAGCACACGGTATTGATTATTAATGCTTATGTGAGAAGTCACTCAGTTTGATTCAATTATTGTCAGTTAATAATATGAATTATTTAGCGATAATGACGTTTTGTTTTATTCGTATTATTAACGTAATAAAACAGAAACATCTTTTTATATAAAACAAAATACTTTATTAAAGTTATTCTATAAATAGAATATATTAGATTTTATTTAAAAGATTTTCCTTTAAATATGGACCATCAGATTAAAGTAATCAATCTGGACCGTTCATGGATTAGTTACTATGCATTCTATTTTTCTATAAATAGCAGCTCATTTCTTCATTATTTTTTACGAATTCACTGAACTCTAGAGAGAGAAACTATAGAGAGAAACTATATAGAGAGAGAAGAAGAGTATTCTGTTACTTAACTACTTCCTTATTTCAGCTCTTCTTTAAAACGGTAAGGGGTGTTATTCTTTCTTATTCATGAAGAGAACTGTTGTTATTCCATTTCTTATTATTCTGTTGGAATAACCTGTATACGCGGTCTACCCTATACTTGGTGACATTCTTCTATTATTCTGTTGGAACATCCTGTCTGTGTGTTTTACACCGGACCTGGTTCCATTTTTATTATTATTCTGTTGGAACATCCTGTCTGTGTGTTTTACACCGGACCTGGTTCCGTTTTTATTATTATTCTGTTGGAACATCCTGTCTGTGTGTTTTACACCGGACCTGGTTCCGTCTTGTTATTATTCTGTTGGAACATCCTGTCTGTGTGTTTTACACCGGACCTGGTTCTATTATTTATTATTCTGTCGGAATATCCTGTCTGTGCGTTTACGCCGGACCTGGTTCCATTATTTATTATTCTGTTGGAATAACCTGTCTGTGCGGTCTATCGCATGCATGGTGATTTCTTTTGTTATTCCATTCTTTATTATACTCAGTTGGTTAAGTTTTGACTTCTATACTCCATGAAATTAGTGGAATATCCTTGATAATTGCGGTTCATCCAGTATCTTTTCATGAAAATATTCTTCTAAGTATTCTTGAATTTTACTCCACAAAGCAGTATCATGATGACAATTTGGACGTTGTTAATTCTTGGATAAATTAATTCTTGAACTTGTTTTATTGAATTCTTATATCATTGTCATCATCATGTTTATAAAATGTTGAAAGTCATCTGTGGCCTGTAGTGCATAGATGGACTTGGTATGATTATGACCAGGGATTATTCGGTATAATCATAACCGTAATGTTACAAATGATGTGGTAAAAGTCCTCATTGGCCCGTAGTGCGTTGATGGACAGTTGTTGGCATGATCATGACCATTAATGAATACACGAATATCCTTGGCCGTAGTGCAGGGGTGATTCGATGATGTGGATTATTTTATTAAGCTGAGTCCCAGCGATCACAGTGTTGAAAAACCTTTTAAATCATAAAAGATAGTAGAGTTTATTTTCTACTTGACTCTTTTAATGGATTGCTTGTTCCGCTGCAGTTAAACTTGATGTCTATTATATTTTATCAGTTTAACATTGTTGAAGGCTAATGATAATTTATTCTGCATTATCTTAGTCATAATATTTCTTACTGGGCTAGTTGAGCTCACCCTTTCTTTCACTGTTCTCTTCAGGAAATGAGAACGTAGCTGGGGCAAGTCGGGGAACGGAGTGATGGTCCGAATGATAGTATTAGTTAGTAGTCCTCACTATTCTATATAATGGTGTGTTAATAAATGTAATGAGGACTCCTTTTGAGTATGAATACTCTCTAGAAGATAATATTTGTATTCAAACTCACAGTTTATGTTTTGTCGTATTGTACACGACAGTTGTATTAGTAAGTTGTATTTGTATTCTGTACTATGTATCTGACGACCCAAGATGGGTGATGTATACCTATTTTTGGGGGCGTCGCAATTGGTATCAAAGCTTAGGGATATGATCCCTGGCTAAGATGTGAGAATAGAACTAGGAGGGGAGAGACGGGGAATTCCTTCGCTAGTTTGACCTACCTAAGTTTATTTGCATGGTATTTAATTGGTCGGTGATAATATAAGGATAATATATGACATATTAATTAACTTTTATTTTGTGGCAGTATCTGAAAATGGCATCTGAGAATGTTGATGATAGCAATGGAGCACAGGCGACTGTTGATTCACCACATATCAATAATCAGGATAATGTGCATCAGGAAGGTGACAATCCTCATGCAAACAACAACACTGACCAGATGATGAATGATGGAATGTTCAGAAACTTTATGCAGTTCATGCAACAGCAGGCGAGAGCGGCTCCTGTCCAAAATATAGGTGGAAACACTGAAAACTCTCGGACGGTCACCGCTAAACAGTTCAAGGAGCTGGGACCACCAGAGTTTAAGGGAGAGCCAAAACCACTTATAGCGGAAACATGGATAAAGCAGATTACCAAGATATTTGATGTCTTGGGATTCTCCGAGGAGTAATAGGTTCCCTTTGCCGCCTTTATGTTGCGAGGAGAGGCAGATTACAGGTGGGAATCGATTAAGCGTACTCAACCTGCCGCACTGAATATGTTTTGGGAGAAGTTCCAAGAGCTGTTCAATGACAAATACTTTCCCGAAAGTGTTCGTCACATGAAAGAGGTGGAGTTCATCAAATTGGAGCAGAATAATATGACCGTGTCGCAGTATGAGGCTAAATTTGCTGAGTTGTCCCGGTTTGCGTCCCACTTGGTGGATAATGAAGAGCGAATGACGCGAATGTTTTTACGAGGTTTGAAACCTGAGATACGTCAACATCTTATTTCTCATAAACTGTGTTTGTATTCAGATGTTGTGAATAGGGCTCATTTAGTGGAGCGCGATAACGAGTCAACGCAACCAAAAGAGAGCAGTCGGCAAAATGATAATACCAGTGAGAGCAGTCATCGAAGCGGTGACAACAAGCGTGGAAGGAATCAACAAGCCAAAAATGGTAACCACTTCGGTGGTAATCAGGGCCAAAATAATAAGAATGGTCATTTCAAGAAGAGGAGATTCAATAATGATGGAAAGACGTCAGCACCAGCACCCGTTGTTAAGGAAGGAGAACGACCACCTATCATATGTTTCAAATACGGAGGGGAAGGGCACATCAGTCCAAACTGCGCGATGCCGTCTAAAGCATGTTATAATTGTGGAAGAGAAGGTCATTTAGCTCGATTTTGTCGTTTATCAAAAATAAGTTCAGTCAAGATGGAGACACCAAAGGCCGTCCCAGAAAAGTCAAAACCGATAGTGCAAGGGAGACCGTTTGTTGTGACCTCCCAGAAAGCAAGGAACCCGAATGAGGTCATCACGGGTAAGCTTATCATAAACTCTAACGAAGTCTATACTTTATTTGATACCGGTTCTACCCATTCTTTTATTTCTCCTACTTGCGCTCATCGATTAAATTTGACTTCGGAGAAATTAGACTTTGATTTATCTGTTGAAACTCCATTAGGAGAAATCTTCATTACATCCACGGTTTATAAGTCTTGTTTGGTTCAAGTTGGTACCCACACATTACCTGTCGATCTGATTTCATTAAAAATACTTGCATTTGACGTGATTCTAGGGATTGATTGGTTATTTCGTAAGGTTGTTAGCTTTCATATTCCTAATCGACCTATTATGCGAATTCAAGCAACCAAACCATTAAAATCAATCGCTGTCATCTCAAGCCATAAAGCTATTCGTTTATTGAAAAACGGATGTCAAGCTTTCTTAGCTCATGTCACAGATCTAAACAAAAATACGTCAGTTTTGAATGATATTTCTATTGTTAATAAATTCCCTGACGTATTCCCTGAAGAACTTCCTGGCCTACCCCCAGAGCGTGAAATTAAATTTTGTATCGACCTTGAACCCGGTACAAAACCCATTTCCAAAGCCCCATATCGAATGGCTCCTATTGAACTTCAAGAGTTAAAGATCCAACTGCAGGAATTGTTAGACATTGGCTTTATTCGTCCTAGTACTTATCCTTGGGGTGCTCCTGTGCTATTCGTGAAGAAGAAAGATGGAAGTATGCGACTTTGTATTGATTATCAGGAGTTGAATCATGTCACCATCAAGAATAGGTACACATTGCCACGTATTGATGACCTGTTTGACCAGTTGCAAGGAGCACAATTCTTTTCAAAGATCGATCTTCGTTCTGGATATCATCAGCTGAAGGTTAGAACTGAGGATATTCTAAAGGCGGCTTTTAGAACTCGGTACGGGCATTATGAATTCCTAGTCATGTCCTTTGGATTGACTAATGCTCCTGCTGCCTTCATGGATATGATGAACCGGGTATTCAAGGAATATTTGGATCACTTTGTGGTCGTCTTTATTGATGACATCCTTATTTATTCCAAAAGCCGTGAAGATCATGAGCAACACTTGAGGCTGGTACTCTAAAAGCTTTGTGAATACAAGCTTTATGCCAAGTTAAAGAAATACGAGTTCTGGCTGGAGGAGGTAGCATTCCTTGGGCACGTAGTATTAAGTCGTGGAATATCGGTTGACCCGGCAAAGATTGAAGCTATTCAAAGCTGGGAGCAACCTAAAACAGTGACCGAAGTACGTAGCTTTCTTGGTTTAGCTGGTTATTATCGGAGATTCGTGGAAGGATTTTCTCGAATCGCTACTCTATTAACTCATCTAACTCGGAAAGATACAAAGTTCGGTTTGAGCGAAGAATGTAAGCAGAGTTTTCAAGAACTCAAGAGGAGACTCATTTCAGCACATGTTCTAACAATACCATCTGGCTCGGAGGGATTTGTCATCTACAGTGATGCTTTGAGCAAAGGGTTGGGATGCGTTCTCATGTAACATGGAAAAGTCATA
Organism: Panax notoginseng; assembly: GCA_016801055.1. Taxonomy (NCBI): domain Eukaryota; kingdom Viridiplantae; phylum Streptophyta; class Magnoliopsida; order Apiales; family Araliaceae; genus Panax; species Panax notoginseng. The sequence continues at coordinate 147,085,033 of CM029012.1, read as the reverse complement.
GCCTATGCATCAAGACAACTCAAGGAATATGAGAGAAATTATCCTACTCATGATCTAGAGTTGGTAGCTGTTGTCTTTGCACTTAAAATTTGGAGGCATTACTTGTATGGGGAGAAGGTGGAGATCTTTACGGATCATAAAAGCCTCAAATATTTCTTCACTCAAAAGGAACTCAACATGCGACAACGACGTTGGCTTGAACTATTGAAAGATTATGATCATACCATTCAATACCATCCTGGAAAAGCGAACGTGATAGCTGACGCATTGAGTAGAAGATCATATGCAAGTACGAGTGCAATATTGTCAACACAAAGGCCCATTTTGTGTGACTTGCAAAGGATGGAGATAGAGTTAAAGACTCCAGGGACCCATGTGATGATGGCAAATATACGAGTAGAACTAACTTTAATCGATAAAGTTAAAGCTGCTCAAGCTACAGACCTGGAGCTGATGCGTATGAGGAAGAAAGTGCAAGAAGGTGTTATGCCGGAAGCAAGAATCGATGAAGAAGGAATACTTTGAGTCAACTCCAGACTTTGTGTTCCTAACAACCCTGATTTAAAGTATGCAATCATGATGGAGGCGCACAACACACCGTTTGCAATCCATCCTGGAAGTACCAAAATGTATCATGATCTTCGTCATACATTTTGGTGGAGCAATATGAAGAGAGAGATAGCGCTGTTTATCTCAAGGTGTCTAACTTGTCAACGAGTCAAAGCGGAGCATCAAGTACCAAAAGGTCCATTGCAACCACTTTAAATTCCAGAATGGAAGTGGGAGCACATTACCATGGATTTCGTTACCGGTCTTCCTAAGGTTTCTCAAGGTATAGATGCGATTTGGGTCATTATTGATAGATTGACCAAGTCTGCTCATTTCTTACCGATACGAGAAACTTATACACTTGAACGTCTTGCTCGCATGTACATAAATGAGATTGTAAGACTACATGGTATGCCAGTATCCATAGTTTCTGATCGAGACCCAAGATTCACTTCACGATTTTGGGTTAGTTTACAAAAAGCTATGGGCACGGATTTACGATTTAGTTCGGCATATCATCCTCAAACGGACGGACAATCAGAGAGGACTATTCAAACTCTAGAAGATTTATTAAGACTATGTGTTTTTGACTTCAAGGGAAGTTGAGACAAGTTCTTACCATTGGTGGAGTTTTCCTACAACAACAGTTATCAAGCAAGTATTGGCATGGCTCCATTCGAAGCATTGTATGGAAGAAAATATCGTTCTCCAGTATGTTGGGATGAGGTGGGTGAAGCAACGTTGTTGGGACCGGAGTTGGTACGTATGACTACAGAAAAGATTCAAACGATCCGACAACGTATAAAAACCTCACAAGATCGACAAAAGAGTTATGTTGATCTTCATCGAAAGGACGTGGAATTTGATATAGGAGATCATGTGTTCTTACGTGTTGCTCCATGGAAAGGAGTTACGAGATTTGGAAAGAGAGGAAAGCTCAATCCTCGATTCATCGGTCCATTTTTAATCCTCGATCGAGTAGGAACTGTGGCTTATAGACTCGCTTTACCGCCAAGTATGTCTCGTGTTCATAACGTTTTTCACATATCCATGTTACGCAAATATGTGGAAGACCCGAACCACATTATTGAGTTAGAACCGGACGAAATAGCAGAAGATTTGACGTATGAAGAAGTTTCTGTTCAAATCTTGGATAAGAAGGAACATATTCTACGCTCCAAGGTTATACCTCAAGTTAAAGTTTTGTGGAGAAACCACGATGTTGAGGAAATGACTTGGGAGTTAGAATCTGAAATGAAATCAAGGTATCCTTACCTCTTCGACATACCAGGTACGTACCCTAATTTCGAGGGCGAAATTTCATAAGAAGGGGAGGTTGTAAGACCCCAACTTTTATAAATAAAGATGAATTTTCTATAAATATCATTTTTGAATATTATGGAGTTAATTTGATATAATGTTATAGTTGTGGGTAATATTTATAAATTTTGCAAAGTACGCAAGTTGTTATATAATATTCGATTGGTCGGGGAATATTCGTTTTAACAGGAAATATTCGTACAACGGCACAATCATTGATAGACCCCACAACGGAATTATTATCGGATTGAGAAAACGACAAAAATATTTTACCATTGATACTGTTGAACTACTCGGTAGTAAAAGTACAGTAATACGTGTGGTTGCATAGTAGCACACGGTATTGATTATTAATGCTTATGTGAGAAGTCACTCAGTTTGATTCAATTATTGTCAGTTAATAATATGAATTATTTAGCGATAATGACATTTTGTTTTATTCGTATTATTAACGTAATAAAACAGAAACATCTTTTTATATAAAATAAAATACTTTATTAAAGTTATTCTATAAATAGAATATATTATGTTTTATTTAAAAGATTTTTCTTTAAATATGGACCGTCAGATTAAAGTAATCAATCTGGACCGTTCATGGATTAGTTACTATGCATTCTATTTTTCTACAAATAGCAGCTCATTTCTTCATTATTTCTTACGAATTCACTGAACTCTAGAGAGAGAAACTATAGAGAGAGAGAAGAAGAGTATTCTGTTACTTAACTACTTCCTTATTTCAGCTCTTCTTTAAAACGGTAAGGGGTGTTATTCTTTCTTATTCATGAAGAGAACTGTTGTTATTCCATTTCTTATTATTCTGTTCGAATAACCTGTATACGCGGTCTACCCTATACTTGGTGACATTCTTCTATTATTCTGTTGGAACATCATGTCTGTGTGTTTTACACCGGACCTGGTTCCGTTTTTATTATTATTCTGTTGGAACATCCTGTCTGTGTGTTTTACACCGGACCTGGTTCCATTTTTATTATTATTCTGTTGGAACATCCTGTCTGTGTGTTTTACACCGGACCTGGTTCCGTCTTGTTATTATTCTATTGGAACATTCTGTCTGTGTGTTTTACACCAGACCTGGTTCTATTATTTATTATTTTGTCGGAATATCATGTCTGTGCGTTTACGTCGGACCTGGTTCCATTATTTATTATTCTATTGGAATAACCTGTCTGTGCGGTCTATCGCATGCCGGGTGATTTCATTTGTTATTCCATTCTTTATTATACTCAGTTGGTTAAGTTTTGACTTCTATACTCCATGAAATTAGTGGAATATCCTTGATAATTGTGGTTCATCCAGTATCTTTTCATGAAAATATTCTTCTAAGTATTCTTGAATTTTACTCCACAAAGCAGTATCATGATGACAATTTGGACGTTGTTAATTCTTGGATAAATTAATTCTTGAACTTGTTTTATTTTATTCTTATATCATTGTCATCATCCTCATGTTTATAAAATGTTGAAAGTCATCTGTGGCCTGTAGTGCATAGATGGACTTAGTATGATTATGACCAGGGATTATTCGGTATAATCATGACCGTAATGTTACAAATGATGTGGTAAAAGTCCTCATTGGCCCGTAGTGCGTTGATGGACAGTTGTTGGCATGATCATGACCATTAATGAATACACGAATATCCTTGGCCGTAGTGCAGGGGTGATTCAATGATGTGGATTATTTTATTAAGCTGAGTCCCAGCGATCACAATGTTGAAAAACTTTTTCAATCATAAAAGATAGTAGAGTTTATTTTCTACTTGACTCTTTTAATGGATTGCTTGTTCCGCTGCAGTTAAACTTGATGTCTATTATATTTTATCAGTTTAACATTGTTGAAGGCTAATGATAATTTATTCTGCATTATCTTAGTCATAATATTTCTTACTGGGCTAGTTGAGCTCACCCTTTCTTTCACTATTCTCTTCAGAAAATGAGAACGTAGCTGGGGCAAGTCGGAGAACAGAGTGATAGTCCGAATGATAGTATTAGTTAGTAGTCCTCACTATTCTATGTAATGGTGTGTTAATAAATGTAATAAGGACTCCTTTTGAGTATGAATACTCTCTAGAAAATAATATTTGTATTCAAACTCACAGTTTATGTTTTGTCGTATTGTACACGACAGTTGTATTAGTAAGTTGTATTTGTATTCTGTACTATGTATCTGACGACCCAAGATGGGTGATGTATACCTATTTTTGGGGGCGTCACAGTTGGTATCAGAGCTTAGGGATATAATCCCTGGCTAAGATGTGAGAATAGAACTAGGAGGGGAGGGACTGAGAATTCCTTCGCTAGTATGACCTACCTAAGTTTATTTGCATGGTATTTAATTGGTCGGTCATAATATAAGGATAATATATGACATATCAATTAACTTTTATTTTGTGTCAGTATCTGAAAATGGCATCTGAGAATGTTGAGAATAGCAATGGAGCACAGGCGACTGTTGATTCACCACATATCAATAATCAGGATAATGTGCATCAAGAAGGTGACAATCCTCATGCAAACAACAACACTGACCAGATGATGAATGATGGAATATTCAGAAACTTTATGCAGTTCATGCAACAGATTGTAACTATTTTTGGGGGCGTCACAGATTTAATCTCAAGAGTAATATTCATAAATCCATTATAATTTGGTCAGAAAAAGAAACAAATTTTGTCGTGAATAGTAACTCGTGAATTGTAACTCGTGAATAGTAACTCCTGAATAGTAACTCGTGAATCGTAACTCATGAATAGTAACCTCGACATGAGAAAGGGTATAAATTCCACAATAAAATCCATACCAATATTTCAGTATAATGATATTGAAAGAATAACATTTCTTAAACTTATAAACAATTTATTTTAATTATTTACACTTTACTAAATAATACATTTAACTAGACCTGGCAAACGGGCGGGCCGGGCTGGGCCGGGCCGAGCGCGGGCCGGGCCAACAGTGGGCCGGGCCGAAAAGGCCCGGGTTTTGGCGGGCCAGATTTCTTAAGCCCGTGGCCCGGGTTGGGCGGGCCGGGCCGGCCCGCGGGCTTTTTCCTATATTTTTTTTTTGCAAAATCTTGATACACCAAAACAGTAATAATAATAAATATTAAAAATAATAAACAATAATTCTAATTACTTAAATTAACTACATATCTCAATCAATTAAAATTTTAATAGTATTATAATTTTAGATATTATTCTAAAGGCATGATTTGGGATAATGATTGATTTACTTTCCAAATAAGTAGGGGGAATGCATAATTAAGGGATAATGATTGATTTACTTTCCAAATTTACTACAATATGATTCTTTAAAATTAATATAATTTATTTAACTTTTAAAAATAATAAATACTGTAATTAATACTAATATATAGATAATTTTAAATTTTTATAATTATATTATCTAACTTAAACTAATAATTGTTAGTTTAATAGTTTTATACTTTGAAATTATTTACTACATATCTCAATCAATTAAAATTTTAATAGTATTATAAATTAGTATTATTAATTAAGAATAATAAAATTACAATAAAATCAAATTTATAGCGACATAAAGAAAAATTATGACACAATCTTAAAGAGATACTGTTATACACTAATAAATACATGAAATAAAATATAATACTATATTATAAAGACACTCACGCTATTTTACAAAAATGAAAAACGATATCTATGAATATTAAGATTATGTTTTTTGTATGCTTTTAAAATAATAAATTGTTAATTTAATATTGCTGTGCAATTTTGTTTTATTTTACATAATTATATATTGCTAAAATAAAATAATATACTTTATTTATATAAAAAATTACATAAATAAAGTGTATTATTTAAGTTTTACTTATTATAAATGCACGATTTAAGTAAGCATTAATTGTTTAGTTTTATATTATAAATGCACGATTTAAGTTTTACTTTTTAAGAATAGTAAATTTGAACAAAAGTAAAGAAACAATATATTAAAGATTGCATTAAAAATAAACAATTGTTGTAGCTTAGTTGGTTTGAACTCTTATTTATTTATTTACAAGCCTTGTGTTCAAGCCCCACAAGTAGCAACATTTTGTTAAAAAAAAAAGTTACGGGCTGCGGGCCAGGCCGGGCCGCCCGCAGGCCGGGCCGGGCCAAAACGGGCCGGGCCAAAACGGCCCAGCTTTTCCTGGGCTAGAAAACTGCAGCCCAAAGCCCAGCCCGTGGCGGGCGGGCCGGCCCGGCCCGCGGGCTTGGGCCAAGTTTGCCAGATCTACATTTAACCATCCTAAAATGCCAAACTCATAAGATTTCATCACCAATAACCAAAACCCTTATCAAAAATCTACAAATACCTCATATAGGATTCTCAAGCCATAAAATCCTATTTTCCAATTTTCTTACTTCACATTACATATTTAATTCATTTACTCATAACTAGTCCATTTTCATGAAAAATATTAAATCAGTACAAATAAATTTTTTTTTATGATATTTAGTAGAATATAGTCCCATATTGAACATATATTTTTCTCAGAATTTTTAAAAATTATTTACTATTTTTCATATGGCCAAAACAGCCGAATATTTAGATATTTATCAAAAATTATACTTTTATCCAAAAATTCTGAAATTTACAGAGTATACTTCTATCATATACATGTACTCTCAATAAAAATTTCACCAATTTTAGAGTTAACCACAAGGAGTTATAAGGGTTTACTTTTAAAATAGTATTTTCTCATAAAATTCATAACTCTTAATTTATACATCTAAAAATCGCTATTTTTGGACACAATCTATGAAACTCATCAAATTATCATTTCAAATTTTTTTCAGAATTTTTGAATGTTCAGAAAAATTACGAAACTGAAAAACATAATAACCCTTAAAATCTCTTACTATCTCTTACCTCAAAAGAGCAGCACTTCTGACTGGATATCGGATATGACGCTGAAAAAAACTTGCACTGATGAATAATAACTCACTAAGTATCTAAATACTCACAAAATACACTCGATAATCTAGAGAGAAAAATGGAGAAAACTTATGAATTCTAATGTGATTTTCAATTCTAACTTAGCTTTCTATTTATAGGAAAATGTTAGCACGCCGAAACAGACTTGACCTGCTACCTGATGGTTTTACCTGCTATTATTTCACCCACCAAAAATCAGCCATCTTTCCCAACAACCAAAAGTAGGGCCCACCCATTTCTAGAATTTTCCACCAAAATCATTTATAAACCTAATTTCCGAATTAGTCACCTCTTAAAATTCATAACAAATCATTCGTTCAATTTTAACGGTTAAAAATTTGTGAACATATACTCAACTTATATATGTATAACATATCTAAAAATCACAACGATCCAACGGTCAGATTAAAAATTATAACGCACACAATAAAGCTGTAAGAACACTGATTTGATCTTTTAATACCTTCAATCCGACAAAATACTGATAAAATATCTCAACATTAATTCCTACATTTATAACCACATAAATAAATCTATCATTTATATCCACATCAAATAAATATTTCATTATCATAAAGATCAATAATTAATTATTCACAAATAATATTACAAAATCACAATAATGATAACCAGACAGTTCCCAGGAAAGAGGAGGCTTTTCGATAAGAATTTCTCCTTACTGGCGCGTAATTAGGTGGCCAAACCTCTCATTGATAGAACTTTCTAGACATTGCCAATAATGCTATCTAATAATATTATTCAAATAGTATGAATTATTGATCTGATAATGGAGATACTGTGCAATGACAATTATTAAAATAACAATAATATAAAATATCAACGCAGCAATTATTGATTCAATAAAATAAAATATTGAATAAAAATTACTGTAACAATTATTGAGTAGTGCCTTCTCACGTAAGAATCAATAATTGAAAAAAATATTGTGCAATACTGTGTGCTACTGTGCAACTACGCGTATTACTGTATTTTAACCACCAGGTATTCCAACAGTGTTAGCGGTAACAACTGCGCCGTTATTTATAAAAACTCAAATTTATCGTTTTCTTTATCCGATAGTTATTCTGTTATGGGGCCCACAAATGGCTGCGCCGTCGTACGAATATTCCCCGACAACAATGAATATTTTATAACCACTTGCGTATTTTGAAAAAAAATTCATATATCACCCTTAACTTTAACTTTTATCAATTTAATCATTTACTGAATAGTAATTATAAGAAAAATTGAATACTTTTATTTCATAAAATTCGGGGTCATACAATCTCCCCTCCTTATGAAATTTTGTCCCCGAAATTTACGTACCTGGTATTTTGAAAAGTTGAGAATACATTGCTGTCATTTCAGATTCTATCTCCCGGGTAATTATGATTTCTCCATTGCTCATCTCCCGTGATAACTTCATTTAGGTTCCTCATTTATTGGGAAGTCATGACAACTGCTCTCCCTTGAATTATCCGATTTTGAGTTATCTGGGGCAGCATTTGGTGTCATCACTACCGTTGGAATATACTTTTCTATAGGGCATATTCCACCCTCAACTGCTTCGTCGTACTCCTGATTCATGATCTGAATCATCAATCTTAGATCCATATTGTAACGCCCCAAAAATAGGTCCATTCCATCAAATCTATTCTGAGTCACCAAATATATGGTACAGAAAATAACTACAATTTTATTACAACAATTGTCGTGCAAAATATAATAACACATATGTTGTGAGTTTGGATACAAATATATACCAAATGTGACTCATGTCCCAACCGTGGACAACACCTCACAATGACACCTTACATAAAGGTATAGTCAAAAACTGTTTTAGAAATTAGAATCTTTGGGAAGTGCTCAAGGAAACTTTTGTACATGGGAGGCCATGCTTCTAGGTTGTGATAGATATCATATGGCCACAGAATTATTCTTGGTTGACCCAATATACCCCAAAGAAAAAAACGAGAAGATTACTATCATATTCTTTCCAATGGTGAGTCTTCTCTTGATTTATCATTATCTCCACTGTCTCTAATTGAGAATTATACTTCAAACAAACACCAAGATTGTATAGGTAGTGCTCGTAAATAAACTCAGCAAGCGGACGAGCACATCCCTGTCTTATGATGACACGAGATTGTATATCATTAGACATCTTGTATGATAGTGGCAAAACACCCTTCCAACGTTGGGTTCGCCTCACCCTAGATGATTCACCAAATATAACTACTAAATGATGACCACCGTTCTATTCTCCTGTTACCCCCGCTCGATCCAGCTACACTCTTATTACCTGAAAGAAATTGTGAAACAGAAGGGTGAGCACAACTAGCCCAGTAAAGAATATCATGACTAAAGATAAATAAATTATCAATAGCCTTCAACAGTAATAAATCAGAGATTTAGAACATATGGTAGATGATAAAAATTTTTAACCATAGTTGCAGCGGAACGAGCAATCCATTAGAAGAGTCAAATAGACTACAAAGTCTATTATCTTCTCCATGTTAAAAATCCACCAACAATATTTTATCCTTGTAACATCAATCAACAATTCTGGTCCATAATCATATGAATAACTCATAATCATAATTGTAGTTCTAAATTCCTCTTCTCATCCAGGACAAAGATAATTTTCATCACTTGTCTTTACTTGAAACATCAAAGATCATAGTTATACCAAATCACAGTTCATGTTCATAATCATACTAATAATTTCATCTTTGCACTACGGGCCAAAGATATTTATTTGTACCAGTTGGTCATGTTCATCTCAACACATGTTCATCTTTGCACTACTGGCCAAAGATATTCAACAACATGTCATCTTTGCATTACGGGCGAAAGATATTCATCAACAACTCATCTTTGCACTACAGGCCAAAGATATTCCTCAACAGTTCATATTGGCACTACAAGCCAAATATATTATTATCTCAAAGAAATATATAATCATTTCAGAATTTATATAACCAATAATTATAACCATGTTGATCATTTCACCTTTGCACTTAAGCTAAAGATATTCAATTATAAATTCAATGGTCATGATCATACCAGTCAACAATTCAATTTTGTACTACTGGCCAAAGAGAACCCATAGTCATGATCGTACCAAAAATCTACCCATCTTTACGCTCAAGTCAAAGAGAAATATCATCATTAGGGTTATAAAAATATTATATATGATAATAAAAATAATATGATCAACATATAGTTTTAATCTCAAGAGTAATATTCATAAATCAACTATAATTTGGTTAGAAAAAGAAACTAATTTTGTCATGAATAGTAACTCGTGAATAGTAACTCGTGAATAGTAACTCGTGAATAATAACTCGTGAATAGTAACTCGTGAATAGTAACTCGTGAATAGTAACTCATGAATAGTAACTCGTGAATAGTAAACCCAACACAAAAAGGTAAAAATTCTACAATAAAATTCATACCAATATTTCGATATAATGATATTGAAATAACATTTCTTAAATTTATAAACAATTTATTTTAATTGTTTACACTTTACTAAATAATGCATTTAATCATCCTAAAATGCCAAACTCATAAGATTTCATCACCAATAACCAAAACCCTCCTCAAAAATCTGCATATAACTCATGTATGATTCTCAAGTCATAAAATCACATTTTTCAATTTTCTTACTTCACATAACATATTTAATTCATTTACTCATAACTAGATCATTTTCATGAAAAATACCAAATCAGTTATAAAAATATTTTTTTCTGCGATTTAGCATAATATAGTCCCATATTGAACATATATTTTTCTCAGAATTTTTAAAATTTATTTACCATTTTTCATATGGCCAAAACCTCCGAATATTTAGACATTCACAGAGTATACTGATATTATATAGGTGTACTCCCAATAAAAATTTTATCAATTTTGGAGTTAACCACAAGGAGTTATGAGCGGTTACTTTTAAAATAGTCTTTTCTCATAAAATTCATAACTCCTAATCTATACATCCAAAAATTACCATTTTTGGACACAATCTACAAAACTCATCAAAATATCATTTTAAATTTTTTCAGAATTTTTGAAGGTTCAGAAGAATTTCAAAATTGAAAAACATAATAACCCTTACATACTAACGACAATATCCCTTACCTCAAAAGAGCAGTACTCTTGACTGGAATAACGCTGAACGAACTTGCACCGTATAGCAACACTCAAGATATCAAAATACTCACAAGAATACACTCGATAATATAGAGAGAGAAATAGAGAGAAAACTTCAGTTTCTGGTGTGATTTTCAATTCTAACCTAAGCACCCTATTTATAGGAAAATGCTTAGAACACCAAAACAGAAAATTTAATATAATATTAATATATATAACCAAATTTCTTACGCCCACCATCAATAACTCAATTCTGCTGATTTCAACAACCAATGGGGCTCACCAAACATATCAAAAACGTTTTTCTAACTATAAATATTTTAAACTTCCAAAAATCAATTATTCTGAAATTTTGAAACTTCGATAATTCATAATAAATAGCCCTTTTATCAGAAAATTCAAATCTTGTGAATTTTTATAGGAAATTCAATTCTCTACAACTTTGCAGAAGAAAGTTTTTCTAAATTCCAAACAGAAATTGACCGAAATCCACAAACGAGCGATTTTACAGTTTATAATAAATTTTCGGTCAAGAATTGTATCCACCAACACACAAAACATGTGTTAAACATTTAATTAAACAAAAATACTCTTCCTCCTCATTTATTCATATATCACACATTCATTATAAAAATATCACCATTAATATATTATTAAAATAATATATTTAAATGAATTATTTTATCAGAAAAAGATAAAATATTAATTTACAACAATTGTCACATTAAAAAATTTTCTCCATCTATATCCACATAAAATCAATATTTTCCTCACCATATAAATCAATAATTAATTATTCACAAATAATATTACAGAATCACATTACTGACAACCAGGCAGTTCCCAGGAAAGAGGGGGCTTTCCAATAAGAATTTCTCTTTATTGGCGCGCAATTAGATGACCAAACATCTCCTTAGACAGAACTTTCTAGACATTACCAATAATACTATCTAATAATATTATTCAAATAATATGAATTATTGATCTGATAATGAAGATGATCTGCAGCAACAATTATTGAAACAACAATAATATAAAATATCAATGCAGCAATTATTGAATCAATAAAATAAAATATTGAACAGTAATTACTGTGACAATTATTCAGTAGTGTCTTCTTACATAAGAATCAATAATTTCAAAAATACTGTGCAATACCGCGTGCTACTGTGCAATAACGCGTATTACTGTATTTTAACTACCGGGTATTCTAACAGTGTTAACGGTAACAACTACGCTGTTAATTATAAAAACTCAATTTTTGTCGTTATCTTCATCCGACCGTTTTCCGTTATGGGGCCCACAAATAGCTGCGCCGTCGTACGAATATTTCCCTACAGAAAGAATATTCCACGACCAACGAATATTTCCCGACAACAATGATTATTTTATAACCACTTGTTTATTTTGAAAAATTTTCACATTTCACCCATAACTTTAACTTTTTATCAATTTAACCATTTACTGAATTGTAATTATAAGAAAAGTTGAATACTTTTATTTCATAAAATTCGGGGTATTACACATATCGAATTGAGGTTGACCACTCTGTACAGGGTAATTCAAAACTCGATGTTGGGTTCTCCCAATTGCTGTCCAAAAAAGAGAAATTTATATCATCTATTTTAGCCTTCTTAGATCGGACATCTCTTTTCACAATATCAACGCGTCGTGTGGCTTTTACCCATGCATCACTCATTCTCACTCGTTCAGTTTTTTCTTCTTTTAGCTCAGATTCCAGCTTTATCATCTTACACTCTGCCAAAGAATATTTTTGTTCAAGCATCACATATCAGGTAACACAAGCTTGAATTGTTGCATCCTTTTGTTCCACGACCGCCTGCCGTTCTTCAGCCAGCTCTTCTAACTCATGAACACGATTTTGTAATTCTATATTTTGATCATAAAATACCTCTAATAAATTCTCCTCAGGTTCCTCTTCTTCCTCACTCTCAGCTGCTACCTCTGCGACTAGCTCGGGTGCAACTATTAATTCTTCCCTCACCACAAGAATATCTCTAATTCTTTCTTCGTCTGACATCACATTATCATGGTTGGTGATTAGTGGTATCTCCGCGGTTTCATTCACTCCATTGTTAACATTCTCAGCTGCCATTCTCAAATACTGTCATAAAACAAGGGTTAATTAAACAAATTAACGTATCACATAATATCCGTATATTATGACCGACCAACACATAAGCTTAGGTAGGACACACTAGCGAAGGATTTACTCATCTCTTCCCTCCTAGTTCTATTCACCGATCTCCTCCAGAGACCATATCCCTAAGCTCAGATACCAACTGTGACAACCCCAAAATAGGTCCAATTCACCCAACCCATTTTGAGTCGTCAAATACATGGTACAGAAAATAACTACAACTTTATTACTACAATTATCATGAAAAATACAACAACACATATATTATGAGTTTTGATACAAATATATACTAACTGTAACTCTCATCCCAACCTTGGATAGCACGTCACAATGGCACCTTACATAAAGGTATAGTCAAAAACTGTTTTAGAAAATAGAATCTTTGGGAAGTGCTCAAGGAAACCTTCGTACATGGGAGGCCATGTGTCTAGGTTATGATAGATATCATATGTCCACAGAATTATCCTTGGTTGACCCAATAGACCCCAAAGAAAAACGAGAAGATTACTATCATATTCTTTCCAATTTACGTACATACCTGGTATGCCGAACAGGTGAGGATACATTGACTTCACTTCAAATTCTAACTCTTGAGGTATAATCTTTGAGCGTCGAATATGATCCTTCTTATCCAAGATTTTAACACGTATCTCCTCAAACATTAAATCATTCGCTATCTCGTCCGGTTCTAAATTAATAATGTTGTTCAGGTCGTCCACATATTTACGTAACATCGATACGTAAAAAAAAAATTCTGAACACGCAACATACTTGGCGGTAAAATGAGTCTATAGGCCACAATTCCTACTTCATCGAGGATTTCAAATGGGCCAATTAAATCGAGAGTTGAGATTTCCTCTCTTCGTCGATTCTTGCTTCTAGAATAACGCCCTCTTGAACTTTCTTCTTCACATTTATCAGCTCTGAGTATGTAGCTTGAGCGGCTTTAACTTTATCGATTAAAATCGATTCTACTCATATATTCGTTATCTTCACATGGATTCGTATATTCGCACTTGTAACCGCATACGATCTTCTACTCAACGCATCAGCTACCACGTTCGCTTTTCCACGATGGTATGGTATGATCATAATCTTTAACAGCTCGAGCCATGTTACGTTCGCTTTAGTTGAATAAATATTTGAGGGTTTAAGAAATGAGTTTTGTACTGGGGTCAATACAAAATTCGATTTCACGCTCTAGGGGTAAGCTAAGAAGTCTTTAAGAATACGTCAGGAAATTTATTAACAATAAAAATATCGTTGAAAACTGTGACCCTCATCCAAGACTTGGATTGCACGTCACATTGATACCTATCAACTTGTCACCGTTATTCACAACGTTGCCTTCAGAAAGTCTGGCTTCGGTGCATTCCACACAAGGAAGTCAACAACGAAAGGAACAGAGATCTTTACTTATGGCTTGATATGACAATGATTGACTTTAGTGGTTTGGTTGCTTGAATTCGCATAACAGGTTGGTTAGGAATATGAAAGTTAACCACCTTACGAGAAGCATGATGAGTAGTTAACCAATCGATTTCTAAAATCACATCAAAGGGAAGCATTTTCAAAGAGATAAGATCGACAGTTAATGTGAAAGTATTGATTTGAACAAGATTTATAAATAGTGGAGGTAACGAAGGCTTCTACTAACGAAGTTTCAACCAATAAGTCAAAGTCTAACTTCTCTGGGTTAAATTTAAACTTTGAATGCAAGCAAGAGAGATAAGAGAATAGGTAGAACCGGTATCGAATAAGGTATAGACTTCGCAAGAATTTATAATTAACTAACCCGTGCTAACTTCGTTCGGGTTACTCTCTCCATGAGAAGTCAAAAAACGCTCTTCCTAAAACCACCGACTTTGTTTTGTCCGTATCCACCTTTGGTGCCACCGTCCCAGCTGGACTTGATTTCGCTACAGGACAAAATCGAGCTATGTGACCGTCTTTTCCACAACTAAAACATACCTTGGAAGGCTTTGAACAGTTTGGCCTTATATGTCCCTCCTCTCCGCATCTGTAGCATCTAACTGGTGGTCGTTCTCCTCCCCTAGAATTTGTTGCTGGTGCTGCTGCCGACGTCTTCCCGTCATCACTAAATCTTCTCTTTATAGATCGGACATCTCTTTCCACAATATCAACACGTCGTGCGGCTTTTACCCACGTATCCTTCATTATCACTCGTTCAGTTGTTTCTTCTTTCAGCTGATCCTTGATATTTGAATTCTCAGATTCCAACTTTAATATCTTACACTGTGCCAAAGCGTGATTTTGTTCGAGCATCACATATCGGGTAACACAATTTTGAATCGTTACATCTCTTTGATCCACGACCGCCTGTCGTTCTTCCGCCTGCTCTTCTAACTCATGAACACGATTTTGTAATTCTACATTTTGATCATATAATAACTCTAATAAATTCTCCTCAGGTTCCTCTTCTTCTTCTTCTTCTTCCTCATTCTCAGCTGTTACCTCTGTCACTAACTCGGGTGCAACTATTAGTTCTTCACTTACCACGTAGATATATCTAATTTCCTCTTCGCCTGATATTATATTATCCTGGTTGGTGATTAGAGGTACCACGGTCTCATTCACTCTATTGTTGACATTTTCAGCTGTCATTTTCAAATACTGCCACAAAACAAAGGTTAATTGACATGTAACACATTATCCCTATATTCTGACCAACCAATAAAATAGCACATAAACTTAGGTAGGTCATACTAGCGAAGGAATTCCCCGTCTCTCCCCTCCTAGTACTATTCTCACATCCTAGCCAGGGATCATATCCCTAAGCTCTGATACCAACTGTGACGCCCCCAAAATTAGGTATACATCACCCATCTTGGGTCGTCAGATACATAGTACAGAATACAAATACAACTTACTAATACAACTGTCGTGTACAATACGACAAAACATAAACTGTGAGTTTGAATACAAATATTATCTTCTAGAGAGTATCCATACTCAAAAGGAGTCCTCATTACATTTATTAACACACTATTACATAGAATAGTGAGGACTGCTAACTAATACTATCATTTGGACCATCACTCCGTTTCCCGACTTGCCCCAGCTACGTTCTCATTTCCTGAAGAGAACAGTGAAAGAAAGGGTGAGCTCAACTAGCCCAGTAAAAAATATTATGACTAAGATAATGCAAAATAAATTATCATTAGCCTTCAACAATGTTAAACTGATAAAATATAATAGACATCAAGTTTAACTGTAGCGGAACAAGCAATCCATTAAAAGAGTCAAGTAGAAAATAAACTCTACTATCTTTTATGATTTAAAAGGTTTTTCAACACTTTGATCGCTGGGACTCAGCTTAATAAAATAATCCACATCATCGAATCACCCCTGCACTACGGCCAAGGATATTCGTATATTCATTAATGGTCATGATCATGCCAACAACTGTCTATCAATGCACTACGGGCCAATGAGGACTTTTACCACATCATTTGTAACATTACGGTCATGATTATACCGAATAAACCCTGGTCATAATCATACCAAGTCCATCTATGCACTACAGGCCACAGATGACTTTCAACATTTTATGAACATGAGGATGATGACAATGATATAAGAATTCAATAAAACAAGTTCAAGAATTAGTTTATCCAGGAATTAATAACGTCCAAATTGTCAACATGATACTGCTTTGTGGAGTAAACTTCAAGACTGGTCAGGAGAATATTTTCATGAATAGATACTAGATGAAGCGCAAATATCAAGGATATTCCACTAATTTCATGGAGTATAGAAGTCAAAGTTTTAATCAACTGAGTATAATAAAGAATGGAATAACAAAAGAAATCACCATGCATGCGATAGACCGCACAGACAGGTTATTCTTAACAGAATAATAATAATGGAACCAGGTCCGGCGTAAACGCACAGACGGAATATTCCGACAGAATAATAAATAATGGAACCAGGTCCGGTGTAAAACACACAGACAGGATGTTCCAACAGAATAATAACAAGACGAAACCAGGTCCGGTGTAAAACACACAGACAGGATGTTCTAACAGAATAATAATAAAGACGGAACCAGGTCCGGCGTAAAGCACAGACAGGATGTTCCAACTGAAAATAAAGACAGAATAATAAAGACGGAACCAGGTCCGGCGTATAGCACAGACAGGATGTTCCAACGGAATAACAAAGACAAAATAATAGAAGAATGTCACCAAATATAGGGTATTCCGCATATACAGGTTATTCCAACAGAATAATAAAGAAATAGAATAACAGAAGTTCTCTTCTTGAATACAAAAGAATAATATCCCTTACCTTAAAAGAACTGGATATTGGAAAAGTGAAGTAGCAGAATACTTTTATTCTCTCTCTCTTATTCTCTCTATACTTTCTCTCTCTATAGCTTGAATGAATTCGTGAAAAATAATGAAGCCCTAGGCCTCTATTTATAGAAAAACTGAGGGTGGCTCTTGGTCTTAACGAATGGTCAAATGACTCTTGGTCTTAACGAAGGGTCAAATGACTCTTGGTAATATTGAAGGGACAACTACTATTGACGAAAGTAATTACTATTGACCAAGGTAAATACTATTGACGAAGGTAATTACTATTGACCAAGGTAAATACTATTGACCAAGGTAAATACTATTGACCAAGATAAATACTATTGACCAAGGTAAATACTATTGACGACGGTAATTACTATTGACCAAGGTAAATACTATTGACCAAGGTAAATACTATTGACGACGGTAATTAGTATTGACCAAGGTAAATACTATTGACGACGGTAATTACTATTGACGAAGAGACTCTTAGATGATGACATATGGCCCCCCATAAAAATAACCAAACTTACCACAACGTCTCAATTATTGATTTAATAATATAACATATTATACAGATGATACTATGACAATAATTTTAGAAATATGATGCAGCAATTACTGTAGCAATAATTGAGTATAGCTGAGTGACTTCTCATGTAAGCATCAATAATCAATACCGTGTGCTACTATACAACCACGCGTATTCATGTACTTTTACTACCGGGTAGTTCAACAGTTTTAACGGTTTTAACGGTAACACCTCAGCCGTTATTTTTATAGAAAGATAATTTTGTCGTTTTCTAACTACGACTATACTTCTGTTGTGGGGTCCACAAATGATTGTGCCGTCGTACGAATATTCCCCGACAAAAAGAATATTTCCCGACCAAACGAATATTTTAAAACAACTTGCTTACTTTGCAAAATTTATAAATAATACCCACAACTATAATATTATATCAAATCCACACCATAATTATTTCGAGAAAATTAAATATTTATTCATAAAATCCGGGGTCTCACAATCTCCCCTCCTTATGGAATTTCGCCCTCGAAATTTACGTACATACCTGGTATGCCGAACAGGTGAGGATACATTGACTTCACTTCAAATTCTAACTCTTGAGGTATAACCTTTGAGCGTCGAATATGATCCTTCTTATCCAAGATTTTAACACGTATCTCCTCAAACATTAAATCATCCGCTATCTCGTCCAATTCTAAATTAATAATGTTGTTCAGGTCGTCCACATATTTACGTAACATCGATACGTAAAAAAAATATTCTGAACACGCAACATACTTGGCGGTAAAATAAGTCTATAGGCCACAATTCCTACTTCATCGAGGATTTCAAATGGGCCAATTAAATCGAGAGTTGAGATTTCCTCTCTTCGTCGATTCTTGCTTCTAGAATAACGCCCTCTTGAACCTTCTTCTTCACAGAGCGGCTTTAACTTTATCGATTAAAATCGATTCTAATCATATATTCGTTATCTTCACATGGGTTCGTATATTCGCACTTGTAACCGCATACGATCTTCTACTCAACGCATCAGCTACCACGTTCGCTTTTCCACGATGGTATGGTATGATCATAATCTTTAACAGCTCGAGCCAACGTCTTTGGCGCATGTTACGTTCGCTTTAGTTGAATAAATATTTGAGGGTTTAAGAAATGAGTTTTGTACTGGGGTCAATACAAAATTCGATTTCACGCTCTAGGGGTAAACTAAGAAGTCTTCAAGAATACGTCAGGAAATTTATTAACAATAGAAATATCGTTCAAAACTGTGACCCTCATCCAAGACTTGGATTGCACGTCACATTGATACCTATCAACTTGTCACCGTTATTCACAATGTTGCCTTCAGAAAGTCTGGCTTCGGTGCATTCCACACAAGGAAGTCAACAATGAAAGGAACAGAGATCTTTACTTATGGCTTGATATGACAATGATTGACTTTAGTGGTTTGGTTGCTTGAATTCGCATAACAGGTTGGTTAGGAATATGAAAGTTAACCACCTTACGAGAAGCATGATGAGTAGTTAACCAATCGATTTCTAAAATCACATCAAAGGCAAGCATTTTCAAAGAGATAAGATCGACAGTTAATGTGAAAGTGTTGATTTGAACAAGATTTATAAATAGTGGAGGTAACGAAGGCTTCTACTAACGAAGTTTCAACCAATAAGTCAAAGTCTAACTTCTCTGGGTTAAATTTAAACTTTGAACGCAAGCAAGAGAGATAAGAGAATAGGTAGAACCGGTATCGAATAAGGTATAGACTTCGCAAGAATTTATAATTAACTAACCCGTGCTAACTTCGTTCGGGTTACTCTCTCCATGAGAAGTCAAAAAACGCTCTTCCTAAAACCACCGACTTTGTTTTGTCCGTATCCACCTTTGGTGCCACCGTCCCAGCTGGACTTGATTTCGCTACAGGACAAAATCGAGCTATGTGACCGTCTTTTCCACAACTAAAACATACCTTGGAAGGCTTTGAACAGTTTGGCCTTATATGTCCCTCCTCTCCGCATCTGTAGCATCTAACTGGTGGTCGTTCTCCTCCCCTAGAATTTGTTGCTGGTGCTGCTGCCGACGTCTTCCCGTCATCACTAAATCTTCTCTTTATAGATCGGACATCTCTTTCCACAATATCAACACGTCGTGCGGCTTTTACCCACGTATCCTTCATTATCACTCGTTCAGTTGTTTCTTCTTTCAGCTGATCCTTGATATTTGAATTCTCAGATTCCAACTTTAATATCTTACACTGTGCCAAAGCGTGATTTTGTTCGAGCATCACATATCGGGTAACACAATTTTGAATCGTTACATCTCTTTGATCCACGACCGCCTGTCGTTCTTCCGCCTGCTCTTCTAACTCATGAACACGATTTTGTAATTCTACATTTTGATCATATAATAACTCTAATAAATTCTCCTCAGGTTCCTCTTCTTCTTCTTCTTCTTCCTCATTCTCAGCTGTTACCTCTGTCACTAACTCGGGTGCAACTATTAGTTCTTCACTTACAACGTAGATATATCTAATTTCCTCTTCGCCTGATATTATATTATCCTGGTTGGTGATTAGAGGTACCACGGTCTCATTCACTCCATTGTTGACATTTTCAGCTGTCATTTTCAAATACTGCCACAAAACAAAGGTTAATTGACATGTAACACATTATCCCTATATTCTGACCAACCAATAAAATAGCACATAAACTTAGGTAGGTCATACTAGCGAAGGAATTCCCCGTCTCTCCCCTCCTAGTACTATTCTCACATCCTAGCCAGGGATCATATCCCTAAGCTCTGATACCAACTGTGACGCCCCCAAAATTAGGTATACATCATCCATCTTGGGTCGTCAGATACATAGTACAGAATACAAATACAACTTACTAATACAACTGTCGTGTACAATACGACAAAACATAAACTGTGAGTTTGAATACAAATATTATCTTCTAGAGAGTATTCATACTCAAAAGGAGTCCTCATTACATTTATTAACACACTATTACATAGAATAGTGAGGACTACTAACTAATACTATCATTCGGACAATCACTCCGTTTCCCGACTTGCCCCAGCTACGTTCTCATTTCTTGAAGAGAACAGTGAAAGAAAGGGTGAGCTCAACTAGCCCAGTAAGAAATATTATGACTAAGATAATACAAAATAAATTATCATTAGCCTTCAACAATGTTAAACTGATAAAATATAATAGACATCAAGTTTAACTGTAGCGGAACAAGCAATCCATTAAAAGAGTCAAGTAGAAAATAAACTCTACTATCTTTTATGATTTAAAAGGTTTTTCAACACTGTGATCGCTGGGACTCAGCTTAATAAAATAATCCACATCATCGAATCACCCCTGCACTATGGTCAAGGATATTCGTATATTCATTAATGGTCATGATCATGCCAACAACTGTCCATCAATGCACTACGGGCCAATGAGGACTTTTACCACATCATTTGTAACATTACGGTCATGATTATACCGAATAATTCCTGGTCATAATCATACCAAGTCCATCTATGCACTACAGGCCACAGATGACTTTCAACATTTTATGAACATGAGGATGATGACAATGATATAAGAATTCAATAAAACAAGTTCAAGAATTAATTTATCCAGG